>CM033476.1:56150702-56464082 GCA_019447015.1 Hymenochirus boettgeri
AAGATAGCAGAGGTTAGATAGATGTAATAAGCTAGATAGATAGATAAATATAGATAGCAGAGTTAGATATACAGATAGATAGATTCAGATGAGATAGATAGCATAGATAGATAGCAGATAGATGATAGATAGATAGCAGAGTTAAATTAATAGATAGATAGCAGAGTTATAATAGATAGTAGAAGATAGATAGATAGATTGAGAGTTAGATATATAGAGTTAATAGATAGCAGAGTTAGATCTAGATAGATAGCAGAATTAGATAGATAGATACAGAATTAGATAGTAGATAGATAGATAGATAGCGAGTTAGATAGATGAGATAGATAGATAGATAGAGATTAGATAGCAGATAGATAGATAGTGATAGATAGATAGAAGATAGATAGTAGATAGATTAGATAGCAGAGTTGATAGATGAGTAGATAGATAGATAGTAGATAGATAGATAGCAGATAGATAGATAGGATAGATAGATAGAGCAGGTTAGATAGATAGATAGATAGATAGCAGAGTTAGATAGATAGAAGAAGATAGAGTAGATAGATAGATTAGAACATAGATACATAGATAGCAGATAGATAGATACATAGATAGATAGATGATAGATAGATAGCTAGATAGATAGGTAGAAGATTAGATAGCAGAGTTAGATAGATGATAATAGTAGATAGATAGATAGATAGCAGAGTAGAGAGATAGATAGATTAGTAGCAGAGTTAGATAGATGATAGATAGATTAGATAGCAGAGTAGAATATAGATAGATAGATAGCAGATTTAGATGATAGATAGATAGCAGAAGTTAATTAGATAAATAGATAGCTAGATAGCAGAGTTAGATAGCGTACATAGATAGATTAGATAGATAGTAGTATCAGATAGATAGATAGATAGATAGCAGAGATAGAAGATAGATATATTAGATAGCAGAGTTAGATAGATAGATAGATAGATAGATGATAGATAGATAGATAGCAGATAGCTAGATAGCTAGATAGCTAGATTAGATAGCAGAGTTAGCTAGATAGATAGATAGATAGATAGTAGAAGATAGCTAGATAGATAGATAGATAAATAGATTAGATAGCAGAGTTAGATAGATAGATAGAGATAGATAGATAGATAGATAGATAGATAGATAGATAGATAGATAGATAGATTAGGTAGCAGAGTTAGATAGATAGATAGATTTGATAGAGCGATAGATAGATAGATAGATGATAGCGGATAGATAGATGATAGATAGCAGGGTAGATTGATAGATAGATAGCAGAGTTAAGTAATAAAAGATAGCAGAGTAGATAGATGATAGATTAGAAGCAGAGTAGATATATGATAGATAGAGAAGAGTAGATAGATAGATTAGATAGCAGAGTTAGATAGATAGATAGATAGATAGATAGATAGATGATATAGATAGCAGAGTTAAGGGGCCTATACACTATGTAATTTGTTGTACAATCTTCGTACGAACTCACGATTGTACATCAATTGTATCGTTAATGGTATAGATAAGTCTGGTGCAATTAAATTGAGAAGATCTGATTGAATCTGAAGGTGATCTGTCAGAACGGAAAAATTTTATGCTACAATAAATTGTATGTGTATGGATGATTGTCCAACAAATGTCTTCTAACTCAATCCTGAAGTGTCAAATTAACAACTTCCTGGAAAAAGCAGAGCTCACAGTCTGAAAGGGTGAGACCATAGAGTGTATATTTAGTTCATGATGGCAATGTGTGATGCGGTACACATGACAACAACAGGCGCATCGACATTCGTTAGCAAATAAAATATGAAAGAAAAACCAGCAAACACAATCGCAAATTACTTCATTCTTCATTACCATTCGAGACCTCACCCCCAAAAAGTGCTTTTTACATTCGTCATTTTCGCACATATACATCAGCAACAATTAAATCTGCCCAAATATGGTGAATTGGTTGCTTTCTAGCGGCATTCTATTCTGCAACATTTAGATCTTACACAATCATATCTGCCTATTAATGCCAGATTGTGCACAGCAAATGGCAAAATTTTATGTGTTCGTTAATGTCCGATTGTATGACGATTGTTTCCAATTTAAATCTGGTCGGTAGTTCATAGTCCAATTTCATTGCATCGTGTATGGGCCCTTTAGATAGATGATAGATAGATAGATAGAGTAGATAGATAAATAAATTAGATAGCAGAGTTAGATAGATAGATAGATAGATAGATAGATAGCAGAGATAGATAGATAGATAGATAGAAGCAGAGTTAGATGATAGAAGATAGCAGAGTTAAATAGATAGATGGCAGAGTTAAATTAATAGATTAGATAGCAGAGTTAGATATATAGATAGATAGATAGCAGAGTTATAGATAGAAGATAGCTAGATAGATTGATAGATAAATAGATTAGATAGCAGAGTTAGATAGATAGATAGATAGATAGATAGATTAGATAGATTTGATAGCAGAGATAGAAAGATAGATAGATTTGATAGCAGAGATAGATAGATAGATAGATAGATAGATAGATAGCAGAGTTAGATTGATAGATAGATAGCAGAGTTAAATTAATAGTAGATAGCAGAGTTAGATAGATAGATTAGATAGCAGAGTTAGATATATAGAATGAAGATAGCAGAGTAAGTGATAGATTGATAGCAGAGTTAGATAGATAGATAGATAGATAGATAGATAGATGATAGATAGGGTAGATAAATAGATAGATTAGATAGGAGAAGCTAGCTAGCTAGCTAGATAGATAGATAGATATAGATTAGCAGAGTTAGTAGATAGATAGATAATAGATAGCAGAGTTGAGATAGATAGTAGAATAGATAGATAGATAAGATTAGATAGCAGAGATAGAATAGATAGATAGCAGAGTTAGATGATAGATAGATGAGAATAGATAATAGGAGATAGATAAGATAGATAGATAGATAGATAGAAGTTAGATATATAGATAGATAGATGCGAGAAGATAGATAGATAGATAGATAGATAGAGAGAGATTAGAGGATAGATAGAAAAGCAGAGTTAGATTGATAGATAGATAGATAGATAGATAGATAGATAGATAGATAGCAGAGATAGATAGCAGAATTAGATAGATAGATAGCAGAATTAGATAGATAGATAGATAGATAGATAGCAGAGTTAGATAGATAGATAGATAGATAGATAGATAGGTAGATAGATTAGATAGCAGATAGATAGATAGATAGATTAGATAGCAGAGTTAGATAGATAGCTTAGATAGCAGAGATAGATAGATAGATTAGATAGCAGAGATAGATAGATAAAGATAGATAGAGATAGATTGATAGATAGATAGATAGCAGAGTTATAGATAGCAGAATTATATAGATATAGATAGATAATAGATAGAGATAGATGATAGAGAGTAGATAGATAGATAGATTAGATAGGATAGCTAGATAGATAGTAGATAGCAGATTGATATTAGAGTAGATAGATAGAGGGAGATAGATAGATAGATAGATAGATAGCAGAGTTAGATGATAGATAGATAGCAGAGTTAAATTGAATAGAAGATAGCAGAGTAGATAGATGAGATTAGATAGATAGAGATAGATAGATAGATAGATAGATAGATAGATAGATGATAGATAGATAGATTAGATAGCAGTTTAGATATATAGATAGATTAGATAGATAGATAGATAGATAGATAGATAGATAGATAGATAGATAGATAGATAGATAGATAGCAGAGTTAGATAGATAGATAGCGAGTTAGAAGATAGATAGATAGATAGATAGATTAGATAGATTGAGTAGCAGATAGATAGATTGATAGCAGAGATAGTAGATAGATAGATAGATAGAATAGAGAGATAGATAGATAGATAGATTAGATAGCAGAGTAGATATAAGATATGATTAGATAGAAGATAGATAGTAGATAGATAGATAAGTAGCAGAGTTAGATTGATAGATAGATAGCAGAGTTAAATTATAGATGATAGCAGAGATAGATAGATTAGATAGCAGAGTTAGATATATGAGATAGATGAGATATGCTAGATGATAGATAGATAGATTAGATTGATAGATCGATAGCAGAGCTAGATGATAGATAGATAGATGATAGATAGGTAGATAAATAGATAGATAGGAGATAGCTAGGTAGCTATAGCTAGATAGTAGATGATAGATTAGAAGATAAGATAGGAGTAGATAGATAGCAATAATTAGATAGAGAGTTAGATAGATGATAGAATTAGATAGAGAGATAGATAGATAGATAGCAGAGTTAGATTGATAGATAGATAAGCAGAGTTAAATTAATAGATAGATAGCAGAGTAATAGATAGATATATAGATAGATAGATGCAGAGTTAGATATATAGATAGATAGATAGCAGAGTTAGATGGATAGATAGATAGATTAGATAGATAGATAGCAGTTAATAGATAGATAGATAGATAGATAGATAGCAGAGTAGATAGATAGATAGGATAGATAGATTAGATAGCAGATAGATAGATAGATAGATTAGATAGATAGTGATAGATAGAGGATAGATAGATAGCAGAGTTAGATGATAGATAGATAGATAGATAGATAGATAGCAGAGTTAGATAGATAGATAGATTAGATAGCAGAGTAGATAGATAGATGTTAGAAGCAGAGTAGATAGAGTAGATAGATAGAGATTAGATAGATAGATAGATAATAAAGATAGAAGCAGATAGATACATAGATAGATAGATTGATAGATAGATAGATAGATAGATAGATAGATAGATAGATAGGTAGATAGATTAGATAGCAGATAGATAGATAGATAGATAGATAGATAGATAGATAGATTAGATAGCAGAGTTAGATAGATAGATAGATAGATAGATAGATAGCAGAGTTAGATAGATAGATAGATTAGATAGCAGAGTTAGATAGATAGATAGATAGATTAGATAGCAGAGTTAGATATATAGATAGATAGATAGCAGATTTAGAATTGATAGATAGATAGCAGAGTTATATAGATAAATAGATAGATAGATAGCAGAGTTAGATAGCTACATAGATAGATTAGATAGATAGATAGATAGATAGATAGATAGATAGCAGAGATAGATAGATAGATATATTAGATAGCAGAGTTAGATAGATAGATAGATAGATAGATGATAGATGGTGATTAGAAGATAGATGCATATAGCTAGATAGCAGATAGCAGATTAGATACAAGAGTAGCTAGAGAGATAAGATAGTAGATAGATAGATAGATAGCTAATAGATAGATAAGATAATAGATAATCTATCTCTGCTATCTATCTATCTATATATCTAACTTTGCTATCTAATCTATCTATCTATCTATCTATCTATCTAACTCTGCTATCTATCTATCAATCTAACTCTGCTATCTATCTATATATCTAACTCTGCTATCTAATCTATCTATCTAACTCTGCTATCTATCTATTAATTTAACTCTGCTATCTATCTATCAATCTAACTCTGCTATCTATCTATCTATCTATCTATCTATCTAACTCTGCTATCTATCTATCTATTTATCTATATAACTCTGCTATCTATCTATCAATCTAAATCTGCTATCTATCTATCTATATATCTAACTCTGCTATCTAATCTATCTATCTATCTAACTCTGCTATCTATCTATTAATTTAACTCTGCTATCTATCTATCAATCTAACTCTGCTATCTATCTATCTATCTATCTATCTATCTAACTCTGCTATCTAATTTATCTATCTATCTATCTAACTCTGCTATCTATATCTATCTATCTAGCTATCTCCTATCTAATCTATCTATTTATCTACCTATCTATCATCTATCTATCTATCTATCTATCTATCTATCTATCTATCTATCTATCTAACTCTGCTATCTATCTATCAATCTAACTCTGCTATCTATCTATCTATCTATATATCTAACTCTGCTATCTAATCTATCTTACAAATTGTACTTGGTTGAAGAACGCACACTATTGAACTTCTTGCTTTTTAATATTTATTCAGTGACATGCTTGCACAATGTTTCGGGGAGTGTCCCCTTCCTCAGGTGCATAACTACAACACACTCAGTGCAACTTTATATACTTGTGATCCCTCCCCTTTGGGGAGTGACTTAACACTCTTACATTTTGTGATTGCCATTTACATTTAAAATTATATAAGAACAAGAACAAAAACAAAAACAAGAACAAAAACAAACAGCACTTATTTTCTTTTAAACTTTCATTTTTTAAAAACTATAACCATTCTGTTTCTATTACTCCCAATTCTTAAAGTGCTTAGTGATGTAAAGTGCCTATATGACTTCCTGTGATTTAAAGTGCTTAGTTTGCTAAAGTGTCTCCGTTTTCATTCTATAAAGTGCTTATTGTGATTAAACATTAAGTTATTAAAATATTTAATATGTTAAAAGATCACCTTTAGAATACTTATTATCAATATTTATCTTATATTTTATTATTCTATTTCTTAGTATTTATTATTTCTTTTCTTTCTTTTCAGGTGCTCCACCCTTCTGTTTCCTGTGGACCAAACAATATAGGTGAGTGTTCTATTTGCTTCACATTGGTTATTTTAAAGGGCAATTATAGTGAGAAAATTGTTTTTTTTTAATTTCTTCTAATGTATCCTATAAGTCATCCCATCCACCAGGGTACCTTTAGTTTCTTTAAATTGTACATAGTCCCCGAGATATAAGCCTTTGAATATGCTGTGATTTGTAGGAGCTGCTACACATCATCTGTCACTCAAAGGCACACACCCACACAATCCAAAGCTCCCAAGCAGTACTGTCACACACTCTCTCACCCACACTATATGTACCATGTGCAACATATAGTCAAATGCTAGTGCTAAACACAATCAATAAACCATTAACCCAGCAATATGAGCATAACACACTATAAAACAGCCCCTCCCCCCCAAAAAAATATCTTATATACATACATACAAAACCAGTGACTCAAATGGAACACTAATACAGTATATATAATACAGTAATACAGACTATATACCAAACAAGACACACAGTGCAATCTATGAAATATATAGACTAAAGCAAATGAAATGTATCAGGACAACAAGCAGTGTCACTGTGTTTGTGAAGGTCTCACTACAAGCTGCTGTTACACTGATTCTTGTCTTCAGTGATTATGATCTCAGCTAAGCAGGGGGAGAGATATGAACTTTAGGTAAAAATAAATAACAATTAGCAAAGTTAGAGAACAGGCAGAGTTCAGTAACTTACTTGTAAAGAATCTCAGCACCACTTGTCCTCCTCTCTCCCCCTCTGCCCCTCCCTTCAGCATATTGCTACTTTATTCCACACTTTGACTGCTTGCAGTCTAGCTCTGGAAGGGAGGGGTCAACAGGATGTCAGCACTTCATTTAAAGTCCTTTCAACTGACAATGCTCGGACTCTGTATACAGCCCGTCACTGCTTGAGGGGGAGTAGACAGAGAGGGGAGGGGGACTACACAGCTTGGTACAAACTTCTGCCAGTGTGAAGAAACGAAGCCACACAGAAACATGAAAGTAAGGCAGCTTATACTAAGTGATCTATACATTGTATACAGACAAAGTTTTTTTTTCACTATAGTTGCCCTTTAAAGAAAACATTTCATATTCATTTCTTCATTCAGACCTTTGGGATGCATGGTGTTGAGGTGGTGTATCCAGTATATTTCTCTTTGTAGGAGCTTTTTTTCATAGTCTCCCCCTCTGGATGCTTTTGTCACCACCTCTAACACCATCCATCTTACTTGGGCTGCATTATGCCCTTGGATCTTGAAATGCTTGGACACTGATGTTACTCTTTCATTTTTTTCCATATTACAATTGGTTATGTCCCTTTTGTGTTCCCCTATCCGGGTTCTCACTTGTCTTTTTGTTTTCCCTATGTATGCTAGTCCGCATGGACATTTGATCATATAGATGACCCCTGTTGTTAAGCAGCTCGCAAAGTGTTTTAGCTTAATTTGGTTACCTTGGGAAGGATGTGTTACCATTTCCCCTTTTATTATAGCTGTGCAAGCTTGGCAGTTTAGGCATGGAAATGTACCCGTACGTTTTGTTTTGTTTTTTGCTTCTGTCTTAGTTTCATTTGTGATGTCTGAGTGTACTAATTGTTTACCCAGACTACCACTGTTTTTAAATGCAAAGATGGGTTGTTCTTTAAATAAGAAACCCACTTTCTCATCATTGCTCAACACACTCCAATATTTTTTCATTATCTTTTTCACTTTCTCTGATTGTGTATTGTATGTTGACACAAATACTATTCTATTATCTTTAAGTTGTGATGTTTTTCTGTGGAGCAATGTGTGTCTAGGTGTTTCCATTGCCTTATCTGCTGCTGCACTCACTATTTTCTTATGGTACCCTCTTTGTTTGAATTTATGTGAGACTTGTTCAATTCTTTTCCTACAGGTTTCTTCATCTGAGACATTCCTTCTAACCCTCAGCATTTGCCCCAAAGGTATGGCTTTGATAGTGTTTCTAGGGTGGAAACTAGTTGCTTCTAGCATGTTATTTCTATCTGTTGTTTTAACATACAGATCTGTGTTTAAAGCATTACTTTCTTTTTTAACTTTTATGTCTAGGTATGATATTTCCTTAGGGTCATATTGTACTGTAAATTTTAAATGAGCATGTTTTTCATTTAATTCTTTTATGAATTTTTTTAATTCCAGTTCTGTACTTGACCACAAAGGGGAGGGATCACAAGTATATAAAGTTGCACTGAGTGTGTTGTAGTTATGCACCTGAGGAAGGGGACACTCCCCGAAACGTTGTGCAAGCATGTCACTGAATAAATATTAAAAAGCAAGAAGTTCAATAGTGTGCGTTCTTCAACCAAGTACAATTTGTAAGATAAAGAACTGCAGGTGGTAAGCAGTAAAGAGGAGCAGCACCTATAGTAAGAAGAGAGTGCGGGGAAAAACATTACACTAGATATCTAATCTATCTATCTATCTAACTCTGCTATCTATCTATTAATTTAACTGCTATCTATCTATCAATCTAACTCTATCTATCTATCTATCTATCTAACTCTGCTATCTAATCTATCTATCTATCTATCTATCTAACTCTGCTATCTAATCTATCTATCTATCTATCTAGCTATCTTCTATCTATCTATCTATCTAACTCTGCTATCTAATCTAGCTATCTAGCTATCTGCTATCTAATCTATCTATCTACCTATCTATCTAGCTATCTATAATCTATCTATCTCTCTATCTATCTATCTATCTAACTCTGCTATCTAATATATCTATCTATCTATCTATCTCTGCTATCTATCTATCTATCTAATCTATCTATGTATCTATCTAACTCTGCTATCTATCTATCTATCTATCTATCTATCTAACTCTGCTATCTATCTATCAATCTAACTCTGCTATCTATCTATCTATCTATCTATCTTTATATCTAACTCTGCTATCTATTAATTTAACTCTGCTATCTATCTATCAATCTAACTCTGCTATCTATCTATCTATCTATCTATCTATCTATCTATCTATCTATCTATCTAACTCTGCTATCTAATCTATCTATCTAGCTATCTATCTATCTGCTAACTAATCTATCTATCTATTCTATCTATCTATCTATCTATCTATATATCTGCTATCTAATCTATCTATCTAATCTGCTACCTTACCTATCCATTTGGATACGCAGGGGCTTTCTGCTGCTTGCCGCGCCGGCGCGCGCATCACATTAGCACGCCGGTGTTGCGCATGACGTAATTGTGCCGGCTGTGCGACGTGCCCAGAGGTTATCACGCAGCCGGGAAATCCTACAGGTAAAACATTGGGGGCACGTGCCCCGAATGTTTTTACGTAGATATGCCACTGATTACAGGGCAGCCATTTGGAGCAGGGATGTAAGGTAAGGATTTTATTCCTCTACACTGTGGGGCCAGTAGTGGGTTAAATTCTAGTTTGGGGAGTGGACATGCTCTTTAAAATTGGCTGAACAGGTTTTACTGCAGGTAGGCATGTTTTAAAGCTAGAATATTGGCCAATGACATTAAATTATGGTTTTGGGGTTGGACATTTGCTTTAAGTTTTTACAATGAGACTGTCAGATGAACAAAAACAGCTGCAAATCGCTGATCTAAAACTCCTCCTCCCTCTCCAGGTTAGAAACTTTGTAGCAAATGCAGAGTGAGCAGATGACAGTCATAAGCCTGAGATGCCTGGCCCCGCCCCTCCTCCATTTGTTTTTATTTTGAAATTAATAAAATATGGAAAAGACTTGCTGGCCTGGTCCTTCTGGGAGTTCCCTCTAGCCTGCATAGGCAGGTTAGTAGGCAAAAGTCTTTACCAACAGAGCTGCTTCATATTGAGAGACCGAGGGAAGGCAAAGCTAGGACTTAGGCAAAGTAATGTAGAGGCCAGGTAACTGGGCTCAGTTACCTGATTGCTCAAGTTTGGATTGGAGCATGGCCTTTCAGCCCTCTAGTCCACCAGACAGTGTTAGTCAGTCCTCCAGTTCACAAGTCAGCCTAATGTTAAAGTGCACGTCCACTTACCCTCACAAAAAAAAAATCCAAACCTAGACCTCGCTAAGTTTAAATTTGCCAAATCAGATCTTAACTATGGCAGCTGGTCAGTGATTAGCTGAGTTTTAAGCTCTGGGGCAAAGCATGGGTGAATTGGGGGTGGGGCTACACCTGCGGCCTGGTGACTGCATGGGGGGCCACAAGTGCCTTAACACAAGGACATAAAAGAACAACTATACTGTATACTGTTTGTTAAAATGAAAATTACCTGGGGCAGGAAGGTAGGATTGATTATTTCCACCTCTCATTCTCGTTGAGCATATACAGCATATACAGTTTTATTTGCTAGGTTAGTGCCTTGGGCCTTTCTGTATTAAACATGAAGTACTTATAGACAGGACACGCAACTCAGGGGGGGGATGTCTATAAGTGGAAGTCGCTAAATTGTTTGTGCCGGTACGGGGAGGCACCATTTTGGAACACAGCACCAGGCGATTGGGACCGGAGTGCTGCCAACGGGATCTGTGAGTATTATATATAATTAAACATGAAGCACTCTGGAAAACTGGCAAAAGCAGTTTTCTTTGGGCTGCTACTCCTAACAGAAATGATATCTGAAGGTAGAAAGTACCAATTCTACTTCCAGGTACAAGAAAAAATCTTTGTATGCACTATAGTTCTCCTTTAAATGGCCCACCAATAAAATTACATTTCACACACTGATTAAGCACACCCCCCCAACCCCAGATCGGTTTTACTTACCTTCTCCAAAAATGCCCAGGAACATACTTACAAGACCCAGTCTCTTACAGCTCTGCTTCCTGATCATGGCTGTCAGTCGACAGTCAATGATGTCATGGCCAATAACTGACAGGCGCAACCAGGAAGCAGAGCAGCTGTCAGCGGCAGTTGCACTGTTCCTGTTATTACTAGAAATGAGCAGAGGGCAGCACCCATTCAGCAAGGGATCAGGTCTTGAAAGTATGTTTCTGGACATTTTTGGGGAAGGTAACTAAAATAGATATGGGGTTTGTGGGGGTGCTTAAACAGTGTGTGAACTTTCATTTTATGAGTGGACAGGCCCTTTAACTCAAGTACTGAAGTACTGAAACAAAACTGAGTTTCTATAATTAACACATAAATGGAGCTTTAATAATTAAAGGGAAACTATAGTGCGTATATAGTTTTTTCAAAAACAGTTCAAATAAAAAGTACCTGAGGCAGGGGAGTACAATTGGTGGTTTTTACCTCCCAATAATATTTCTATGAGGAGCAGCAGAATGAAAAAAACTGCTCCTACCAGTCTTCCTGAATGCTTCAGCACTATCTTTAATATAGAATGGCACAGGGTCATAACCTAGCAGATAAAAACTGTATGTGCTGTAGCTCCTCAACAAAACAATATTGGGAGATGGGAATAATCAATCCTATCTCCTTGCCCCAGGTACTTTCCATTTTTAAAAAGTTAATTTTTACAGTATAGTTGTTCTTTAACTCTCACTATTTTTGTGTTTTTCTAAACACATCCAGAAATTTGGTTGGTTCAAGATCCGAACAGATTTAAGGTTTCTTTTATATCAATTAGATTTTAGAGATATGTTTGGGAGTCACTACAAAAATAGTTATCCATTGCAACTCTGTCTTTACTCAGTAGCTGAACAGGCTTGGACATTAGCATCTGGTCTGTGCAAACTTAAAGGGCAATGCACCAAGAGACGCTATCGACAACCCAGTGCAAACAGCCAAAAGCAGCTCTCTGAGCATCTCTATATCAGACGTTTTTCTATTTCGGCACTTTTATAAAACTGCCGTTTAAAGTGCCGCAATAGAATGCCACTTTTGGAATATAACATCGCTTGCGGTGGCTGCATGGTTAACTTTTGCATTAGCCACGCAGCTGCTGCAACAAAGGAGTTTAAGTCATGCTAACCAATATAACATCAGTTAGCGTGTCTTTTAACTCCATTTTCGGCCACTGCGCCTCTTGGTGCATCCGGCTCTTAGTTGCTACCTAGGATGCTTGGCTGGGCAGGCTCAATGAGCTTTGTGCAGCTGTTTGTTTGGGTTTCCCCTAGGGGATTACCTGGGTAATGCTGCTCTTGCCTAATAGTAAAAAAACAAAACCTTTGTAACAGATTTGGGTAACATTATTTCATATATAGTTGTGCTTACACTCCCTGAAGCTCTCCTCAATGGTAGAGGGAGGTCATGGAGGATAGTATCAGTTGTATTTTGCAGCTGTCTAGAGATTAAATACAATTACCGTAGTATACAGTTTGCAATCGATGAAGCCTTACTAATTTGTTAGTTTAGACATTAAAAAAAACAAAAAGTGAAATACACATACAAAGAAAATTAGAAGTAAAATCCCATAAACAACTTAAATTATTATCATCATACTATCAGTTTGCAGAAAAGATAGAAATTAATATGAACACACCGTAATGCATGTTAACCAGCATTCATTGCTACCTTAAGGAACTCACCAAAGATTTTCCATTAACAAAAAAAACACTGTCCGCAAAAAAAGAAATTCTTATAAAAGGATGGAAAAGGCCAAATAAATTAGAACCACTAAAAGATCAAGAAATCAACCAGCTATATAAATCTGGAACGATATCAAACAAGACATCTTTCCAAATAGTAGAACAGCCATCAATGTCATTTCATCTCCCAAATATAAACACAACCTTATCATACAATAATAAAGGGCTAGTATGACAACCAAAAATATACCAGAAACCATTTTGGACCAAACCGTGTCTTTAACAACCTAACAATTTCCATAAATCTATACAGTGCTCATAGATTGCAAAGTCACATCGAGACCTGTCAAAGAAGCAGTGAAGGAGCACGATCGTGGATAAGTTCCTTGCCAGCTCCTAGTCATTCAATTGGTGAACTGGAGGGCTGACTTGACACTGGCTGATGAACTGGAGGGCTGACCTAACAGTGTCTTCTAAACCCTTCAGCCCTCCAGTTCAGCAGACACTTACAGTAGTTCAGCCCTCCATTTCACCAGACATTGTTAGGTCCGCTCTCCAGTTCACTATTATAATGTGACTGTATATAAATATATATGCCGTTACTTGTATAATAATTGAATTAAGCTCTATTGAAGACACTGAACGATTGACAGGGATGTTGGGTTCATTTGTTTATATTTTCAGTTCTGAGTAAGTGTAGAGAGCCTATCCGATAGTCTTCCTTACATCAGTGCAATCTCGTGAGATAATGACGTCACACCTTGTGCGCCAAGTACTAAAATTCCTTTGTTAATGGAGTAGAGTACTGTGATACCTTTAATGGACTAACAGTTTATTTTAGTAGACAAGCTTTCGAGGGATCAACCCTCTTCTTCAGGTCAGAGCAAGTACTGTGGGCTACTTATAAGTACCAGTCACTATGGGCAACTTATATGTACCAGTCACTGTGTGCAACTTATATGTGTACTAGTCACTGTGGGCAACGTAAAGTACCAGTCTGTGGGGTCAATTTCATGTACCAGTCATTGTGAGCAACTTACATATATCAGCCTATGTGAAAAAACTGTAAATGAGCAGTGTCAGGAAAGTAAGGCTCTCAAAGGATGTCTCAAAGGACTCTCAAAGGGTCTTAAACCCGAAACATGTCTTGTGAATAAACCGGCATCTAAAGACATCCTTTGAGAGTCTTACTTTCCTGACACTGCTCATTTACAGTTTTTTGATGGTTGAACGTTTGTGACAGAACGAGTGCAGTTACCAGGAGGAATCGGAAGTATAGGAGCTATTGTGTATTTATCAACCTGTGTCTTAAACCCGAAACATGTCATGTGAATAAACAGGCATCTAAAGACATCCTTTGTTAGAGTCCTTTCTTAGAGTTACATCCCTATTTAATTTAAAATACCAACATAATCTTATGTATTCTTTCCAACATAATAATTTTAACACCAACACATCAATGTTACATACAAATATGATACTATATTCCTCAAAGAAGAGAAACAACCTTTCATCATATGGAAATTAATCTTGTAATTCTTACAAAACAATATCTAAAATAAGCAATTAGACAACAGCCTTACCTTTGTATTCACAACTATTAAGCGTACTCTGTTGGTTTTTTACTTGTGCTTTCACTTTCATTTCTCAACAGGAACTGCTTTTCTGCTGACAAGCAAAGGGGGAGGAGAGAGCACCTACATTACTGGCACTTAGAGCGGTCAGACCTGAGCAACAGAAGAAATTAACACTTATTAAATCTACATATTACAAGGCTAAGGCTAGGTAGTAGTAAATTATGACATGATGTATGACTACACAGAAATCAATGCAGCTTGCATCATGCTTCTAATGTAAATACCAACTAGCCTTTCTGCTTGTAGATTGTATATGTGTGTTTGTGTAACCCTTTCAGTGCCAGACAGTTTTGCAATTTGATGACCTTTTTTTTCCAGAAGAATTTACAGGATTTTGCATATGGTTTAGTAAAGTGTTGTGGTATGAAAACTCACATAAAGCAGGGGAAATTATAAATTATTTCTTTCAGCACAAAGTGTACTTTAACAAGAGAGCATAGTTTTGCAATGTTTCTGGAGATTTTAGGGTGCAAAATTTTACTTGTCATTTTTATTTGGAAAAATATAATTTTTTTTTTGAGTTGACACAAAAAAAATATTATTGTTTCTAAAATCTCGGATTCTCCAGAGTACAACTAAACCAGATATGTATAGGTACCCCACACTTTCAGTCTAAGAGACACACACCCCCACCTGAGCACTTTAACTAAATTCTAATAGTCAATGTAGAATATATCTGATGTATTCAATTAGATCAACTGGACTTGAAGTTTAGTTCTTGAAGACGTTTCACTAGTCATCTGACTGGCTTTCTCAATTCAGAATGACTTGTACAAGAATCTGTGGCAATTATGCACCCAGCCACTGGTTCAGATATGTGGATGACACCTGGGTTAAAATCCACCAGAAGTACAAGCTTTCGCAGAACACATTAATGCGGTAGACCAAAACATCAAATTTACAAGGGAAGAGGTACAAAACAACAAACTGGCTTTCTTGGACTGTTTGGTAGAAGTTAAGGAAAATGGTACCATGACCTGGATGAATGAGAACCTTCACAAATCAATGTAGAATAAATACCACATTATGATCAAAATGGAAACACCTGGACACAGCTGTTTGTCAAATTGGAAGTTTCTCATGTTTTCCTTTTTCCCTTTAAATACCAAATCACAGACAAAGTACATTTCACAGAAAAAAACTGTGGAAGAAAGTTCAAAGCAAACACAAATATGAAAGCCTAACCCCTCCTGAATAAAATGGCATGCTACATGGGTGGGTACAGACCAAGACATGACTACCAACTAGCCCTGAAATGAACCAATGCAACCAATGCAATTATAGTACAATAACACCTACAATTTCAGTCATCTCTGCATTTTGAACTGCTTTCGTTTTTTCAAACAAAACAACCCCCCAATCTCAAAAATATCCCCCACAAACTATATATTCTGGGAAAGTACCTTCAGCTACCAAATGGTGCCATTTTATCATACATACAAGTAGAATTCTGGATGCAGTCCTCCATAGAATGTCATGCGTTTAGCAGATTTTGTGAAAAAATGGCATGTTCCAATGTCAGCAAATCAACCATGACAAGTAAAAAAAAGACACCTAAATGTCAATCTCCCAAATGTTTTTAATCAAACGGTATGCTAGTATGCTACATGCGGGAGTGCACACCAAGATGTGGCTGCCAACTAGCCTTGAAAGAAAAAAATGAATAAGAACAATTACACCTAAACCTTCAGGCATCTCTGCATTTTGAACTGCTTTTGATTTTTAAACAACCCCCCCATCCCCCCAATCTCAAAACTTCCACACACAAAATATATAGTTTTGGAAAGTACACACCTTTCTATCAAATGGTGTCATATTCTCATACATACAAGCAGACTTCTAGACACATAATGCGTTTAGCAGATTTTCTGGAAAATGAATCAAAGGCATGTTTTAAAGTCAGCAAATCATACCTAAATGCCCATAACAAGTAAAAAAAAAACACAAAAAACCCCCACACCTAAATATCAATCTTCCAAATGTCTTAAATCAAATGGTATGCTACATGCCTGGGTGCACACAGAGACATGGCCACCAACCTCCCCTTAAGGGAACCAATGCAGAAGGGCAATTACAACACATTCAGTTATTTCTGCATTTCGATCTGCTTTTGTTTTTTTCAAAATAAACACCCCCAATGTCAAATTACCCCCAAAAACTATACATTTTTGGAAAGTACACACCTTCACTACACACCTTCAGTACACACCTTCAGCTATTCTGCTCGTATTTCGTGTTATGGTTTTACCATAGTTTCTGAAAAAAATGAATGAAAAGCATGATTCAAAGTTAGGAAATCATACCTAAACTGCAATGACAAGTAAAAATACCCACCAACTAGCCCTGAGAGAGCACTAAAATTCAGTCAGCTTTGCATTTTGAACAATTCTCGTTTTTTCAAATAAAACACATTTTAAAAATACTCCCCACAAACTGTATATTTTTGGAAAGTACACACCTTCAGCTACCAAATGGTGGAATTTTGTCAGCAAAGTGGGCGTGACTTTGTGTAGGCATGGCTTCTTTGCTGGGTGTATTTGTGTTATAACATTAGACATTAGAAATCCCTACCATACATTCTCTAGAATAAAAGACATTGGCCAAAAGATTTGTAAGCCTGCCACCACATCAAGGTAGACTCTTTGAGCTAGTTCAGCTCTTTGAGCTAGTTGGTGGCCCCGTCTCTGTTTGCACCAACCCATATGGCATACGGATTGATTCAGGACATGTGAGATTGCCATTTAGTGGGTTTTTTTACTTGCCAAGTGGGTTTAGGTAGGATTTCAACCTTTGAGTCCTCTTATTTTATTTTTTCACAAAATCTCCTAAAAGCACGGCGTTCTATCAATAACAGCATCTAGAATTCTTCATGTATATATGAAAGCATGACATGTTTCGTAGCTGAAGGTGTTTAGATTCCAAAAATATATAGTTTGTGGGGGGTATTTCCAAGTTGAATAGGCTGTTCAAATTAAAGCACACTTTGATTTTTTCTTGTAATTGCACTTTTGCATGCATCCCATTTGAGCTAGTTGGTTGCCACATCTCTGTATGCACCCACGCATATGGCATACCGTTTGATTCAGCACATGTGGGATATTGACACTTAGTGGGGGTTTTTGCTTGTCAAGTGGGTTTAGATAGGATTTCAACCTTTGAATCATATAATTTTATTTTTCACAAAATCTCCGAAAAACACAGAGTTCTTTGGATATCTGCGTCTGGAATTCTTCATGTATGCATGAAAGCTTGGAACCGTAACATAGCTGAAGGAGTGTATATTCCAAAAATATATAGTTTGTGGGGGGTATTTTCAAGCTTCGGGACTGTTTCCTTTGAAAAAGCGTAGGCTGTTCAAATTACAGAGCACTTTGGGTTTTTTCTTGTAATTGCACTTGGGCATGCGTCCCATTTGAGCTAGTTGGTGGCCACGTCTCTGTGTGCACTGCATAAAAGAATGACACCATTGCATAGCTGAAGGCATGTAGATTTCAAGAATATATAGTTTTGGGGAGTATTTCTAATATAGAGGGGCGTTTAGTCTGACAAATCTGAAAAGTTGCTGTAATTGGGCCACTGTGATTTGGCTCACTTTGTGGCAAGTCAATTCCACGTACGCGTGTGTAACAATGCATATGGCATACCGTTTGATTCAGGACATTTGGGAGATTGATATTTGGTAACTTTTTGTTACATCTCATTGGATTTTGGCATGATTTCTACGTTCGAAAGTGGATTTTTGTTCAATTTTTTTCAGAAGAACTGCGCCCACACCACTGATGGCATACTGTTTGATTCAGGACATTGGGGAGATTGATATTTGGTAACTTTTTCTTACATTCCATGAGGTTTTGGCATGATTTCTACCTTTGAAAGTTTATTGTGACCTTCTACATTGAACTGCGCCCCCACCATTGATGGTATGAATGAACAAAATACAGTGTTACATAGCTGAATGTGTGTAGATTTCAGGAATATATAGTTTCTGGGGGGTGTTTTGTAGAAAAAACTACAGACTGTTCAAATTCAGAGTTGCCTGAATATTTTTGCTGTTTTTGAGCCATCGTGCATTGTCTCACTTCGTAGTTTTTTGCTTCCACGTCCGCATGTGAACAAACTACAGTGTTACATAGCTGAAGGTGTGTAGATTTCAGGAATATATAGTTTGTGAGGGGTATTTCTGAGTTACGGGGGTGTTTTGTGGGAAAAACTGCAGACTGTTCAAATACCGTTTGATTCAGGACATTTGGGAGATTGATATTTAGTAACTTTTTTTTACATTCCATGAGGTTTTGACATGATTTCTACCTTTTGAATGTTGTTTAATGTTAATTTTTTTAGAAAATCTGCGAAAAGTGTGAACTTCTATGAAGAACCCTCACCATTGGTGGTATGAATGAACGTACTATAGCGTTACATAGCTGAAGGTGTGTAGATTTCAGGAATATATAGTTTGTGGGGGGTATTTCTGAGTTGGGGGGTGTTTTTTGGGAAAAACTGCAGACTGTTCAAATGCAAAGCTGGCTAATTTATTTTTGCTGTTACTGACATTTGGCATTGGTCACTCTCTGGGTTACCGCATATACTTGAATATAAGTCGACCCGAGTATAAGCCGAGGTACCTATTTTTACCTGAAAAATTAGTAAAAACTGATTGACTCGAGTATAAGTCGAGGGTAGAAATTATGACCACTACTGCAAACCTCTAATTGGCTAAAGTGAATAAAGAGGAAGTCCATGTTTTTTTTAAAGTATTTATTTTCAAATAAAAACCTGTTTTGTAGCCACATCAGGTACCACACTAAAGCAACATCAGGTACCACAAACATCCGATACCCATAAAACTATGTAGGAACATATACATACCATACTACCGTACTTTAAACTAGCACTGTAATTGGGTGATGGGCTTAGCAAAAAAAAAACATGCTAAATATTTTAACTGGGAAACCTTTTTACTGAATCAAAGTTCAATGGCTTGAACAGCAATATAAAACATTTTTAAAATCCTTCAAAATCAGATTCCTCATCATCAGTTTGTGCAAACAGTGCCTTAAATTGAGCTGGTGTAATGTCATCTGCATAGACATTATCATCACCATCATCAATATTTACATCATCTTCATCACTGCTGCTGTGTTGAAACAAAATATCGTCTTCTGTACCATCCATGGCATTACTTATACCGCATTTCTGAAAAGCACGTTGGATGATGTCTTCTGGAATGTCCTCCCATGCATCTCGTACCCACTTTGCTACTAATTCTATGTCAGGCTTCATAAGATTTCCACTTTTTGTCAATTTGGCTTGACCAGATGACATCCATTCGTGCCACATTTCTCGCACACGGTCCTTAAAGGGTTTGTTTATAGACACATCCAGAGGCTGTAAAACAGATGTTAGCCCACCTGGAATAACAGCCAAGGTTGTTTGAAATGACTTAGCCATTTTTTTGACATCTTCACATATATGGGCTCTAAACATATCCCAAACTAGCAGTGAGGGGTTTTTCTTTAAGGCTACTCCTGGTCATCCATTCCAAATCTCCTCTAGCCATTTGTTTGTTCCTTGTTCATCCATCCAGCCTTTAAAATGTGGACGAACCATGATTCACGGGGGGAATTTGGCATTTTTAGGCAAGGTCTTCCTTTTAAATAAAATAACAGGCCGCAGCTTGACTCCATTGGCCAAACATGCCAGAACCACTGTGAAATTATTTTTTTCATTCCCTGTCATTCTAAGGAAAACAGTTTTTTCTCCCAAGGATGCCATGGTCCTGTTGCTTGGAAGATCAAAAGTCATTGCCGTCTCATCCATATTCCCAATACTTCCGAGGTCATAATTAAACAACTCTCTTTGTTTTATAATGAATTGATGGAATGACATGACCTTTTCTTCCAGATTTTGTGGCAACTTTTGGGAAATCTTCGTTCTATGTCGCAAGTCCAAACCGATTCATGAAGCGGGTACACCATCCAGCTGATGCAATGAATTTCTCAATACCCACTGTTTTATATTTCTCATCTTTAACCATTTGAAGGGCACGTAATCGGATTCCCATGCGTGTTATACAGTATCCATTTTGACGGCATTCCATAACCCATTTATGTAAGTCAGCTTCTAGAGCCCCATGTGAGGTTGTTAAACCATGACAAGCCTTTTTTGACTTCGGCATCTTCTCCAATTCAGTCTTCATTTTTCGCCAGTCTCTCACCTGTTTTTCATCAACGCCAAATTCCCGGCCTGCAATGGAATTATTACTTTCCACTGCCCTAGACACAACCTTCAGTTTAAATCCAGCGTCTTATGATCTGCGTTTTTGTTTTCTTCGATCAACCGCTTCTAACAAATTAAAAAAACACAAAACTCGGCAACTACAGGTACATTAAAATTAGTGAGGCACTGATTACCGTACTGCTTTTATATACAGCTGTTCTGCCTTTTAATTCAGTTTGGTTTTGAAGCTGTTGTAGTTGCCCTTTTAATTGGACCTTTAATACCATAATGCGGTACCGTACTGCCTTTAATACCATAATGCGCTAAACAGCAAATTCCCATTCAGTATTGGTGCCAACATACCGGTAATACCCATCCAGTACCATAAAACACAATTCCTTGACACTCCAGATGTTTAGAAACCACAACTCCCAGCATGCTTTATTTGCTGGGAGTTGTAGTTTCTAAACATCTGGAGTGGCAAGATTCATCAAGCAACATCAATGATTGTAGCCCTACAAGCAACCACAATAAAAAAATTGCTCCTGCCCACCACTAAAAATCCAGTAACACCCCAATTCCTTGCCACTCCAGATGTTTGGAAACTACAACTCCCAACATGCTTTGATTGCTGGGAGTTGTAGTTTCTATACATCTGGAATGGCAAGGTTCAAGCATCATTTAAAATTATTGTACAGGTACTAATGGTAATGTACAGAAGATATCCCACCTCTAATAGGAGTTTCAGCACTCCCTGTAGGCTCCTCCATTCTGCCAAGGGACAGGACTTAAATTGCCGGTGCTGTCAGGCAAGCTCCTTGCGTGCACGCTTACGTCGCGTGCGCGAGCGCACGCACGGCCTCACTTTACTGCTCCCGTCTCCCTTCTGCTCCCGTCTCTTCCTCTGCCTCTCTTCCTCCGGTGTCTGGCTGTGTCCTGCGGCGCAATGAATTTACAAAATGAACCCCAAAATTGCATTGACTCGAGTATAAGTCGAGGATGGTTTTTAAGGCCTATTTTAAAAACCAAAAACCTCGGCTTATACTCGAGTATATACGGTAGTTGGTACCCATGTTTTTGGGGTATACACATGAATGTGGCATAGCGTTTTATTCTGGAGGGGATAGGCTTTCATATTTGGGATGTGTTTGAACTTTCCTCTGCAGTTTTTAGCTGAAATTCGCATTTGTATTTTGTCTCTGATTTTACAGTTGAGGAAAAAAAGGAAAATGTGAGAAAACAACTTACAAATGGACAAAGAGCTATGCCCAGGTATCTGAATTTTGATCGAAACTTACCACATTCTAATATCCTGCGGGTGTGTAGTTTCTAAAAATATCTCACTTGTAATATTCTTGAATATTCTTGCAGTTTTAGTTTGGGGGGTCTCCTGTACAGGAAAAGTGGGCTACCTACATATATCTGGTATCGTTGTACTCGGAAGTATCAGAGCTTTTAGAAACAGTAAGATTTTTGTGTGTAACCTTAACATAACTATAAGTAAAAATGTGAAAAAATGTGCACATTTTTAATTTTTTTTACATATTTTACCCATAATTCCAGTAAAATTTCCAGAAAAGTTACAAAATTTTGTTACTATGTTAAAGTACACTTTGTGCTGAAAAAAACGAAGTATAATATTCCTGATTTACTGGGAGGTTTCCTACTGTAAACTTTGACTGAACCAAATGTGTCTAAAATCCTCAAAATTCTTCTGGCATTTAACACACGCAAAGTGGTGGATTCTGCTGGCAGCGAAAGGGTTAAAATCCATTATGCCACAGTTTAGTAATACACACAGACACGGCAGTCTCAGTCAATCACTGGAGATAGAGACATTGCTGGTCCGGCCCCTTTTACTTGCCTTTTTCAGGCACGGAAGCAAGCAGAAGTGTGCTGGGGAAAGAAGGATGGGCAAGTACTGTTTGAAAGCATCTTTGGATTTTATAAACTTTGCGAGGTCGAGGTTTTGGGGTGTTGCCAACCAAATATACATTTTTTTTGAGGGGTGGGGGGTGGACATAACCTTTAAATAGTGCCCTCTGATCGTGGGTAGACAATTAAAAAAAAAATTAGCCAAGTATGTGGAGCATATGTAGCTGGCCAGATGGACCACCCAGACAAATCTATGTACCTGTCATGGAAAGGGTTAAAGGTGTAGACAAAGTTACCAACATTTCTACATTTTCTAAAACAGGAGGCAGCCACCTAGCAATAGCTTGTGGGCATAGGCGATGTGGGGCAGTGATGCTGGCCTTGCAGGTGCTACTGACAGAGACACTTTGCGGCAAGACTGTATTGATACAATCAGACAACTGCACAGCTGTTTCCAACATCAAAAGGATGGGGGGTACGAGGTCCAGACCCCTAATATATGCCTAGAAGCTTTACACATTTGGAAAACAGTGCTGTCACTCAACCTAAACGTGATGGCTCATTATGTCCCAGGGCAGTCAAGCACATTTTTTAGACGCCCTATCCAGACACAAACTGATGCTCTCTATAGTACACCTGAAACCTGCACTGTTTGCAAATATAAAAAAATCTTGGAGGAAAGGCAGATGGACCTATTTGCGTCAGAAATGTCCAGAACAAACACAGATGTTTGTATCCAGGGAGGAAGTGAGTCAACTTCATATGCAGTATGAGTGTGCTCATTATGGGGGACTTTAATTACCCTGACATTGATTGGTGTAGTGGAACTGCCATCACAGATGAGTTTCTGAATTTACTGCAGGATAATTTTCTCTTACAGGTGGTTGAGGTTCCTACTAGAAAAGGAGCTCTGTTGGATCTGGTAATATCTAACATCGTGGAGTGCATTATAGATATAAAGGTAAATGGAGGCTTAGGGAATAGTGACCATGAAATAGTGGCGTTTGGACTTTGTTATCGAAAGGAAAAGTGCGCTGGGTTAATAAAGACTTTTAATTTCGGGAAAGCAAATTTTCCCAGGTTAAAAGTAGCTCTTCAGAATGTCAACTGGGATAATGTATTATCAGGTAAAGGTACTGAACAGAAGTGGATTGTGTTCAAGGGGATTTTAAGCCAGTTCACATCTTAATTTATACCCTTGGGAAATAAATGTAAAAAAAATAAATCCGCGCCCATGTGGCTGAATTCTGATGTAAAGGGGCAAATGGAAAGGAAGAAAAAGGCATTTAAAGCCTTTAAGGCCGAGGGAAAAGAAAGGGCCTTTAGGGATTATAAAAACTGTAATAAGGAGTGTAAGAAAGCAATCAAACTAGCTAAAATTAATAACGAAGTTAGGATAGCTGAACAAAGCATCACTAAGCCTAACATTTTTTTAAAGAATATTAATAGTAAGAAGATGAGGACTGAGAATGTGGCACCATTAATTAATGGGGATAAGTTACTTAGGGAGGATGGCGATAAAGCAAATGTCTTGAATACTTTTTTCCCTCTCTGTATACACTATAGAAGATCCAAGTACAGATATCATAGAGTATAGTAGCAATAATGGTTCACCTTGGTTGACCGAGGATATGGTATAGAAAGAACTAAATAAGCTTAATATTAATAAATCTTCTGGACCGGATAAAATACATCCTCGGGTACTTAGGGAGCTAAGTTTAGTTTTATCTAGGCCATTGTTTCTTATTTTTGCAGATTCCCTCATGTCCGGTGGTGTGCCTCTGGACTGGAAAAAGGCTGATGTTATTCCAATATTCAAAAAGGGTAGTCGTTCACAGCCAGGTAATTACAGGCCTGTAAGTTTAACTTCAGTGGTGGGGAAGATCCTGGAAAGTTTAATAATGGAACATGTTCCGGAGTATGTTTCAAGGACTGACATTATAAGTAGTAACCAGCATGGATTTAGGAGGAATAGATCTTGTCAAACTAACTTGCTTGGCTTTTATGAGGAAGTAAGTAGAAATTTAGACTCTGGCATAGCAGTAGATGTAGTTTACTTTTTTTTTGCAAAGGCTTTTGATACAGTCCCCCATAGGCGACTAATGTATAAGCTAAGGTCTGTTGGTGTGGGGAGTAAATGGGGCTTCATCATTATGGACTAAAGGGCTAAGTGGGGTGCCACAGGGTTCTGTGTTAGGACTGCTTCTATTTAATCTATTTATTAATGATTTGGAAGTGGGTATTGTCAGCAAGGTTTCTGTGTTTGCTGACGACACAAAACTTTGCCGACCATTAAAAACTTCAGAGGATGTGCAATCGTTGCAGGGGGATCTACATAGATTGTCACATTGGGCTGCTAAGTGGCAGATGACATTCAATGTTGATAAATGTAAGATGATGCATTTTGGACTTAAAAATCCTTGTGCTACTTATACTATAAATGGCTCTGTGTTAAGTGAATCCCTGTTGGAAAGGAATCTTGGAGTTTTGGTGGATAACAAACTTAAAGGTAGCAAGCAGTGCCAGACGGCAACAGCCAGAGCCAGCAGGGTATTGTCTTGTATAAAGAGGGGTATGCATTCAAGGGAGGAAAATGTTATTCTCCCTCTTTACAAAGCATTGGTAAGGCCTCATTTGGAATATGCAGTGCAATTTTGGAATCCTGTGTACAAAAAGTACATCTTTGAAATGGAAAGGGTTCAGAGAAGGACAACTAAATTAATAAGGGGATTGGGGGAGCTTGAATATGAAGAGAGACTGGAAAAGTTACAATTATGTACGCTGGAGAAAAGCCGCTTGCATGGGCATATGATTACTGTGTATAAATACATTAACGGGCTATACAATAAACTATCTGGGGCATTGTTCACCAATAGAACATGTCAGAGGACACGTGGACATCCCTTAAGACTTGAAGAAAAAGGTTTAGGCTTCAAGTTCGGAAAGGGTTTTTCACTGTGAGAACGGTAAATCTATGGAACTGTCTTCCAGTGGACATTGTTATGGCAGGTTCATTGGTCAGTTTAAAAAAAAAGCTGGATGAGTTTCTGCAAACAAGGAATGTTGCAAGTTACTGGTATTAATACATAAAGTAGAGTTGATCCAGGTAAATTTCCGATTGCCACTTCGAGTCAGGAAGGAATTTTTTCCCCCTTCATAAATTTGGTGGGTTTTTTTTTGCCTTCCTCTGGATCAACAGTTAGGCAGGAAATGAGGATATTGCTAGATGGGTTGGACTGGATGGACATATGTCTTTATTCAACCTCAAATACTATAAACTGCTAGTGGTGACAGGTGGCCCATGCCTCTGTTGTGCAAGTGTACCTATGGTAGATGGACTGGAGGTACTTGGCCAGGAACCGCTGATGCAGGAAAGAAGTGTAGCATGCTACTGAAAACAGCGAACAGCAGTTGAGTAAGGCACAGTACCACCATTGATGCAGGAATGAAGCATGGCACACTACTGGAAACAGCAGACAGCAGTTAAGTATGGCACAGTAACGGAGCAGTGGGCAGTAAAGGAGTATGGCACAGTACAGTAGGCAGCAATGGAGAATGGCACAATACAGCAGGTAGTAATGGTGTATGTAACAGTACAGCAGGCAGTAATGGAGAATATATGGGGTATGGTTTCCTCTGTGCCTATGGGTATGTGACGGGTCTTTTAGGGTTACTGCAAAGCTTAGTATCCACTTGTGTGATTCTAGTTTCCTTTCTGTTTCTGGCTGTATGATCCTCAACCTCCATGTGTATTTTAATATAGTTAAAAATGTAAAAATATAGTGTAAGTTTGGTTACTTATCAGTTGCTATCTTATACATTCCATATTTAAATAAATAAATGTAAAAGCACATTCGGTTTCCAGCGTTTTATTTTCTCCAATCAGTATCAAATAGTAAGAAAGTGCATAAAAATTCTAAAAAAAGATAAAGTCCATGTAATGCTCCAGATTCCCAAGTATTCCTTCAGCCCGGATACCCCAATCTATAACCACTATCTTTTTTTTTTGTTCAATAAATTTTTATTTTGCAAAAGTAAATCAGAGTTTTTTGTTATACAATTGCATTAAACATTTTCCTTTTAGAAATTATATTTAAACAAATTAACTACATAATTACCGTTATGGATTAACATAGATAACTTTCCCTTTAACCTTAAACAAAGGTTCATTTAACAGTGCTTCAGTTTTGACTCTAGATATTATTATGAAATAAACGAGTTTATAATATAATCAAATAATTGGAGACAATTATGAAATATCCTTACTTGTCGTTTTGCCTATCTCGGGCCTGGGCTCTCCCGGCCCCCGGGACTGCCGCTTCGGCAATCATATGCTCATAGTGAAGATGATATTTGCATCTTTATGTCCCAGATATCCCAGGTTTCAGACCACCGTCTCAATGAATTTTGAAGGGTGTGTCCTAGGTATTCGTTAGATTTTATCTGGCCAATTCTGGAGATTAATTGGCTTCTGGTAGGGGAAGGACCCTTCCATGTGGAAGCTAATAGACTTTTCGCTGCAGTGCAGATGTGTATTATAAGTCTTTGTGCTGTTTTCTTAAATCCCTGTGTGGGGAGATTAAACAGTGCTGTGTAAGGGGACAATTCAAAATTGGGGCCTAAAATTTCTTGGATTAATTTCTCGGTTGTCCCCCAGAATTTTTGTATTTCAAAGCACTCCCACCAACAGTGGAGTTGTGAGGCCGGGTTGTTGCAGTTTCGAAAACAGTGATTAGGGAATATAGGATTGATCTTATGTACGAATTCTGGTGTATTGTACCAATCATACAGTATTTTAAATGTTCTTTCCTTTCTGGCTATATTTAAGGAGCTTCTATGTGAGTAGTGGAATATCTGGGTCCATTGTTGATCGGTGAGTTCTCGGTTAAGCCTGGTTTCCCATTTTATAACGTTTTCAGATTTGATAGGGAGAGTGTCGTACCAGAGTAAAGAATATATTATCGATATTCTTTTGTGCATACCGTCGGAGTTAGTAATACATTTTTCTAAGGTTGTTAATTGTTGATTGGGTGCTTTTTTTAAAATGGATTTAGCAAAGTGTCTGATTTTGATAAAGGTGAACCATTTGGTCCTTAGTAATTGATATCTTAAGGAGGCCTCCTCCCAAGACATTAGGGCACCGTTTTCCTTAACAAGATCTTTTATGGTGTTTATACCTAATTTATTCCAGTAGCGATTTTCTATTTCTGAGAGTCCCACTGGTGATACTGGTGAGTATAATATAGGGGTTACTTTTGAAAATTGAGGGAGAAATGAGTATTGTCTGTTGATTCTGTTCCATAATGTTAAGGAGGTTTGAATGATTGGGGTATAATTGTTGGAGTAGGGTTTGTGTTGTTCAGTTGACAACCATAAGATTGTAGATTAGTGTAGTGGGGATAATAGCTCATTGTCCAGATCTTCCCATGCAATTTTCTCCGAGCCGTGAACCCATTGGGATATTTGAGCTATTTGTGCTGCTTTGAAATATTGGAGTAGTTTGGGTAGGCCAAAGCCTCCCTTGTTCTTGTGTCTTGCAAGATTGTCTTGTTTTATTCTAGCTCTTTTCCCGCTCCATATGAATTTACCTATTTCAGATTGTAATTTCTTAAGTAGTTGGTGGTTTACTTGTATAGGTAGGGCTCTGAAAAGATATAATATTTTGGGTAGTGTTGTCATCTTGACGGCTGCTATTCTGCCTGCTAGTGAGAGGGGGTATGGGGTCCATTTTTTAAGTTGGGTTATCAGTTCAGGAATAAGTTTGTTATAGTTATGTTTATGGAGAGTATCCATATTGTGGCTCAGTTGAATACCTAGGTATTTAAAGGAATCTGTGGACCAGTAAATGTATGGGGTATGCTACTGATTTAGAGTGGTTGACTTTAAGGCCTGATAGACTCCAATAATCCTTTAAGATTTTATATAGTACTGGTATTGATATATGGGGTTGAGAGAGATAAAGCAGAGTATCATCTGCGAAGAGTGATATTTTTGAGTGGATCTTACCAATGGTGATTCCGGTGATATCAGGGGATTGTCTAATTTTTGTTGCAAGAGGTTCAATTGATAAGGCAAATAGGAGTGGGGACAGGGGGCATCCCTGCCTCGTGCCGTTTTTAATAAATATGGTATTTGAAGGAAAGTCCATATTTCTAACTATCGCGGTGGGGTTGACGTATAGGCTGAAAATTCCAGATATAAAGGTGTTGGGGAAATCATATTGGCATAAGATAGCCTTTAGGAAAGTCCAATCCACCCTGTCGAATGCCTTTTCAATATCAAGGGACAGTATTATTGACGATATTTTGTTAGAATTTGCATATTGCATTAGCGTTATTGCTTTTCTGATGTTATCAGTAGTCTGTCTTCCCATAACAAAACCAGTTTGATCATAGTGGATCAGTTTTGGTAATATCAGGTTTAGTCGGTTTGCACATACCTTTGCAATGATTTTAACATCAGTGTTTATAAGAGATGTAGGACGGTAGTTAGATGTTTGGGTTGTGTCTTTATCTGGTTTAGGTATGACTGTGATATGCGCTTGGAGCATATCAGGTGGCAGCGTAGAGTTGCCAGTTGTTAGGTCATTACAGAGTTTTTGTAGGTACAGGGACAGGGTGGACTGGAATCTCCTGTAGTATAGTGCGGTGAACCCATCAGGGCCTGGAGCTTTCCTGATCTTGAACTGTTTTATAACTTCTTGGATTTCAGAGATTGATATTTCTTTTTGTAATATATTTTTTTGTTCTTGTGTGAGTTTGGGGAGGTTTATTTCCGTTAAGTATTTGTTGATATTAGTTTCTATATTTACATCTTTCTTCACTGTTTGGCCATTATATAGGGTTTGATAGTATCGGGCGAAAGCCTTGGTGATGTAGTTTGGGTCATATTGGAGGTGACCTTTGTGGTCTCGTAGCGGGAGAAATCTATTCTGGGTGAGTTTTTGATTTAATTTATTTGCTAACATAGAATTGGGCCTGTTGCTTTTGTAGTAGTATCTTTGATTGGTGAGACGTAAGGCTCTTTCCGCTCTGGATGATAGGAGTTGGCTGAGTTCAGTTCTAGCGTTTTGTATTTCGATTGCTTTATTTTCATTAAAGGTCTTGGCTAGTGTTTTGTCCCCTGTTTTGATTATGTTGATAAGTTTATTTATCTGTTTTTCTCTTTGTTTTTTTAGTCTGGCTGCTAATTGGATTAGGTATCCTCGAATCACTGGTTTGTGAGCTGCCCACAGAATCGGGCTCTTTGTGTCCTCAGTGTTGTTTTCTGTAAAATAGTTTATTATGTGTTTATTTAAAGTTTGTGCATGTTCTTCATTTGCTAGGAGGGACTCATTGAGTCTCCAAGTGGGTTGGTTTTTATTATGTCATTAATAGTCATTGATACGAATGCATGATCAGACCATGCTATTTCAGAGATATATGTGTTTTGAACTTGGGCTATTAATTGAGGGGATGTGAAGATATAGTCCAGTCTAGTATAAATTTTGTGCACTGGGGAGTAAAATGTATACTCTCTTTTTGTGGGGTTTGCTAATCTCCAGGTATCTAGTAAATTATTTTCCTTTGTAAAGTTTTGGAGATATTTATATGACGGGGTGCCGGTCATGGATTTGAGGGGTTTGGATCTGTCAAATTTCGGGTTAATTGTTACATTGAAATCACCTGCCATAATAATAGGTCCAAACGCATGGAGTGTGAGTTTGTTTTTCAATTCTTGAAAGAAAATTTTGTGTTGATTATTGGGAGCATATATATTTACTATGGTTACTCTAGTTGTCTGTAGTAGTATATTTAGAATTATAAATCTGCCCTGAGGGACTCTGTAGCATGAGTTTTCTGTATAGTTTAGATTTCTATTTAAAAGAATCATAACTCCTCCTTTGCCTGTGACGGAGGAAGCAGTGTAGTATGATTTGAATTTTGGGCCCCAGTATTTCGGTTCTTTCCCTCTTTTGAAATGTGTTTCCTGTATTAATAGAATATCCCCCTTATATCTGTTGTAATATTGTGTTGCTTACTTCCTTTTGGCTGGGCTGTTTAGTCCTTTTGCGTTGTGTGTTAATACCTTAATTTTGGGTTCCATTCAGACGGCGGTCTGCCCCCCGCGCTAGGTAGTCTGAGGAATTGTAAGATGCTTTTTAGATTGGGCATATATGAGCGTTGTCCCGAGGGGCCCCACACCCGGAACAGGTTTCAGGTTGAAATACAGGGTGTCCATGGGTTTTGGATGAACCTAACAAAAAACACAAATAACACAAATAAATTATATACAGTAAAGGAGTTGATCCAATGAGGTTGGGTAAGGCTCCTTTCATCCTTACAAATTGTAAATAAGAAAAACCCAAATTAAGCTTATAGCTTAATTTTTTTTTGGGGGGGGGGTTGGGGGGTATGCCTGTAAACTTCTCGGGTAAAGTGGGGGGTATTCGTCCTTCACTTAATCTCCTTGCGGTCCTTCATTATTGGTTAATGGGTAAATTATATAGCTGTGTGTCTCCAATAGTAGCTATTTACAGCTTGAGTAGTTGGAGCGGAAGGTTCGGGGGGGGGTCCTGTCTGGACAGGCGAGTGGGGAGAGGGGGGAGTCAGGGGTTAGTATTTCTGTATGCCCTCATTGGCGTTTATCAGTATTGCCCTTATTATGTTCCCTTATGGAGATTAGGCTTCAGTGAGATTTTTTATATTTGGCTTAGTATGGTGGGTCATGCAATGTTGCACTATAGTGGGTGTTTGTAGGGGGGGTGTGGGTTTTGCACAGGAGTGGCGTACATAGATCTCAGTTCTTAGATTTATCCTGCGGTGAGGCAAATCTTGGGTGTCATCATTGATCTTATGTTCACTCATGAGCAGGGTTTGGTTAACACTCGCAGTGATATTCCATATTATGCTAATCAGTATCCTTATAGTGGTGTTATTCGCGTTGTATCATAAGGGGTGTTGGACTATGAGGTAAACATGTATTGGGGGTTTCAATTGTGATCTGATATTCCATATCGTATAATTTTGGGAGGTGTAAGACCATCTCCCCTAGTAGGTTGATCAGTTCAGCCTTGCTGGGTCAATGGGTGACAATCTTCTGGAGCACTGTCCCCTCACCGTTAAGGGGTAAATTTCCCCTGGGGGAACTTCTACCAGTACTATCTATTATAGTTCTGTTGCTTTAGTTGCATAAGTACCAGATCAGAGGGTATCGTGGGCGTGGGGTAATGATCTGTAGAATTTTGGCTGTTTATACTTTTTGGCGAGGTCAGGGTTGGGAGGGGACAGTGCCCCATTTTCAGACATTTACATATTTGTTTTAATACCAATATACATATAACATTTTGAAGTATTATCAATGCCTTTTCACTTGTTAGTTATAGGTTTTACCCTAATCTAAGTTTTCACTTCTTGGTGTGTCAGATCATTCATTTGGATTATATTCTATAAGTAATAACGTATCTGTACCCATTTTTCCTCTCTTTTCACGTATTTTGCCAGATTTTTTTCCCACCTTTCGCCCACATTGGTATTCTCACATTTTTTTTTTTTTGGGGTGTTTTCCGTTCTTTGTCTTCCCTCTCCTCCTCCCCCTCACCATATATTAATTTATGAACTTCTCGCTGGTCGCTTTCTCGAAAAGTGTCAATCCTTATTGGGTAGTTAGTGTACTTGAGTTCCTAAGTTTATCCATATCCAATTCTTTAATATTCTCAGACTATTGTCCCTCTCCCTCCAGCCTCCCCCCTACCTCTCCCGCTCCAAACCTGTGGTAAAGTAAGTTTCTTTGGGGTCCTTGAAACCGGACCATTTATTTAACATTTTTGGTCGAATATCTCTTGTTAATTTAATGGGATTGAGTCCAGGACTTGTGCCGCTTTCTCTCTTGGCGCCGATCTCATTGGGGCTCCGTTGTGGGTTAGAGATGATTTGGTTCCACATCGGTTTCGGGGGAGGAACCCTCTGTTCTTTGTCGCTGTTTTTGCGATGCTCCGATTTTTGGTAAATATCCAGTCTCTTTAGGAACTCCTCCGAATCATCTATTGTGTTGATAGATATGGGTCGCCCTTTTTTCATGACTGTTAATTTGAACGGGAAACCCCATCTATATTTTAGGTTATGCTTGTGTAGTACCTCTATCAGGGGTTTGAATTCCCGTCTTTTTGAGAGCGTTGTTGGGGAGAGGTCTTGGAATAGTTGATTTTAGCTCCTTCGTATTCCAGGGTTCCTTTTTCCCTGGCTGCCTTCATGACTGCTTCCTTCACTTGGAAATAATGGAATTTACAGATAATGTCCCATGGTGGTTCATTGGGTTGTGGTTTAGCTCTCAGGGCTCTGTGTGATCTGTCCATCTGGAGCCTTTCCATGGGTATATCGGGTGATATATATGTGAGAAGAGAGGGTAAGTAGGTAGATATATCGGTTACCTCTTCGGGGATACCACGGATTCTGATATTTCCTCTCCTTGCTCTGTTTTCCATGTCCTCCTGTTGCTCTCTTAGAAGGAAGATGTCATGGCACAGTTCTTTGACCTCGATCTCATTTTGTTGGCAGTAGCTGCATAGATGGTCGGTGTTTGTTTCGAGTGTGGCCACTCTGTCGCCTAGGAGGGCGATTTCTTGGCGTACTTCTTTTATTATTTGGCTTTGAGAGGCCTGGATAACTTTTTCAAGGTTGCTGTACAACTTACACAAGTCTGCTTTGGTGCATGGCGCGCTTTCTGCTGCAGGCCCGGCGCCATCTTGTGTGGATTTGGTGGAGTCCGATCGGAGCCAGTCTTCCATATCCCCCTTAGTCTGATTTTTCTTTGGAGGCATATTTTGTATGTTTACCCTGGTTAGTGGGGTATTTTTGCTTAGTTAGCTTTAGCCTAGCTTGTCCCCGATGTAGATATTTAGGCCGTTTAGCAGGAGCTGTTCATGCACACGTCCGCTCACATACCCGGTCAGGCTCCGCCCCCCTATATATAACCACTATCTTTACCAAAAGACAAGCCTCTGTTTGTCGGGAGGCTAGATGCGCCTCACCGAACATGGTTGCCGCCTGGACTTAAAGTGCAAGGTATTCGAGCTGAGGCCTGGAATACTTAAGATGACCGAAGTGAAACGAGCAGGCAAGGCACAAGGAGGAGGAGAAAATTAGTCAAAGACCAAAATACGAAGTACAGACTAGGAGTAGGCAAGAGCATAGTCAACAGAGCAGGAGGTCAAAGAACAGGCCGCCAGGCACGGAACAAAGGGTTGAGCAAGAAGCATAGTCAGGAACGAGCAGAGGTCAAGGCAGGAAGATACTAATCAAGGTTCAAAAACAGGCAAGGGTCAAATAACAGAATATACAAAGAAAATCACACCACCAGCAAGATAGAAAACTAACCGCTATATCGGGCAAGGACCAATGGGCTGAGGGGTTTAAATAATGCAGAGGGACCAATGGGGGTAGGTGATAGGTGATAGGTGAATTTAACTGATAAAATGTGCGCAAATATGGAACCAATCACAGGAGAGCCTGGACACCCCCTACCAGGCCAAAAAGGATGAACCTCCGATCGTCACCAACCAGTATCGATCACAGACACTATCTCCCCAAACCCATAAAACAATTGCAATCTGTTTAGGTAAATAATGAACTCAAAATGTAACCAATTATCTTAAAACATATATATCACATTTATTAAATAAAAACATATATATATATATACATATAAAGCTGGCCAGCTAATATAATGCTTCCCCACTATATAACAACAGTATAAAACCATCAATATATTTAGACCAACAATAATAACAACATCGGACTATCTATACAAATCGCCCTAGTCACGATGTAAAGTAGAACGTGTGGTCTCAGTAGTAACCTGCATGCTTCTATAAAAGATTTTCTTAAACGTTCTTATTTCCAGACGAAATGGCAGTTTATGTTTTCAGTTCCATATAAGTCTATTATATATATCCTTTCTAGAGTCCGCAACCAGACAAAACTATGAATATGTATGCACACAACAATCAGTAGTCAGCAACTAGTACAGTTAGTTTTAGACAGAATACATCACTGCTCCTTAGGCACTATAATTCTCAACACTGCTAGCGATCCTCCAATCCCCCGGGCGCAGACTCTATATGGTATCTGTGGCCTTAACGCACTTGGGATTTCCTGGGGATCTTAACACAGCACTAAGATACAGTGAACGCACCGCCATGAGGCCGGACCCAGAAACACTATACAGAGGATACCACTCGCTTAAGATACCCAGGAAATCCCAAGTGCGTTAAGGCCACGGACACCATATAGAGTCTGCGTCCAGGGGATTGGAGGATCGCTAGCAGTGTTGATAATTATAGTGCCTAAGGAGCAGTGATGTATTCTATCTAAAACTAATCGTACTAGTAACACAGCACTAAGATACAGTGAACGCACCACCACAAGGCCATACCCAGAAACACTATACGGAGGATACCACTCGCTTAAGATCCCCAGGAAATCCCAAGTGCATTAAGGCCACGGACACCATATAGAGTCTGCGTCCGGGGGATTGGAGGATCGATAGCAGTGTTGAGAATTATAGTACATTTTGAGTTCACTATTTACCTAAACAGGTTGCAATTGTTTTATAGGTGAATTTAAACTAATTAGCTCTCCTCCATCCAATGAAGGACCTGGAAGAATGGAGGAGGCCTTTGGACCCTTACTACTAGTTTTTCCAGGAAAGCCATCATGAAACTTCTTGATTAATTCTTTTGCGTCAATATTCCGAACAGGAACCCAAGATCTTTCCTCAGGACTGTAGCCCTTCCAGTCAACAAGGTATTGAAGAGAGTTTTGAACATATTGGGAATCCAGAATCCTGTCAATTTCATATTCTGCTTCACCTTGAACTTCCACAGAAGGTGGAGGAACATCCAGAAGGTTAGTATTAGTGGCTGGTTTTAATAAAGATACATGAAAAGTGCCAACATTTTTAAGAACTTTATGTAACGTTACCTTATAGGTCCCCCTATTGACTCGTTGTTCAATAGGGTAAAGACCAATAAATTTGGACCTAATTTAGGCGAAGCTTGACATAAAGATGTAAAGGAATATTTCGTGTGGATACCCAGACCAGATCTCCAGGGACAAAATTAGGTTCTACAGAACGGTAACTATCCGAAAAATTTTCTGACGGTTGGTTGCTTGCCTGAGATTAGAAGATACTTGGGTCCACATTTTAGTTATCTGGTTTAGCCAATCTTGTGGAACAGGTATATTTGAAGATGAACTTGAAAAAGAAGAGAATTTAGAATTTTTACCATAATTAAAATTTAGATGAAGAATGAATGGCATTGTTAAGAGCGAACTCTGCAAAAGGCAAAAATTCTGACCACTTTTCTTGTTGTTCAGCAATAAAACTCCTGAGGTACTGTTCTAACCAGAGGAGAAAGAAATGCCAAAATCGTGAAATGAACTGGACTCCCCTGTCAGAAACAATATTTTCTGGAATACCATGTTATCAAAATACGTGAAGAATAAATAATTGTGAAAGTTCTTTAGCTGAGGGTAGTTTAGTTAACAGGATGAAATGTGACATCTTACTGAATCTATCAACCACCACCCAAATTACAGTTTACCCATCGGACCTGGGCAAATCTACAATAAAATCTATGGATATATGGGTCCAAGCCTTTTCAGGAATAGGAAGAGGTAAAAGAGTACCAGAAGAAGCATTACGAGAAGACTTACTACGTGCACAAACAGGACAAGCCTTGACATAAACTTTAGAGTCATCAGAAATAGAGGGCCACCACACATGTTTTAATAACAAAGATAAAGTTTTAGTTTCCCCAGGATGGCCAGCCAGCTTGGAATCATGAAATTGCTTTAACACCTGCAAAAGAAAAGACAGAGAAACAAAGACAACCATCAAGTTTTCCTGAAAGTGCATCTACCTGGTGAGGAGTTAACAATACAGACAAATTAGCTACAACAGAGTCAGTGGTTAAAGCTCCTAAGATACGCTGAGGGGAAATAATAGGCAAAGGGACTTTATTGGGCATGGACTATGAAACTGCGAAATAAAGCGTCTGCTTTGACATTTTCTGACCCGGGTCAGAAAATTTTTATGGTCAGTGTAGACCGTAATAGGGTGTAACTCCCCCTCCAGCCACTGTCTCCATTCCTCTAGGGCTAATTTAATAGCTAATAGTTCCCGGTTAGCAATATTGGAATTCTTCTCAGCTGAAGAATTTTTTCATGGGAGTATTGAGAGAGGACAGCTCCCACCCCCACCTCTGAGGTGTCAACCTCTACAACAAAGGGAAGTTTAATATTAGCGTGAACTAACATTGGAGCTGAGCAGAAAGCCTTTTTAAGGTTTTCAAATGCCATGACAGCATCCTCAGATCAAGTAGTAATATTAGCTCCCTTTTTAGTCATATTAGTGAGAGGAGACACTAAAGAGGAGAAGTTTTTAATAAACTTTTGGTAGAAATTACAAAATCCTAAGAATCTCTGGAGTCCTTTTAGATTGGAGGGAGGTTTCCAGTCTAGTATGGCAGAGACTTTCTTTGGATCCATGGACCTATTGTTGTTCAAACATACATTTCTCAAATTTAGCAAATAAATGGTGTTCCCTTAGTTTAGTAAGGACTAGCTTGACATGATTTTGATGTTCCTGCAGGGAGGAAGAATTGATTAGGCTGTCGTCAAGATAAATGACTGCAAACTTATCAAGATATTCTCTGAACACATTCAGGGAGATTCAATAAAAGTTCTTATCATTTAAAATGGTGCTAACTTTGCCCCAACCAATCAGATTCTATTTAACATTTGAAAGCTAATATCTGTTTGGTTGGGGCAAAATTAGCACCATTTTAAACGATAAGAACTTTTATTGAATAACCCTGCAAGTTTATAAAATCTTGAAATACAGCAGGGGCGTTACTGAGGCCAAAGGGCATAACTAAATATTCATAATGGACATATCTAGTATTCAAGGCTGTTTTCCACTCATCTCCAGCCCTTATCTTAATTAAATTATATGCACCTTGGAGATCCAACTTAGAGAAAATTTGTTCCCTGACAATTTGAGAAAAGAGGTCATCAATAAGTGGTAAAGGGTATCTATTTTTAATAGTTATTTTATTTAGAGCCCTATAATCTATACAGGGTCTTAATCCACCATTTTTTTTTCTACAAAAAAGAAACCTTCTCCTGCTGGAGAAGTGGAAGGTCTGATGAAACCTTTATCCAAGTTCTCTTTTATGTATGTTTTCATGGCCTCACTTTCAGGACCCGTCAAATTATAGAGATGTCCATGAGACGGCATGGTTCCTGGTAAAAGATCAATAGGACAATCATAAGGTCTGTGGGGAGGCAAAACATCGGAGACCTGCGGGGAAAAAGCGTTGGAAAAATTCCTGTAAGGTGGAGGAATGCCCTCCAAAGAGAGGTTAGCCAAATGAGCAAACATGAATCCACACAATGAGGTCCCCGTTTTTCTAGCTGAGCAGTGGCCCATTTAATCAATGGATTGGGCTTTTTAAGCCAGGGTAATCCCAATATAAGGGGAGTGGTGGAAAGTTTTAACACATAAAATCTGATAATTTCAGAATGGAGAACCCCAACTTTTAAGACTACCCCATCGGTTATAGCCCTCATTTGCCGGGAAGATAGATGCGCCTTACTGAACACGGTTGCCCCCTGAACTTAGGGTACAAGGTATCCAAGCTGAGGCCAGGAATACTTGAGAAGTCCGAAGTAAAACGAGCAGGCAAGGCACAAGGAAAAGAAGAAAATTGGCTAAAATTTTACGATTTTGAACTTCCTATCACATAGGTATTTAAACAGTTCCTCAGACAGTTGATTAGCAATAATGTTAATTACTCGAAACAGATATTACATCCCTTTCTCAAACAGCTTGTGTTGCCACAACCATTTTGCTCCTTTCAGGTTTTGTTGCTCAAATCAAAATAACTTCTTTTATTGCCTGTGCTATAAAAATACTTCATGTAGTATAAAAGATTTTAGGCAAAAGATTTGTAAGCCTGCCACCACGTGAAGGTAGACTCTTTCAGCGGGGCCCTAACTAACCCAACTAATCTAACATTGCCTAACAAACTAACTAAAGCTAACCTTAACCCTACCTAACAGTTGATCCAGAGGAAGGCAAAAAACCCCAGCTTAAAAAAGGGGGGAAAAAATTCCTTCCTGACTCCAAACGGCAATCGGTTTCCCATAGACTATAATGGTAACAATCCTCAAATGTGGATATTTCAAAACAGTTTTTTTCATGGTCATAAATACAAATGGTGATAGCCCCAACCCCCCACACAGACCCAGCTACACCCACCTACTGACCTAACTTTCCATTCCCATGGAAGCCATATTTAAAGGGTAACTAAAGTCAAAAAAACTAATTTAGATTTATCCTCAATAAAAGTTAGTTTTATGGTTATAAACACAAAAAAAACATACCCCCTCAACCAGACCCAGGTACACACACCTACTAATCTTCTTATCCATTACTGTTGCAGCCATACCTAAAGGGTAACTAAAGTCAAAAAAACAAATTTTGACCAATCCTCAAAAAGGTTTGTTTTTTTAACCCCCAACCCGACACAGGTACACACACCTACTGATCTACTTATCCATTACTGTGGCAGCCATACTTAAAGGGTAACTAAAGTAAAAAAAAAAAATTTTGACCAATCATCAAAAAGATACAGAGAGATTCAATAAAAGTTCTTATCATTGAAAATGGTGCTAATTTTGCCTTAGCCAATCAGATGTTAGCTTTCTGATTGATTGGATCAAAATTAGCACCACTTTGGGCTGGGTACACACACAAAAGTTTTTTTGTCCCAAACAAGCGTTCACTACAAACTCATCATTCCCATTATTGAGTTTTAAAATCTGCAGCAAACACATATTCCCTTCCAAAATGCAGCCCTTCAAGCCAAATTAAAAGTTTATACTTAAACTTTCCCCATTCTAGTTTGGAATATGTGGTGCAGTTTTGGAATGCCATATACAAAAGGGACATCTTGGAAATGACTGTTTACATTAGAGAAGCGACGTTTGCATGGGGGTATGATCACTTTATACGAATGGGCCATACAATAAACTCTCTGGTGCATTGTTTACTAATGGTCATATCAGAGGACATGTGGACATCCTTTAAGATTGGAAGAAAAGAAGATTGTGGAACTATCTTCCAGCAGATGTGGTAATGGCAAGTTCATTGAATAGCTAGTGGGCTAGATAAGTTTCTAAAACTAAAAAATATTGAGAATTACTGGTATTAATTAATATACTGCAGTTCTGGTTGATCCAGGGATAGTATAGTATAGTATAGTATTTGAGGTTGAATAAAGACATACGTCCATCCAGTCCAACCCATCTAGCAATATCCTCATTTCCTGTTGATCCAGAGGAAGGTAAAAAAAAACACCAAATTTATGAAGGGGGAAAAAATTCCTTCCTGACTCCAAGTGGCCCCACCAAATTTATGAAGGGGGAAAAAATTCCTTCCTGACTCCAAGTGGCAATCGGAAATTTCCCTGGATCAACTCTACTTTATGTATCAATACCAGTAACTTGCAACATTCCTTGTTTGCAGAAACTCATCCAGCTTTTTTTTGAAACTGACCAATGAACCTGCCATAAAAGACTGTTACTAGCTGAATGTAGATGGATATCTTATCAATAAGTGGGTGGACCTTGATAAAAGACTTTTACAAGCTGAATGTAGATGGATATCTTATCAATAAGAGGGTGGACCTTGATAAAAGACTTTTACAAGCTGAATGTAGATGGTTATCTTATCAATAAGAGGGTGGACCTTGATAAAAGACTATTACAAGCTGAATGTAGATGGATATCTTATCAATAAGAGGGTGGACCTTGATAAAAGACTGTTACAAGCTGAATGTAGATGGATATCTTATCAATAAGAGGGACTATATATACGAGGATATAAAGAAAGCCCATAGCAAAAAAAAAAACATTTTGGGAGCTGACTCTTGTCATCCCCCAGCATGCATCAATTCCATACCATATGGTCAGTCCACATGGATAAAAAGGAACTGTTCTAAAGAACAGGAATACCAAAGGCAGCAAGGCAGACTAAGATCTAACTAAAAGATCTGGACTAATATCCAGGGGATATAGTTATACTACCCTCAAAAACATCAAATGCAAAGTGGATAACTGTCAGACCGTCAAACAAGATCAGAGTCATAATAATAGAAATATGAAATATTTTTTGCAAAGGCTTTTGATACAGTCCCCCATAGGCGACTAATGTATAAGCTAAGGTCTGTTGGTCTGGGGAGTCACATTTGTACATGGATAGAAAATTGGTTAATGAATAGGATGCAGAGAGTAGTTGTTAATGGGGCTTCATCATTATGGGCTAAAGTGCTAAGTGGGGTGCCACAGGGTTCTGTGCTGGGGCCGCTTCTATTTAATCTATTTATTAATGATTTGGAAGTGGGTATTGTCAGCAAAGTTTCTGTGTTTGCTGACAACACAAAACTTTGTCGACCATTAAAAACTTCAATGGATGTGCAATCGTTGCAGGGTATTCTAGATAGATTGTCACATTGGGCTGCTAAGTGGCAGATGAGATTGAATTTTTATAAATGTTGATAAGGTGATGCATTTTGGACTTAAAAATCCTTGTGCTACTTATACTATAAATGGCTCTGTGTTAAGTGAATCCCTGTTGGAAAGGGATCTTGGAGTTTTGGTGGATAACAAACTTAAAGGTAGCAAGCAGTGCCAAGCGGCAACAGCCAGAGCCAGCATGGTATTGTCTTGTATAAAGAGAGGTATGGATTCAAGGGAGGAAAATGTAATTCTCCCTCTAAACAAAGCATTGGTAAGGCCTCATTTGGAATATGCAGTGCAATTTTGGAATCCTATGTACAAAAAGGACATCTTTGAAATGGAAAGGGTTCAGAGGAGGGCAACTAAATTAATAAGGGGATTGGGGGAGCTTGAATATGAAGAGAAACTGGAAAAGTTACAATTATGTACGCTGGAGAAAAGGCGCTTGCGTGGGGATATGATTACTGTGTATAAATACATTAACAGGCCATACAATAAACTATCTGGGGCATTGTTCACCAATAGAACATGTCAAAGGACACGTGGACATCCCTTAAGACTTGAAGAAAAAAGGTTTAGGCTTCAAGCTCGGAAAGGGTTTTTCACTGTGAGAACGGTAAAGCTATGGAACTGTCTTCCAGTGGACGTTGTTATTTCAGGTTCATTGGTCAGTTTAAAAAAAAGCTGGATGAGTTTCTGCAAACAAGGAATGTTACAAGTTACTGGTATTGATACATAAAGTAGAGTTGATCCAGGGAATTTCCGATTGCCACTTGGAGTCAGGAAGGAATTTTTTCCCCCTTCATAAATTTGGTGGGTTTTTTTTGCCTTCCTCTGGATCAACAGTTAGGCAGGAAATGAGGATATTGCTAGATGGGTTGAACTGGATGTACGTATGTCTTTATTCAACCTCAAATACTATGACAAGACATTTTGCCATCTGTAATGGAGGAAACATTAATAGTCTAAGGGCCGTATTTATAAACGGCCTTTATTATCGCCAAAAAGTTACCGCCGTGCATCGCCGCAGCGAAAATAAAGTCTTCGGAATATTTATAAAGACGAATTTGACAGTGCAGGAACTTGACAGTTTTCTTGAGCTACCACACTTTGGGCCAGTTGGTTTAAGGCCCCAATTAAGAGGCATAATTGCTCTTCGATATTTTCCATTTTTTGGCCCGATATAATGTAACGCTCTGGATTCACAAGTATTCCTTTAGCCTGGATACCCCAATCTACAACCACTATCTTCACCAATAGACAAGCCCTCGTTTGCCGGGAAGCTAGATGCGGTTGCCCCCTGAACTTAGAGTGCAAGGTATTCGAGCTGAGGCCAGGAATACTTGAGAAGTCCAAAGTGAAACGAGCAGGCAAGGCACAAGGAAGAGAAGAAAATTAGTCAAAGACCAAAATACGAAGTACAGACTAGGAGTAGGCAAGAGCAGAGTCAAAAAATAGAGCAGGAGGTCAAAGACCAGGAATTAGGCCGCCAGGCACAGTACAAGAAGCATAGTCAGGAAGAGCAGAGGTCAGGGCAGGCAGATACGAATCAAGGTCCAAAAAAAGGCAAGGGTCAAATAACAGAGAATATACGAAGAAAATCACACCACCAGCAAGATAGAAAACTAACTGCTGTATCGGGCAAGGACCAATGGGCTGAGGGGGTTAAATAATGGAGAGTGGAGGACATGCAGGGACAGGTGAATTTAAACTAATTAGCTCTCCTCCGTCCAATGAAGGACCTGGATGAATAGAGGAGGTAAGGAGCAGTGTCTGTGCGTGTCTGCACAGTAGTAGAAGAACACCGGGTAGGTGCGCGAGCAAATGTGGATGTGCTCGCGCACGAAGACGCCGGGTGCAGCTGTGTGACATCACCCGCGACGGAGATGCCTGAGGACTGCCGAGAGCGGACATACCCGCCGCAGGATCCCTGAACAGGTACGTCCTTTCTTACAGTCCAACTCCACTTTTTGGGGTATGTTTAGGATCTAAAAAGTACAAAACATTGAGAATTACTGGTATTAACACTTATACTGTAGTTCTGGTTGATTCAGTGAATTTTCCCCCCTCTTTTTAGCTGAGGGGGGGGCACTTCCATTTTTTTTGCTGCCTGAGCCAAAGTTTTAAATGCTGCCCTTGATTTTTCCCAGGTTCGTTATGAAGTGTGCCCCCGCCGAGTTAAACTGGTTGAGGCTTGGTCAGTGCGAGTGGGATTGTTGATGAGCGTGGCTAAAATTTTACGATTTTGAACTTCCCATCACATACGTATTTAAACAGTTCCTCAGACAGTTGATTAGCAATAATGTTAATTACTCGAAACAGATATTACATCCCTTTCTCAAACAGCTTGTGTTGCCACAACCATTTTGCTTCTTTCTGGTTTTGTTGCTCAAATCAAAATAACCTCTTTTATTGCCTGTGCTATAAAAATACTTCATGTAGTATAAAAGATTTTTTAAGCAAAAGATTTGTAAGCCTGCCACCACGTGAAGGTAGACTCTTTCAGCTGGTCCCTAACTAACCCAACTAATCTAACATTGCCTAACAAACTAACTAAAGCTAACCTAACCATATAAAATGAGTTTAACAACATCATATCTGTTACTAGGGAAAATACTTTTTTTTCTTGACCGGTCAAGAAAAACTATCTTTTTTCACCACTGCCTGTTTGCCACCTTTCCTCTTCAGTGCAGGGGTGCTGCCTGAGACAAATACCTACCTCTGCCTCATGGTAGATGTGACCCTGATTGTGAGCAGCATCCAAGATGGTCACACTTTTATGGAACTCTTCAACCCACCACAACACTAAATAGCAAAAACAGAGGCATATTTATCTAGCTATCTGTCTGTCTATCTATCTATCTATCTATCTATCTATCTATCTATCTATCTATCTATAACATAGTAACATAGTAACATAGTAATTAAGGTTGAATAAAGACATTCGTCCATCAAGTCCAACCTATTCACTTTTTTTTTTTTTTTTTTTTTAACCCTACCTAACAGTTGATCCAGAGGAAGGCAAAAAACCCCAGCTTAAAAAAGGGGGGAAAAAATTCCTTCCTGACTCCAAACGGCAATCGGAAAGTATCCCTGGATCAACCAGATCTATATGCATTAATACCAGTAATTCTCAATATTCTTTAGTTTAGAAACTTATCCAGGCCTTTTTAAAGTTATTCAATGAACTTGCCATTACACCTCTGTGGAAGACAGTTCCACAGTTTCAACGTTCTCACTGTAAAGAAACCTCTCCTAACTTGAAGATGAAACTTCTTTTCTTCCAACCTTAAGGATGTCCAGCGTCCTTGATATGACCTATTATGTGAACAATGCACCAGAGAGTTCACTGTATGGGCCATTAATAATATTTTATAAGGTTATTCATGTCCCCACGCAACCGCCGCTTCTCCAATGTAAACAGCCCTAAATTGTCTAATCTCTCTGCATATTCAAAAGCCCCCTCCATTCCCCTTATTATTTAGTTGCCCCTTCTTCTGAAACTGCGCCTCAATTTCAAGAGTCCTTTGTATATGGGATTCCAAAACTGCAACGCCGATATCCAATGTGGTCCTTACCAGTGCTTGTAAAGAGGGAGAATAATATTTTTCTCTCTGATTCCATCCCCTCTTTATACAAGACAATATCTTGCTAGCTCTAGCTGTTGCTACTGGCATTGTTTGCTACAGCTAAGTCTGTTATCTACCAGAACCCCCAAATCTTTTTCCATTTCAGTAGCACTTACACAGAGGTATTTATGGTGTAGGTGGCACAGGGATTAAATCCCATGCATCACCTTACATTTATCAACATTGAATCTCATCTGCCATTTGCTGCCCATTTTGATAATCTATCTAGGTCGCTTGCAGCACTTGCACATCATTGGAAGTTTCAAAGCTCTGCATAATTTATGTTGTCATCAGCACAACAAGAGACCTTGCTCTCAATGCCCCCCTTCTAAGTCATTTATAAAGATTAAACAGAAGCGCCCCAGTACAGAACCCTGAGGAACTCCGCTTAGAACTTTAGCCCACATAGATGTAGCTCCATAACACCACTCTCTGTTTGCGGTCCATAAACCAGTTCTCTATCCATGAACAAATGTTTTCTTCCAGGCCAACAGTCTATCTATCTATCTATCTATCTATCTATCTATCTATCTATCTATCATCTATCTATATATCTATCATCTATCTATCTATCTATCTATCTATCTGTCTGTCTGTCTGTCTATCTATCTCTCTATCATCTGTCTTTCTATGTATCTATCTATCAATCATGATCTGGCTATTTATTTGTCTAATTATTTATGCTAGGCGCGGCACTAAATTTAGAGTAGAGGAAACGATGTAATGGGGAGATTGTGAACAAAAAAGGTACTTACTGCATGGGGGATATTGGGTAGCAAGAGGAACAGATTGGATGGAGGAGATGGGTAAGCAAGAGAAACAGATGGATGGCGGAGATGGGTATGCAAGAGGAACAGTTCAGATGGAGGAGAATGGGTAAGCAGGGAAACAGATCGGATAGAGGAGATGGTATGCAGGAGGAACAGATGGATGAAGGAGATTGGGTAGCAAAGGAGGAGATTAGGTATGCAAGAGGAACAGATTGGATGGAGGATATTGGGTACGCAAGAGTAACAGATTGGATAGAGGAGATTGGATACGCAAGAGGAATTTATTGCATGGGGGAGATTGGAAACGCAAGAGGAACAGATTGGATTTAGGAGATTGGGTACACAAGAGGAACAGATTGGATGGAGGAGATTGGATACGCAAGAGGAATTTATTCGCAGGCCACAAGCACAGCTCAGCCAGCTCTAGCAGCCTGTCCTGGTCTGCACGGGCTAAACTTGCGCTGACATCACTATATCACGCGGACGGCAACGCAGCGTATGCAACGACATTCTGGTACGAGATGGAGCCTGGACACGGACAGTTGCTGCTTCTTGGCTGGTGCAGACGTGCAGTAATGTAAGTTAACAGATAGTATTCCTCCTTCCAGGTTACACAGGTTATACATTTAGGGTTAAACAATCCTTGTGCCACCTACACCATAAATAACTCTGTGCTAAGTGAATCTCGACTGGAAAAAGATTTGGGGGTCCTGGTAGATAACAGACTTAGCTGTAGCAAACAATGCGAGGCAGCAACGGCTAGAGCTAGCAGCTTGCCTTGTATAAAGAGAGGAATAAATTCAAGAGAAAACATTATAAAACATTATACTCCCCCTTTACAAGGCACTGACAAGACCTTATTAATTTGGCTTGAAAAAGCCAAATTACTGTTCTTTCTATTTCTTCTTCTTCTTTTTCTTCTTCTTTTTCTTCTTCCGTTTTATTCTTCCGCTTTTTTGGACCGTATCTCCTCCCACAGTTTTTGAGCTAGAGACATGACATACAGATGTGCGGGGCATGACATACAGACGTGCGGAGCATATAGGAGAAGTGTGCTATCTTCTAGCTAAGGAATCCGCGGAAGGTTACAGCGGTATCGGTGAATTTCCGAACATTTTTTTCCCATAGACTATAATGGGAACAATCTCAAATGGGATATTTCAAAAAAGTTTTTTTCATGGTCATAAATACAAATGGTGATAGCCCCAACCCCCCACACAGACCCAGCTACACCCACCTACTGACCTAACTTTCCATCCCATGGAAGCCAATTTTAAAGGGTAACTAAAGTCAAAAAAACTAATTTAGATTATCCTCAATAAAGTTAGTTTTATGGTTATAAACACAAAAAAAAACATACCCCTCAACCAGACCCAGGTACACACACCTACTAATCTTCTTATCCATTACTGTTGCAGCCCTACCTAAAGGGTAAACTAAAGTCAAAAAAACAAATTTTGACCAATCCTCAAAAAGGTTTGTTTTTTTAACCCCCAACCCGACACAGGTACACACACCTACTGATCTACTTATCCATATCTGTGGAGCCATACTTAAAGGGTAACTAAAGTAAAAAAAAATTTTGACCAATCATCAAAAGATACAGAGAGATTCAATAAAAGTTCTTATCATTGAAAATGGTGCTAATTTTGCCTTAGCCAATCAGATGTTAGCTTTCTGATTGATTGGATCAAAATTAGCACCACTTTGGGCTGGGTACACACACAAAAGTTTTTTTGTCCCAAACAAGCGTTCACTACAACTAATCATTCCCATATTGAGTTTTAAAATCTGCAGCAAACACATATTCCCTTCCAAAATGCAGCCCTTCAAGCCAAATTAAAGAGTTAACTTAAACTTTCCCCATTCTAGTTTGGAATATGTGGTGCAGTTTTGGAATGCCATATACAAAAGGGACATCTTGGAAATGACTGTTTACATTGAGAAAGCGACGTTTGCATGGGGGTATGATCACTTTATACAATGGGCCATACAATAAACTCTCTGGTGATTGTTTACTAATGGTCATATCAGAGGACATGGGACATCCTTTAAGATTGGAAGAAAAGAAGATTGTGGAACTATCTTCCAGCAGATGTGGTAATGGCAAGTTCATTGAATAGCTAGTGGGCTAGATAAGTTTCTAAAAAAAAATATTGAGAATTACTGGATTATTAATATACTGCAGTTCTGGTTGGTACAGGGATAGTATAGTATAGTATAGTATTTGAGGTTGAATAAAGACATACGTCCATCCAGTCCAACCCATCTAGCAATATCCTCATTTCCTGTTGATCCAGAGGAAGGTAAAAAAAACACCAAATTTATGAAGGGGGAAAAAATTCCTTCCTGACTCCAAGTGGCAATCAACTCTACTTTATATCTGTTGTATTCAATTAGATCAACTGGACTTGAAATGTAGTTCTTGAAGACGTTTCGCTAGTCATCCGACTGGCTTTCTCAATTCAGAATGACTTGTACAGAACTGTGGCAATTATGTACCTGGAAAATCCCAATTAGCATATCACACGCAGGTGTTTAAGGGTGTGATTGGATAGTGGTAAGAGGGTGTTATAGGAACGCCCAGAGTAAGGGTTTAAAACAGCATTGTACATGGCAGACAGTTGGTGTCGAACCACCCCCCCACCTTATTTAGGCTTGGTTTCTTTATTTTCAAAATGCCTCCTTACACACTCTCTTGAACCAGTCACGTTCCTTGCCAGTATTTAACATTACAATCTTCAAAGGTATGTCTTTATCCTTAAGATGCAGAACACGGTGAGTCCTGACCCGGGAATGGCTCTTCTGTGCTGGGCCATACGTTGATGCAGTTGCATCAACTGCATCAAGAGAAGAGCCAATTCCTCGGGTCAGGACTCAGCCGTGTATCTGCATCTTCCTATAACACCTCTTAGCCACTATCCAATCACACCCTTAACACCTGGCTGTGATATGCTAATTGGGATTTTCCAGGGTACATAATTGCCACAGATTCTTGTACAAGTCATTCTGAATTGAGAAAGCCAGTCGGATGACTAGCGAAACGTCTTCAAGAACTACATTTCAAGTCCAGTTGATCTAATTGAATACAACAGATATACCATGACCTGGATGAATGAGAACCTTCACAAGCAAAACTCTACTTTATAAAATAAATACCAGTAACTTGCAACATTCCTTGTTTGCAGAAACTCATCCAGCTTTTTTTTTAAACTGACCAATGAATCCAGGGATAGTATAGTATTTGAGGTTGAATAAAGATATCCAGTCCAACCCATCTAGCAATATCCTAATTTCCTGCTTAACTGTTGATCCAGAGGAAGGTTAAAAAAAACACCAAATTATAAAGGGGGAAAAAATCCTTCCTAAGTGGCAATCGGACATTTCCCTGGATCAACTCTACTTTATGAATCAATACCAGTAACTTGCAATTCCTTGTTTGCAGAAACTCATCAGAGCTTTTTTTTGAAATGCCAATAATGAACCTGCCATAAAACATCCACGGAAGACAGTTCCATAACTTTACCTTTCTCACAGTGAAAAAACCTTTCCGAACTTGATACCTAAACCTTTTTTCTTCAAGACTTAAGGGATGTCCTCATGTCCTCTGACATGTTCTATTGGTGAACATTGCCCCAGATAGTTTATTGTATGGCCCGTTAATGTATTTATACACAGTAATCATAACCCCACACAAGCGCCTTTCTCCAGCGTACTATAATTGTACTTCAGTCTTTTCATATTCAAGCTCCCCAACCCCTTATTAATTTAGTTGCCCTTCTCTGAACCCTTTCTATTTCAAATATGTCCTTTTTGTACACAGGATTCCAAAATTGCACTGCATATTCCAAATGAGGCCTTACCAATGTTTTGTATTGGTGCAACCCATTCCTACTAAAGAGTCTGTAGCCGACAGCAAAGTCGAAAAGCTTTAATTGGAGGCCAGTGCCGTATCTATAAAACCCTCTTCCTTACATCACCCTCCTGTAGCCACGCATTATACCTAAGCTCCCGCTGTCCCCCTAGCATAGCAGTGGCTGCGGTAGTATTTTGAAAACACTACCCTGGAGGTTCTTGCTTTTAACTTGACCCTCAGCTCTCGGAAATCATGTTAAGGACCTCTCCTCCTCCTCTAACTTTGTCATTGGCGCCAATGTGAACCAAGACCACTGGGTCAAACCCAGCCCCACCCAATAATCGGTCTACATGACCACACAATACCTAGCACCAAGCAGGGAATGTGCTACCTGTGGCAGGATGCACATTGCATGGTACCAACAAAAATGTCCCTTCTAATACACAACATCAGCACAGTGACACACCAAAATGTTTAAATGTCCTTCTTTTCTATGTTTTTAGAGCAAAGGTGTGAAATTACAACAGGTGCAATACTAAAATATAAAAGCCAGCGCACCCCTTAACTGGACGAAAGAAAGATGAATCTGCTTACTGCACACACAGTCTTTAACACAGCACACTATTAGCACAAACAATCCATTAAAACTTTCACACAAACCATACAACCATCAAATGATTAAATGTCCTCCTTTAGAACAAGGGAATTGTTCCACTCTTGTTCGTGTCCACTAACAGGAAACTTCTTTTTGTTAGGTCCAAACCACCTATTTATTGAGCTAATTGAAGAGTCATGGACATTTTACCACCTTATAAATATTGTTATTTAACCACATCTGAAAAAAAGTTAATGGTGCCTTAAGGTCCCCAATTTTGACTTAATAAAATTTTCTTGTAGCTTGTATGTCCAGGAATCCAGACAACTATGTTCTCTTTTTCTAAACGCTGTTCACTCTTAAGGGACTGCAAACCCTTTTCTTGAGGGTGTCTCAAGGCTTATTGGGTACGTAAAATCCCATCAATCAATACGGGATAATCTTTGTCCTTGTGTATTATTTGAGAGACCATCCTTAAGTTGCTTGTGTAGGTTATTTTTTTAAAACAGAGGTGGAACTGTTTAATTTCTTCCTTTATAAGAAAATTGGATGTCAATGCCATCAGAGAGCTACTATCACTAACTTTAATTAAGCGGTATTTCCACAGAAATACAAAAATACATAAAGGGGGTAGGTTAGATAACTTTAATGAGGTTAAAAGTGAACCATGTTCTAAGACGGTGTTCACCCCATATAACTTTTTCCCTATAAAACCAGGAATCTCCCTAAACCATAGGATCACAAAACTTGCTCCCTGGTGTTCCTGATATTCACCACCACTCTTACAGCTTTACAAGCTCTTATGAGCTTGCTCAGGCTTAATGTATTAAACTTGTGTAGCAATCATGGATATGACCGACTATATATACGAGGATATAAAGAAAGCCCATAGCAAAAAAAAAAACATTTTGGGAGTGACTCTTGTCATCCCCCAGCATGCATCAATTCCATACCATATGGTCAGTCCACATGGATAAAAAGGAACTGTTCTAAAGAACAGGAATACCAAAGGCAGCAAGGCAGACTAAGATCTAACTAAAAGATCTGGACTAATATCCAGGGGATATAGTTATTACTACCCTCAAAAACATCAAATGCAAAGTGGGATAACGTCAGACCGTCAAACAAGATCAGAGTCATAATAATAGAAATATGAATATTTTTGCAAAGGCTTTGATTACAGTCCCCCATAGGCGACTAAGTATAAGCTAAGGTCTGTTGGTCTGGGGAGTCACATTTGTACATGGATAGAAAATTGGTTAATGAATAGGATGCAGAGAGTAGTTGTTAATGGGGCTTCATCATTATGGGTAGGTAAAGTGCTAAGTGGGGTGCCCAGGGTCTGTGCTGGGGCCGCTTCTATTTAATCTATTTATTAATGATTTGGAAGTGGGTATTGTCAGCAAAGTTTCTGTGTTGTGACAACACAAAACTTTGTCGACCATTAAAAACTTCAATGGATGTGCAATCGTTGCAGGGGATTCTAGATAGATTGTCACATTGGGCTGCTAAGTGGCAAGTGAGATTGAATTTTATAAATGTTGATAAGGTGATGCATTTTGGACTTTAAAATCCTTGTGCTACTTATACTATAAATGGTCGTGTTAAGTGAATCCCTGTTGGAAAGGGATCTTGGAGTTTTGGTGGATAACAAACTTAAAGTAGCAAGCAGTGCCAAGCGGCAACAGCCAGAGCCAGCATGGTATTGTCTTGTATAAAGAGAGGTATGGATTCAAGGGAGGAAAATGTAATTCTCCCTCTAAACAAAGCATTGGTAAGGCCTCATTTGGAATATGCAGTGCAATTTTGGAATCCTATGTACAAAAAGGACATCTTGAAATGGAAAGGGTTCAGAGGAGGGCAACTAAATTAATAAGGGGATTGGGGGAGCTTGAATATGAAGAGAAACTGGAAAGTAAATACAATTATGTACGTGGAGAAAAGGCGCTTGCGGGGGATATGATTACTGTGTATAAATACATAACAGGCCATACAATAAACTATCTGGGGCATTGTTCACCAATAGAACATGTCAAAGGACACGTGGACATCCCTTAAGACTTGAAGAAAAAGGTTTAGGCTTCAAGCTCGGAAAGGGTTTTTCACTGTGAGAACGGTAAAGCTATGGAACTGTCTTCCAGTGGACGTTGTTATTTCAGGTTCATTGGTCAGTTTAAAAAAAAGTGGATGAGTTTCTGCAAACAAGGAATGTTACAAGTTACTGGTATTGATACATAAAGTAGAGTTGATCCAGGGAATTTCCGATTGCCACTTGGAGTCAGGAAGGAATTTTTCCCCCTTCATAAATTTGGTGGGTTTTTTTTTGCCTTCCTCTGGATCAACAGTTAGGCAGGAAATGAGGAATTGCTAGATGGGGTTGAACTGGATGTACGTATGTCTTTATTCAACCTCAAATACTATGACAAGACATTTTGCCATCTGTAATAGGAGGAAACATAATAGTCTAAGGGCCGTATTTATAAACGGCCTTTATTATCGCCAAAAGTTACCGCCGTGCATCGCCGCAGCGAAAATAAAGTCTTCGGAATATTTATAAAGACGAATTTGACAGTGCAGGAACTTGACAGTTTTCTTGAGCTACCACACTTTGGGCCAGTTGGTTTAAGGCCCCAATTAAGAGGCATAATTGCTCTTCGATATTTTCATTTTTTGGCCCGATATAAGTAACGCTCTGGATTCACAAGTATTCCTTTAGCCTGGATACCCCAATCTACAACCACTATCTTCACCAATAGACAAGCCCTCGTTTGCCGGGAAGCTAGATGCGGTGTGCCCCCTGAACTTAGAGTGCAAGGTATTCGAGCTGAGGCAGGAATACTTGAGAAGTCCAAAGTGAAACGAGCAGGCAAGGCACAAGGAAGAGAAGAAAATTAGTCAAAGACCAAAAACGAAGTACAGACTAGGAGTAGGCAAGAGCAGAGTCAAAAAATAGAGCAGGAGGTCAAAGACAGGAATTGGCCGCCAGGCACAGTAAAAGAAGCATAGTCAGGAAGAGCAGAGGTCAGGGCAGGCAGATACGAATCAAGGTCCAAAAAAAGGCAAGGGTCAAATAACAGAGAATATACGAAGAAAATCACACCACCAGCAAGATAGAAAAACTAACTGCTGTATCGGGCAAGGACCAATGGGCTGAGGGGGTTAAATAATGGAGAGTGGGGACATGCAGGGACAGGTGAATTTAAACTAATAGCTCTCCTCCGTCCAATGAAGGACCTGGATGAATAGAGGAGGTAAGGAGCAGTGTCTGTGCGTGTTGCACAGTAGTAGAAGAACACCGGGTAGGTGCGCGAGCCAATGGTGGATGGTGCCGGCACGAAGACGCCGGGTGCAGCTGTGTGACATCACCGCCGACGGAGATGCCTGAGGACTGCCGAGAGCGGACATACCCGCCGCAGGATCCCTGAACAGGTACGTCCTTTCTTACAGTCCAACTCCACTTTTTGGGGTATGTTTAGGATCTAAAAAGTACAAAACATTGAGAATTACTGGTATTAACACTTATTAACTGTGTTCTGGTTGATTCAGTGAATTTTTCCCCCCTCTTTTTAGCTGAGGGGGGGGCACTTCCATTTTTTTGCTGCCTGAGCAAAGTTTTAAATGCTGCCCTTGATTTTTCCCAGGTTCGTTATGAAGTGTGCCCCCGCCGAGTTAAACTGGTTGAGGCTTGGTCAGTGGCGAGTGGGATTGTTGATGAGCGTGGCTAAAATTTTACGATTTTGAACTTCCCATCACATACGTATTTAAACAGTTCCTCAGAAGTTGATTAGCAATAATGTTAATACTCGAAACAGATATTACATCCTTCTCAAACAGCTTGTGGTGCCACAACCATTTTGCTCTTTCTGGTTTTGTTGCTCAAATCAAAATAACCTCTTTTATTGCGCTGTGCTATAAAAATACTTCATGTAGTATAAAAGATTTTTAAGCAAAAGATTGTAGCCTGCCACACGTGAAGGTAGACTCTTTCAGTGGTCCCTAACAAACCCAACTAATCTAACATTGCCTAACAAACTAACTAAAGCTAACCTAACCATATAAAATGAGTTTAACAAACATCATATTTACTAGGGAAAATACTTTTTTTTCTTGACCGGTCAAGAAAAAATATTTTTTTTCACCACTGCCTGTTTGCCGCGTTTCCTCTTGAGTGCAGGGGTGCCGCCTGAGACAAATACCTACCTCTGCCTCATGGTAGATGTGGCCATGATTGTGAGCAGCATCCAAGATGGTCACACTATTATGGAACTCCTCAACCCACCACAACACTAAATAGCAAAAACAGAGGCATGATCCTCCCCAATTGACCCTCATCACTAACACTTGACGAAAAATGGATTGAGATGCCTCCTAAATAAACTAAAAGCTCCAGTGCAATCAAATCACTACAAACTTTCCAGCACAAACCAAGGCCCTCACCAGAACCCGAACCTATAGCAATTCTGTCTGTGTTCAGACTGGAGGTTTGCACAGGGTCTGAATCTGTTCTGGAGGAGTCTTTTGTTAAGGAACCTGAGCCTCACTCCCCTGATACAGAAGCTACCCAACCCCTGCTGCAACAACTCTGCAAATTACTTAAGGAGGAACTCCAATGGGCACTGGCACCACTACATGCGGATATACAGGATCTAGGCCAGAGAATTGGAGACCTCAAATCCAAACAAGATGACCTTTACACTTTACGAAACAAGACGTTCGATTGCTCCAAGACCCCAGCGAAAAGCTATTATCCCAACTAGAAGACCTAGAAAATAGATTGCTGCGGTGCAATCTCTGTATTAAGAGGCATTCCAGTATCTCTAAAAGACATACTGTACCAGAGCTAGTCCACAATATTTACTACACCATGCTACCCAAGGAGCAGGAGGACCACCTCGAGTGTTATTGTGTGCACAGAGCACTCGCTAGACTAACAAAGGATGGTATGGGCAGAAACATTGTGGTAAAATTGCAATATTATTCTACTAAAAAAAACTGATGCAAGAGGCAGACAAAAACACTCCTCTGACTTACCAAGGCCACAAATTTCAACTGTATGCAGATGTACCTCAGACCACACTAACCAAATGATGCAACATGCGCCTGATCACCACAGCTCTAGCAGACCGGCGCATCCAGTTCAACTTGGAAAACGAAACTTACAACATTGACAACCTACAGGAAAGCATGTACAATAAAGTAAAGAAATGAGGGTTGTCCAGTCCTTTAGGATGCAATTTGGGGTGTTCCCATTTATTGGTGCAGACACAGCAAAATACACACAACGTTTCGGCACACAGGTATTTGTCAAGTGTTACAGTTCAGTGAAACCCACTGCCTTATGTACCCAATGTACACAGTGACACCTAGTGGTGATATGGCCATTATAACACATAGTCCATAAATATAGCTCCCACCAGTGGTAGCTTCCGACATAACAAATCCTATATCCTGAACCTGTGAACTCAGTACTCTCATTCCTTCACAAAGCGCAGAGGGAGCCTTCCTTCTAGTATTCAATTCTAGCTCAGTCCCCCGCATATCCTATAAAACAAAGTAACTCATAGCCACCAAAGTAGTAAGGAAAGATAGGACGGCACTTGCTTCACTAAAATCACTTTTACTTTATTTCATCATTGTTAAAATAAAGGCTCTTCTCGGCCACAAAGCTCATCAAGGCAAACAGTGTAAAACTAGCAGGTATGACGTTTCGGGTCACATGACCCTTTTTCAAATACTTGTATAAAATATATAAAAGTGATAATATTATAAAAAGTGATAACTATTTAAAAGTGATGTTATAAAAGCATGTACCTCCAGCACAGACTGGACATCACAACAGCACCCTCCCCACAAGCTACAGAAGCCCCGAATCAGCAAGAAACCTTATTACGATCTTGGACACCAAGATCGTAATAAGACCCCTGCTCTGAAAAGACTGTGGCAACCAGACCACAATCACAAAAAAAAATAAAGGCACACTAGAGCAGTGGAGTTTGACAATGACATAATGCGTTAAGTATTATATACTTATATATTTTATAACTATATCATATTTTCAATGCAGATATCAACCCCGATCCTCTTCCCCTCTTTCTTACCTCATACTTATCCTACTAAAATAGAGCTCAACTAGAACTTTCCCTAACAGAAGCTGTAAGAGAAATACGGTGAGTGATCCCACTACAACCTGAGACAGTACAGGGGAAGGGGGAAATTAAAAAAAAAAAAATTACACCAACTCCAAAGGACAAAATGGACAATAACTCATGGACATTGCTAAATATGAACAACTTTAGAACCTGTCAACACCTCCTTTCTCTTATTGCTGGAACCCACAAAAATATATGAACGGACTCCCACAAGCCATAAATCTTAAAATGACTGATAACCAAAACCTATAATTACCAATTTCAACTAATATAAACGGAGACTCATAAAACAACTACCCCTAATCCCACAGTTTATTCCAACTTCTGATGGTGGGGATACAAGTGTTTATCTACTCCCCCCGTGCCTTGAGATTACTCGGCATGGTAGAATCCAAGCCTGACGACACTCCAACTTGTTTTAAACTGTTTCAAATTCGGGCGCACGGCCGGGGTACTTTCAGGTACGCTTTCAGGAGGAGACCTCAAACTGAAGGTTTATATACAGGAGCAGATGAGGCTGATGGGAATAGAATGCTGGATGTGCTGCTGGTAACTGGCAAGGTAAGTGACTCCACAAGAACTGGCAAGGTAAGTAACTCACAGGAACTGGCAAGGTAAGTGTCTCTGCTGAAACTGACAAGGTAAGTAACACACAGGAACTGGCAAGGTAAGTGTCTGCTGGAACTGGCAAGGTAAGTAACACACAGGAACTGGCAAGGTAAGTGTCTCTGCAGGCAAGGAATTTGCTGGATACAGGAGAAGTGAGTAAATGAAGCCTGGGGAAGCAATAAACTACAATCGGGCGCCGGGTCGAGAAGGACGCCGGCATTTGAATTCTCACGCAGCCTGGTGCATCAACGTCATGACGTCTCTGACGCCGCCCACCCGGAAGTGCAGAGTGGCGTGGGACCGGAGCGGCAGGTACCGTATATACTCGAATATAAGTCGACCCGAGTATAAGTCGAGGCACCTATTTTTACCTGAAAAATTTGTAAAAACTGATTGACTCGAGTATAAGTCGAGGGCAGAAATTATCACCACTACTGCAAACCTGTAATTGGCTAAAGATTAGAAAATGAACATGAATAAAGATGAGGTCTATGTTTTTCTTTAAAAGTGTTTATTTTCAAATAAAAACAACCTGTTTTGTAGTCACTACCGGTATATGCATTCAAGCAACATCAGGTACCACAAACATAATGATACCCATATAACTATGTAGGAACATCTACATATACATATCGTAACTACGGTAAACTAGCACTGTAACTGGGTGACGGGCTTAGCAAAAAAAAGCACAATAAATATTTTACTGTTACTGGGAAATCTTTTTACTGAAGTTCAATGGCTTAAACATCTATATGAAACATATGGTATTTAAAATCCTTCAAAATCGGTTTCCTCATCATCAGTTTTTGCAAATAGTGCCTCAAATTCTGCTGGTGTAATGTCATCTGCATAGACATTATCATCACCATCATCAATATTTACATCATCTTCATCGCTGCTGCTGTGCTGAAACAAAGCATCGTCTTCTGTACCATCCATGGCGTTACTTATACCACACTTCTGAAAAGCACGTTGAATGATGTCTTCTGGAATGTCCTCCCATGCATCTCGTACCCACTTTGCTACTAGTTCTATGTCAGGCTTCATAAGATTTCCACCTTTTGTCAATTTGGCTTGACCAGATGACATCCATTCGTGCCACATTTTTTGCAGGCGGTCCTTAAAAGGTTTGTTTATAGACACATCCAGGGGCTGTAAAACAGATGTAAGCCCACCTGGAATAACAGCTAAGGTTGTTTGAAATGGAAAAAAATTTTTTTTTGACATCTTCAAACATATCCCAAACTAACAGTGAGGGTTTTTTCTTTAAGGCAACTCCTGGTCGTCCATTCCATATCCCTTCAAGCCATTTTTTTGTTCCTTGTTCATCCATCCAGCCTTTAACATGTGGACGGACAGTGATTCGCGGGGGGAATTTGGCATTTTTAGGCAAGGTCTTCCTTTTAAATATAATAACAGGCCGCAGCTTGACTCCATTGGCCAAGCATGCCAGAACCACTGTGAAATTATTTTTTTCATTCCCTGTTGTTCTAAGGAAAATCGTTTTTTCTCCCAAACATGCCACGGTTCTGTTGCTTGGAAGATCAACAGTCATTGCTGTCTCATCCATATTCCCGATACTTCCAAGGTCATAGTTATAAAGCTTTCTTTGTTTTATAATGAATTGATGGAATGACATGACCTTTTTTTCCAGATTTTGTGGTTACTTTTGGGAAATCTTCGTTCTCTGTCGTAAGCAAAGTCCAAACCGATTCATGAATCGGGTACACCATCCAGCTGATGCAACGAATTTCTCAGTACCCACTGTTTTATATTGCTCATCTTTAGCCATTTGAAGGGCACGTAATCGAATTCCCATGCGTGTTATACAGTATCCATTTTGACGACATTCCACAACCCATTTATGCAAAGGAATTATTGCTTTCTTCTGCTCTTGCCACAACCTTTAGTTTAAATCCAGCGTTGTGTCAAGTTTCACCAAGCAACATCAATGATTTTGACCCTACAAGCAACAAAAACAAAAAAATGCTCCTGCCCACCACTAAAAATCCAGTAACCCCAGTTCCTTGCCACTCCAGATGTTTGGAAACTACAACTCCCAGCATGCTTTGATTGCTGGGAGTAGTAGTTTTTATACATCTGGAGTGGCAAGGTTCAAGCAGCATTTCAAACTATTGGCAAAAACTGTACATATACAAATAAAGTACAGAGGAAATCCCACCTCTATCAAGAGTTTCAGCACTCCCTGAAGGCTCCTCCATTCTGGCAGGATTTGCGTACAGGTACCGGTGCTGTCAGACAAGCTCCGTGCACGCGCTTACGTCGCATGCGCACACACACATGGCCTCAGTTTACCACTCCCGTCTCCCCTCTGCTCCCACCTCTTCCTCTGCTCCTCCGGTGTCTGGCTGTGCTCCGGTCCTGTCCTGCGGCGCAATGAAGTCCTTTATTGGTAAGGCCAAGTTTATTTACAGAGTTTGCAGATTAATCCGACCACGAAATTGCGTTGACTCGAGTATAAGTCGAGGATGGTTTTTAAGGCCTGTTTTAAAAACCAAAAACCTCAGCTTATACTCGAGTATATACGGTAAGTTCCTGACATAAACTTTACTCTTATAATTTATTACTTTACAAAGGTTTAGAATTGCTATTTTATGTTAATGGTTTAACAAGGCATGTAAAAAATTCTTCTACTGTGGTATCTAATGCATGGATATTTAATGTAATTATGCATCAAATATTATGTTACTCATGACTTCTGGACAATCCAAGCCACAAATCACCCATACCTATATTTCTCATAATGTACTGAACTAATGTATGGTCTGAACTAATATAGCAAAAGAACACTTGGATTTTGCTAAAGCTTTTGATACTGACTAATGTATAAACTGAGGACTGTTGGCCTAGAAAAAAACATGTGTGCATGGATAGAGAATTGGTTATTGAATCGCAAACAGAGAGTTGTGGTTAATAGAGCTACATCTATGTGGGCTAAAGTTCTAAGTGGAGTGCCTCAGGGTTCCATACTGGGGCAGCTTCTGTTTAATCTGTTTATAAATTACTTAGAAGGGGGCATTGTGAGGAAGGTCTCTATGTTTGCTGATGACACTAAACTTTGCAGAGCTTTGGAAACTTCAAATGATGTGCAATTGCTGCCAGCTGACCTAGATAGATTGTCAAAATGGGCAGCAGTATGGCAGATGAGAGTCAATGTTGATAAATGTAAGGTTATACATTTAGGGTTAAACAATCCTTGTGCCAGCTACACCATAAATAACTCTGTGCTAAGTGAATCTCGACTGGAAAAAGATTTGGGGGTCCTGGTAGATAACAGACTTAGCTGTAGCAAACAATACCAGGCAGCAACGACTAGAGCTAGCAAGCTATTGCCTTGTATAAAGAGAGGAATAGATTCAAGAGAAAACATTATAAAACATTATACTCCCTTTATAAGGCACTGATAAGACCTTATTTGGAATATGCGGTGCAGTTTTGGAATGCCATATACAAAGGGGACATCTTGGAAATGGAAGAAGTTCAGAGAAGGGCAACTAAAATAATAAAGGGAATGGAGAGGCTTGACTATGCAGGCAGATTAGACAAGTTAGGGCTGTTTACATTAGAGAAGCGACGTTTGCATGGGGGTATGATCACTTTATACAAATGGGCCATACAATAAACTCTCTGGTGCATTGTTTACTAATCGTCATATCAGAGGACACGTCCTTTAAGATTGGAAGAAAATAAGTTTCATTTTCAGGTTAGGAAAGGTTTCTTTACAGTGAGAAAATGTGGAACTATCTTCCAGCAGATGTGGAAATGGCAAGTTCATTGAATAGCTTTAAAAGTGGGCTAGATGAGTTTCTAAAACTAAAAAATATTGAGAATTACTGGAATTAATTAATATACTGCAGTTCTGGTTGATCCAGGGATAGTATAGTATAGTATAGTATTTGAGGTTGAATAAAGCCATACGTCCATCCAGTCCAACCCATCTAGCAATATCCTCATTTCCTGCCTAACTTCATCCAGAGGAAGGTAAAAAAACCACCAAATTTATGAAGGGTTACTCCAAGTGGCAATCGGAAATTTCCCTGGATCAACTCTACTTTATGAATCAATACCAGTAACTTGCAACATTCTTTGTTTGCAGAAACTCATCCAGCTTTTTGTTTAAACTGACCAATGAACCTGCCATAAAAACGTCCACTGGAAGACAGTTCCATAACTTTACCGTTCCCACAGTGAAAAAACCTTTCCGAACTTGAAGCCTAAACCTTTTTTCTTCAAGACTTAAGGGATGTCCTCATGTCCTCTGACGTGTTCTATTGGTGAACAATGCCCCAGATAGTTTATTGTATGGCCCGTTAATGTATTTATACACAGTAATCATATCCCCACGCAAGCGTCTTTTCTCCAGCGTACTTAATTGTAACTTTTCCAGTCTCTCTTCATATTCAAGCTCCCCCAATCCCCTTATTAATTTAGTTGCCCTTCTCTGAACCCTTTCCATTTCAAAGATGTCCTTTCTGTACACAGGATTCCAAAATTGCACTCCATATTCCAAATAAGGCTTTACCAATGTTTTGTATTGGTTCAACCCATCCCTACTTAAGAGCCTGTAGCCAACAGCAAAGTCTTCCCAGTTCTCTATAAACCCTTCTTCCTTACATCACCAACTTAGCCATGCATTAATGCTCCTAAGCTCCCGCTGTCCCCCTAGCATAGCACATGGCTGCGGTAGTATTTCTGAAAACACTACACTGGAGGTCCTTGATTTTAACTTGACCCCTAGCTCTCGGAAATCATGTTTAAGGACCTCTCCTCCTCCTCTAACTTTGTCATTGGCGCCAATGTGAACCAAGACCACTGGGTCAAACACAGCCCCACCCAATAACCGGTCTACATGATCCACCACATACCTAGCACCAAGCAGGGAATGTGCTACCTGTGGCAGGATACACATTGCATGGTACCAACAAAACTGTCCCTTCTAATACACAACATCAGCACAGTGACACACCAAAATGTTTAAATGTCCTTCTTTTTCTATGTCCTTTAGAGCAAAGGTGAAATTACAACAGGTGCAATAATAGAATATAAAAGCCCAGCGCACCCCTTTAACTGGACGAAAGAAAGATTAATCTGCTTACTGCACACACAGTCTTTAACACAGCACACTATTAGCACAAACAATCCTTATTTTCAAACTTTCACACAAACCATACAACCATCAAATGATTAAATGTCCTCCTTTAGAACAAGGGAATCGTTCCACTCTAGTTCGTTTCCACTAACAGGAAACTTCTTTTTGTAAGGTTATACCACCTTATAAATATTGTTATTTAACCACATCTGGAAAAAAAGTTAATGGTGTTTTCAGGTCCCCAATTTTGACTTAATAAAATTTTAACAACTATGTTCTCTTTTTCTAAACGCTGTTCACTCTTAAGGGACCTCAAACCCTTTTCTTGAGGGTGTCTCAAGGCTTATTGGGTACGTAAAATCCCATCAATCAACACGGGATAATCTCTGTCCTTGTGTATTATTTGAGAGACCACCCTTAAAGTTGCTTGTGTAGGTTATTTTTTTAAAACAGAGGTGAAACTGTTTAATTTCTTCCTTAATCTTTCCTGATTTACCATTATAGGAAAATTGGATGTCAATCCCATCAGAGAGCTACTATCACTAACTTTAATTAAGCGGTATTTCCCACAGAAATACAAAAATACATAAAGGGGGTAGGTTAGATACCTTTTAATGAGGTTAAAAGTGAACCATGTTCTAACACTGTGTTCACCCCATATAACTTTTTCCCTATAAAACCAGGAACCTCCCTAAACCATAGGATCACAATACTTGCTCACTGGTGTTCCTGATATTCACCACCACCTCTGACAGCTTTACAAGCTCTTTATGAGCTTGCTCAGACTTAATGTATTAAACTTGTGTAGCAATCATGGTTATGACCGACTATATATACGAGGATATAAAGAAAGCCCATAGCAAAAAAAAACATTTTGGGAGCTGACTCTTGTCATCCCCCAGCATGCATCAATTCCATACCATATGGTCAGTCCACATGGATAAAAAGGAACTGTTCTAAAGAACAGGAATACCAAAGGCAGCAAGGCAGACTAAGATCTAACTAAAAGATCTGGACTAATCTCCAGTGGATATAGTTATACTATATACCCTCAAAAACATCAAATGCAAAGTGGATAACTGTCAGACCGTCGAACAAGATCAGAGTCATAATAATAGAAATATGACAAGACATTTTGCCATCTGTAATGGAGGAAACATTAATAGTCTAAGGGCCGTATTTATAAACAACACTTATTACCGCCTTAAAGTCACCGCCGTGCATCGCCGCAGCGAAAATAAAGTTTTCGGAATATTTATAAAGACGAAGCACACCGCTGTGAAAAGTTTGAAGTCTCTTCGTGGCGATACTGTACTTAGCAAATAGAAAAAGAGAAAAAAGTAACCTCCTTTACATAGTGCAAACAGCAGGTAAAGTGACACTAGCACAGCAGCAAGGAAATGGGGAGGTAATTTAAAATTTAACCTTTATCAGATATACATTAAAACTTCACATATTAACACACATATAAAAGTCTATCTTGGCCATAGTGCCGGTGTTAGGAGATAGCAATATAAAAGGAGGGAGGTTATTGCTACCCACAAACATTCACAGCCCCAAGGAATGGGGGTTGGGAAAATCCTCTCCACCCCGCTTGTCCTATATTAGGGAAAAGGGAATTCCCTAGGCACACAGTGCCCTCCTAATCAATTTTATGCTAATCTCCAGACCCTACATTTAAGGATGCCAGATGTATCTAAAAAACCAAGGTATTAGACCCAACCATATTTACAATAAAGGGTATGCTGATTTAGCTATACCCATACATAGTGCGTCACTATTTATTTATAATATGATACTGTACTTAGCGCAATGCCACCTGTACTTAGCGCAAGACCACCTGCTGCATGACCCCTTCCCAGCAGCCCCCTGCCCCGTACGTTCGCAGGGAAGAGCCCACTGGGGGGGTGGAGGGACCCTCCAGCGGGGGCACTGATAAGTGCCTTTTGGCTTAGGGGGCTTAGGGGGTCCCGCAGCTCGAATATGGACACCCCCTCCCCAGCCCTATCAGGGCCCTTGTGGCTCTGACAAGAGCCCTTTGGGGCTTAAGTGGTCCCGCAGCTCGAACCAGGACCCCTCTTCCCCAGCCCTATCAGTTCCCTCGCAGCATTTACAAGTGCCCTTGCGGCCCTGAGAAGGGCATTTAGGGCTTAAGGGGTCCCACAGCTTGAACCAGGACTCCCCTCCCTGGCCCTACCAGGGCCTTTGCGGCACTTACAAGTGCCCTTGCGACACTAAGAAGTGCCCTTTGGGGCTTAGGGGGTCCCGCAGCCCGTACCAGGACCCCCCTCCCTGGCCCTTGTAAGAGCCATTGCGGCACTGATAAGTCCCTTTGTTGGGGGTCCCACAGCTCGAACCGGGACCCCCGTCAGCTCTTAAAAGAGCCCTCGGGCGGAGTCTTCTTTCTTCTATCTGGCCACCAGGGGTACCTCCAGTGCATTGACGGGGCCGGTGTCGTTGGAGTCTTGATCCGACGTCTTCTTTCTTCATAGCTGGTGACACTCACACCGCTGAAGTTGCCGATGCCAGGCGGGCTCACTGCAGCCTCCAGTGAGCAGGTTGGCATCCCCGGCTTCAGCAGAGCCTCCTCTTTCTTCTGTCATCTACTGCAGGATTTCTGAGCTCCGCAGAGGATTGCAGCTCTTTATATACGCTTGCAAAAAGTCCTAATCCGATTCTGATTGGTCAATTTTCAATGCTTGGAATCACATGGTTATACAGTACCCAATCATATTTCTGAAATATGATTGGGTACTGTATAACCATGTGATACTTGAGCAGCCTGGCATTGGTGTCGCCAGCTGTGAAGAAAGAAGACGGCAGATCAAGACTCCGGCGAAAGCCCTGTTGAGGCCACCGGTGCCAGAGGTACCCCTGGCGGCTACAGGGGTACTTCTCGGGGTTGATGGCCTCAGTGCAGCTGTTGTCGCCGGATTGGAAGAAAGAAGACACCGCTCAAGGGCTCTTTTGAGAGCCGACTGTGGTCCCGGTTCAGGCTGCGGGACCCCAACAAAGGCACTTATTAGTGCCGCAAGGACCCTTAATTGGGGCGGGGAGGGGGTCCCAGTACGGGCTGCGGGACCCACTAAGCCCATAGGGCCCTTCTTAGGGCTGCAAGGGCACTTGTAAGTGCTGCAAAGGCCCTAATAGGGCCAGGAAGGGGGAACCAGGTCGAGCTGCTGGACCCCTTAAGCTGCTGGACCCCTCTAATTATCTGTCTGTATAGTATTTGTATAGTATTTGAGGTTGAATAAAGACATACGTCCATCCAGTCCAACCCATCTAGCAATATCCTCTTTTCCTGCTTAACTGTTGATCCAGAGGAAGGCAAAAAAAAACACCAAATTTATGAAGGGGAAAAAAATTCCTTCCTGACTCCAAGTGGCAATCGGAAATTTCCCTGGATCAACTCTACTTTATGTATCAATTCCAGTAACTTGCAACATTCCTTGTTTGCAGAAACTCATCCAGCTATTTTTTTTTTGACCAATGAACCTGCCATAACAACGTCTACTGGAAGTTCCATAGCTTTACCGTTCTCACAGTGAAAAACCCTTTCCGAACTTGAAGCCTAAACTTTTTTTCTTCAAGTCTTAAGGGATGTCCTCTGACATGTTCTATTGGTGAACAATGCCCCAGATAGTTTATTGTATGGCACGTTAATGTATTTATACACAGTAATCATATCCCCACGCAAGCGCCTTTTCTCCAGCGTACATAATTGTAACTTTTCCAGTCTCTCTTCATATTCAAGCTCCCCCAATCCCCTTATTAATTTAGTTGCCCTTCTCTGAACCCTTTCCATTTTAAAGATGTCCTTTTTGTACACAGGATTCCAAAATTGCACTGCATATTCCAAATTAGGCCTTACCAATGCTTTGTAACGAGGGAGAATAACATTTTCCTCCCTTGAATCCATACCTCTCTTTATACAAGACAATACCATGCTCTGGCTGTTGCCGCCTGGCACTGCTTGCTACCTTTAAGTTTGTTATCCACCAAAACTCCAAGATCCTTCTCCAACAGGGATTCACTTAACACAAAACCATTTATAGTATAAGTAGCACAAGGATTTGTAAGTCCAAAATGCATCACCGTACATTTATCAACATTGAATGTCATCTGCCACTTAGCAGCCCAATGTGACAATCTATATAGATCCCCCTGCAACGATTGCACATCCTCTGAAGTTTTTAATGGTTGACAAAGTTTTGTGTCGTCAGCAAACACAGAAACCTTGCTGACAATACCCACTTCCAAATCATTAATAAATATAAGCGGCCCCAACACAGAACCCTGTGGCACTCCACTTAGCACTTTAGTCCATAATGATGAAGCCCCATTTACAACTACTCTCTGCATCCTATTCATTAACCAATTTTCTATCCATGTACAAATGTGACTCCCCAGACCAACAGATCTCATCTTATACATTAGTCGCCTATGGGGGACTGTATCAAAAGTATCCAAGTAAACTACATCTACTGCTATGCCAGAGTCTAAATTTTTTACTTATTTCCTCATAAAAGCCAAGCAAGTAAGTTTGGCAAGATCTATTCCTCCTAAATCCATGCTGGTTACTACTTATAATGTCAGTCCTTGAAAGATACTCTAAAACATGTTCCCTTAATAAACTTTCCAGGGTCTTCCCCACCACTGAAGTTAAAGGGCATGTAAAGTCACCCTCACAGTTTTCCAACTGACGACAATATACAACTCTATAATTCACCCTTGCCTAGTCTGCATTATTTTTTCTCTCAAATTTGGCCCCCTGTGATTTTTTTAAATCTTTCTAAAGTCATCTGTGATTACAGTGGACGGGGCTGTCAATCAAGCCTTTGGTAATGATATGCAGAACCCCACCCACTGACCAGTGATGTGAGTTGCATATCCAATGTAAATAACCTTCAGATAGCAGAAAGACACATTCACAAGTATCGTGTTAAACTCTTGTGCCACACTACTTGTTATAGGTCTTTATTTATTATTTTCCTTCTTCCTCTTTTCCCTCTTCCTCCTTCATTGCCAGTGGCGTAACTAGGAATCACTGGGCCCCAAACAAAACTATGATGGGGCCCCTATCATTACTTTATCCACAGTGGTTTTCTGGGAGGAGGCTGTATCTGTCATAGGAAACACAAGAAGATGGGGCTCCCTTGCGGTAGCTCCTCTTGCTTCTCTGGTAGTTATGCCCCTGTCCATTACCTAGCTAAGGAATCCGTTGAAGCGTTTCCATGGCGAATTTCAGGATTTTTTTTACATTGACTATAACAAGCACAAGGCTCAAATGTGGATAATTCAAGATTTTAGGTACATACCCCTACTGACCTACCCTTTTATTCCCTGTGGCAGTGATACTAAAGGGTAACTATAGTCAAAAAATAAAATCTTGATCAATAATCAAAATTAGTTTTCCCCCCATAAGCAGGGGCATAACTAGAACTCAATGTGGATGGGCCCCCCCACACCACTCTCTGTCTATCTATCATCTATCTGTATATCTCTATCTATCTCTCTCTATCATCTATCTATCATAGATCTATCTCTAAATATCTATCTATCACTCTATCTATCTATCTGCTACCTACCTATCTATCTATCTATCTATCTATCTATCTATCTATCTATCTATCATCTATCTGTCTATTATCTAGTTATCATCTTTCATATATCTATCTATCTATCTATCTATCTATCTATCTATCTATCTATCTATCTATCTCTGGTACCTATCTATCTGTCTATTATCTATCTATTATCTATCTATCTATCTATCATCCATCCATCTATCTATCTATCACTGCTATTTATCTATATAATCCCATATGCAGCCATTTTACATCCATAATCCCATATGTAGCCCTTGTACATCCATAATCCCTTGTGCAGCCCTTTTACATCCATAATCCCTTATGCAGCCATTGTACATCCATAATCCCATATGAAGCATTTTTTTCCATAATCATTTTTACAAATGTACATCTTTAATCCCATTCCATAATTCTATTGTGTTGTCATTCCCCACCAAATATTCCCCTAAATAACCCCTCAGTTTCAGCTATTTCATTTAGAACCCATTTCTCATCCATAAACCCTCCCTTCCCCCTTTTCCCCCCTAAAGGTTTCCTCTGCCACCTCCTTCTTTCACACATAACCCCCCCCACAGACCCCACTTTAAAACATTTCATTTACAATCCATTAGTCAAACATAACCCCCTCCCCTAAAGATTTCCTCTGCCAACTACTTTCACACACAACCCCCCAACCTCTCCACCCCCTTCCCTTGGCCCCCTTTTCCCTATCTACTCAAGGATCACCTTTTACATGAACTTGGCTTTTACCAAGCTAAAATACAGAGAGGAGGTGCGCTTATGCGGGACTAGGTAAAAACCGGAACAGTCGCCAGAACTGGAACAGAAAATGAACAGCGCCACCTATCATAAAACATTAAAATTACACCACTTTATTATAGATGCCAGAATAAGGTTTTACACCCTTTTAGATCTGTTTTGGTCTGGACCCCTTTGGCTCTGTTCTGGCTGCTGGAACGGGGGTCTGGACGCTTTTGACTCTGTTTTGGCTGTCGGAATGGAGGTCTGGACGCTTTTGACTCTGTTCTGGGTACCGGAACAGGAGTCTGGACCCTTTTGGCTATGTTCTGGCCGCCGGAACGAGGGTCGGGATGCTTTTGGCTCTGTTCTGGATGCCAGAACTGGGGTCTGGATGCTTTTGGCTCTGTTCTGGCCACCGGAACGGGGGTCTGGACCCCTTTGGCTCTGTTATGGCCGCCAGAACGGGGGTCGGGATGCTTTTGGCTCTGTTCTGGATGCCAGAACTGGGGTCTGGACCCCTTTGGCTCTTTTCTGGCTGCCTGAACGGGGGTCTGGTCCTTTTGGGTCTGTTGTGGCTGCCGGAACGGGTGTCTGGACCCCTTTGGCTCTGTTCTGGCCACCGGAACAGGGGTCTGGACCCCTTTGGCTCTGTTTTGGCTACTTGAATAGGGGTTTGCACCCTGGGAACTCTGTTCTGGTGTCTAGAATGGTGATCTGCACCCTGAGAACTCTGTTCTGGTGGCTAGAATGGGGATCTGCACCCTGGGAACTCTGTTCTGGTTGTTGGAACAGGGCTCTGCACCCTGGAAACCCTGTTCTGGCTGCTTGAATAGGGGTTTGCACCCTGAGAATTCTGTTCTGGTGGCTGGAACTGGTATCTCCACCCTGGAAACTCTGTTCTGGTGTCTAGAATGGTGATCTGCACCCTGAGAACTCTGTTCTGGTGGCTACAATGGGGATCTGCACCCTGGGAACTCTGTTCTGGTTGCCGGAACAGGGCTCTGCACCCTGGGAACCCTGTTCTGGCTGCTTGAATAGGTGTTTGCCCCCTGAGAATTCTGTTCTAGTGGCTGGAACCGGGATCTCCACCATGGGAACTCTGTTCTGCACTTCTAATGGCTGTAATGGAGGTCTGCACCCTGGAAACTGTTTTGGAACCCGGAAATGGTGTCTGTACCCCGGGAACTATGTTCTGTTTGTCAGAATGGGGGTTTGCACTCTGGGAGCTTTGTTATGGCATAAAACTGTTTGGGAGTGATATGTGTGTGCATATATGTATATGTGTGTAGGTTGACAATGTATGTATATGTGTGGGAAAGGATTTATGATTGTCTGTAGCAGAGTATTTGTGTGACAGAATGAGCATGTGTGTAGCTATTTATGTGTGTATGTGTAAGTGTTAATAAAAATATTTCTGAGTGTATTTTTGCATGTGTTTATATGTGTGTTTGGTGTCTGGGCTTTTTGGGATCGTGTAACAATGTAAATATGTGCGTGAGTGTATAGAGTGTGAACATTTGTCTGTGTGTAGAAAGTGTGGAAAAGTCTGAATGCGTGTGTGTAGCAGTGTGTGTAAAATAGAATATATTTGTATAATGGTGTATTTAGCAACATGTTTTTATGTGTGTGTATATTATGCGTGTATCAGTGAGCATGTCTGTGTAGCTATGTATGTGCATTTAATATTGTTTGTGAGTTTGTTTGATATCTAGCAATATCCTCATTCCTCATTTCCTGTCTAACTGTTGATTCAGAGGAAGGCAAAGAAAAAAAAACCACCAGAATTTTGTTCCTGACTCCAAGTGACAATTGAAAATATCCCTGGATCAACTCTACTTTATGTATCAATACCAGTAACCTGCAACATTCCTTGTTTGCAGAAACTCATCCAGCTTTTTTCCCTGAAAATATCGGACATCACCATGTCCAATGGAAGACAGTTCCATAGTTTTACTATTCTCAGTGAAAAATCTTTTCTGAACTTGAAGAGTTCATTTCTTCAAGTCTTAAGGGATGTTTGAGTGTCCTCTTTCATGCTCTAACAATGCCCCAGATAGTTTATTGTATGGCCCGTTAATGTATTTATACACAGTAATCATATCCCCACAAAAGCGCCTTTTCTCCAGCGTACATAATTGTAACTTTTCCAGTCTCTCTTCAAGTTCCCCCAATCCCCTTATTAATTTAGTTGCCCTTCTCTGAACCCTTTCCATTTCAAAGATGTCCTTTTTGTACACAGGATTCCAAAATTGCACTGCATATTCCAAATGAGGCATTACCAATGCTTTAAGAGGGAGAGTAACATTTTTATCCCTTGAATCTATACCTCTCTATAAACAAGAAAATATCTTACTGGCTCTGGCTGTTGCCGCCTGGCACTGCTTGCCAGGCCGCAACACTGCTTGCCAGGCATGCATCACTTTACATTTATCAACATTGATTTTCAACAGCCTAATTTGACAATCTACCTAGATCCACCTGCAACCATTGCATATAAGTTTTTAATGGTCAGCAAAGTTTTCTGTTGTTGGCAAACACAGAAGCCTTGCTGACAATACCCACAGTCTATATTGATGAAGCCCTGTTAACAACAACTCTCTGGTTCCTATCTATTAACCAACTTTTTTTTTAACATTAATGTTTATTTGTTTTTAGTTTCAAGTAAATAAATACATACATACATGTATAATTGTACATTCCTATACATTTCATATCTATCAATCTTAATACGTTAATGGGGAGGGGGGTATGTGGGTAGGGAATGAGGGACAAAAGGGTTATCCATTGTGTGGGGGGGAAGCAGATTTTTCAATTGTTTCTCAATAATTATTGAGCTGCTTCAAACATTGGGTATATTTTGCTTCTTCTTGTTTTTCTTTTCTTCCTTCTTTTTCTTTTAGCAGTGTCTTCTTATTTTTCGGGTTTGGTTGTTTACTAAGTCATTGATAGAGGATCCGTATACCACCATTCCCATTTTTTATAGAATCCTTCAAAGTTATTTTGTGAGATGTAAAACATTTATTCGTAATGCATGTTTTTAGATAGTATAATTTGTGTTTCTTTTACTGTAGGTACTTTGGATGTTTTCCATTTTTGGACTATTAGTGATTTTAGTGCGGTGAGTATATGAAATATTATTGTTTTTTGGTTATGTTGTAGTTCTGTTATTCCTATATTAAGTAATGCTAGTTGGGGGTGTTAACTTAAAGTTTATTTTGAATATGTTTGAAATCATATTTTGAATTTTGTTCCATGTTTTTTTTATTTTGGGGCAGTTCCACCATATGTGGAAGAGTGTTCCTGTGTTTTTGCATAGTCTCCAGCATTCTGGGGATGTGTCTTGATACCATTTTGCTTTGAGGTATGGTGTTATGTGCATTCGGTATAGTATTTTTCTGTTGGTTTCCCAGTGGGTTGTGCATTTGGATAGTTTAAATGGAGTTATATATGCTGCTTCCCATTGGTTTTCTTCTATTGATATTTGTAGGTCTTCTTGCCATTTTGATATGAAGTTAAATGTTTTATGGTCTTGTGATTCTGTTAGTATTTTATATAATTTTGATATTCCTTTTTTTGTGTAAGTTGTTTTTGTAAAATATTCGCCTATTGGTAAAGGAGTTATTGTTTGGTATGTTTTGTTTTTGTTTATGAAGCTGTGTATTTGTAGATATTTATATAATTCTGTTTTGGGTAGATAGTGTTCTCTTCTGAGCTCATTATATAGTATTGGTATTTTGTTCTTAAATAGGTAATCTAAGTTGAGTATTCCCCTGTTTTTCCAGTTTTGGAGTTTTAAGTCTGGGATGACTAGTTCTAAGCTTATTATATCTATATATTTTATTATGGATTTTATCCAATTGTGTTTTTTTGTTGTTGTGTTCCAGGTTTTGATTGTTTGTTGTATGATAATATTTTGGATTGATTGTTTTAGTGGTTTTAAGAGTATTGTTCCTAGTAGTTGTGATAGGGATTTGATTTCTGGATTTTGTTTTTGTATGATATTTAATTCTATTGTTGTCCATTTTTTGTTATGGTCGTTTGTCCACCAAGATTTTGTTTGTTCCAGTATTGATGCCATGTGGTATTTTTTAAAGTTAGGGAGGGCCAGTCCTCCTTTTGCTTTGGGTTTCATTAGTGTTTCATTTGCTATTCTAGTTCTTTTATTGTTCCATACAAATCTATTTATAATAGATTGTAGTTGTTTGAAGAATTGGTTGAGTATGTCAGTTATTATTGTTCTTATTAGGTATAGTATCCTAGGTAGGATATTCATTTTTATAATCGATATTCTTGCATACCAAGTTAAGAAGTTGTTGGACCATTTGTTTAGCTCTTTTTTAATTGTATTTAATATTCCTAGGAAGTTGTTTTGATACAGTAATGAGGTGGGTTTCGTTACTTCTATACCTAAGTATGTCATTGATGTGTCGGCCCATGTGTATGGATATCTTGCTTTTTAGTAGTAATTTTAGTGTTAATGAGATGTTGTAGTCTAGTAGTATGGATTTTTGTTCATTGATTTTGTAGTATGAGAGTTTAGTAAAATTTTCCATTATTTTTTTAATATTATCAGTGATTTGATTGGGTTTGTTATAGTTAGTATAATATCATCTGCAAAGAGATTTAGTTTGTATTCCTGATTACTAATTTTTATTCCTATTATATCTTTGTTTTCTTTAATTAATTGGGCCAGTGGTTCTATTATTAGTGCAAAAATTAAGGGTGATAATGGGCATCCCTGTCTTGTTCCATTTGTTATTTGGAAGGGTTTTGATTGTATGTTTGATATATATACTATAGTTGAGGGTTTTGAGTAAAGTGATAATATAGCTTTCAGGAATTGTTCTTTTATTCCGAATTTTTTTAGAGTTTTAACCATGTATGTCCAATTAACTCTATCAAATGCCTTTTCGGCATCTAATTTAAGGAATATTGAGGGTATATTGTTATTTTCCACCCAGTTTATAAGGTTTATTGTTCTTCTTGTGGCATCATATGGTTGGCGTTGTGGTATGAAACCTACTTGATCTGGGTCTATCAGGTCTGGTAGGAGTAGTGATAGTCTGTTAGCTACAATTTTTGAGTATATTTTTATGTCTGAATTGATTAATGATATTGGTCTGTAATTTGTAATTATTGATGGGTCTCTTCCTGGTTTCAGAATTGGTATTAGTAGGGAATGAATCATTTCTTCTGGGAATTTGCCTGATCTAATTGTTTCGTTGTACATTTTGTGTAGGTTTGGGTTTAGTATTTGGTTGTATGTTATGTAATACTCGTTGATGAAGCCATCTTGTCCTGGTGATTTGTTTTTTTGTAGATTTTTGATTGTTTGTTGTATTTCTTGAATTGTGATTTCTTTATTCAATATTTTGTTGTCTTATTGTTGGTAATTTTAGTTTATGTAAGAATTGATTTATTTCTGTCTCTGTAGGTATATGTATCTGTTTGTTATTTTTTAGGTTGTATAAGTTTTGGTAGTATTTGCTAAATTCTTCTGTTATATGTTTAGGGTTTATTATTTTTTAATTTATTTCATTGTATATATATGCTATTTTAGTTTTGAGTGACTTTGTTTTTAATTTTTCTACTAAATATTTGCTTGTTTTGTTTCCATGTGAATAGTGTATTGCTCGTAATCTTTTTATTTGTTTTTCAAATAATATATATATGTAGGTCTTGTCTTAGTTTGTCTACTTCGTCTCTAGTTTGTTTTGTTTGTGCGGTTTTATGGGATGATTCTAATTTTCTGATTTGGGTGAGTAAGTTATGTCTTTGTTTTTCTCTTTTTTTTTGTGTGGATGAGATTTGTATTATCATTCCTCTTATATATGCTTTATGTGCATTCCAAAGAGTGTATGTGTTTATGTCTTTTGTATTGTTTATTATAAAGTATTCTTTAATGTGTTCTTCAATTTTTTTTTGTTTCTGGGTTCTGTAGTAGGTATAAGTTTAGTCTCCATATTCTGTCTGGTTTTATGTTTTCTTCTATTGTTGCAATGACTGGTTAGTGGTCTGATCTTGTTCTGGGTTGTATCTCTACTTTTTTTATTTGTTGTAATAGCCATTTGTCGGTCACTATTAGGTCTAGTCTTGAATAGCAGTTGTGTGTTTTTGAATAGTATGTATAATCTTTTTCTAGAGGTGGCTAATGTATTGGTTTTTTGGGGGGGTGTTTTTGAGTTTGCTGTGTCTCTTTCTGGGTCAATTGTTTGGTTAAAGTCTCCACATATTCTTGTATTTGTGTTTGTGTGTCGCTTTGTTTTTGTTATTATTTTTTTAATGAATTTATTTTGTTTTTTATTTGGTGTGTATATATATTTGCTATGGTTATTGGTTTGTTGTTTATGAGACCTGAAATTATGATGTATCTTCCGTTGTTGTCTGTTGTTAGTGTTGAGTTGGAATGCTATTGTATCTCTTATTGCTATGATTTCGCCTGCTTTCTTTTTTTCGTTCGATGAGGTAAATATGTGTGGGTAGTTTTTGTGTTTAAAGGAGGGACTTTTGCTTTTTGCGAAGTGTGTTTCCTGTATGCATAGGATATCTATATTATTTATTTGGGCTTCTTTCCATATGGAATTTCTTTTGAATGGGGAGTTTAGTCCTCTAATATTATATGTCATGATTTTTATTGTCATTTTGTGGTTTGTTGTATTTGCTTATTGTTAGTTGTTTTTATGTTGTTTGAGTAGCTGTAGTTTTGTAAATTTGTATATATGACATCATCAACATATCAATTTAGTTTCTCCTGAGCAGCGCAGATGGGGCCCCGTTTTTATTTCAAGTATTTTTATCTTATCTTATCTCATCCTTTTTCCTCTCCCCTCTTTTTTTCTCTTTCTTCCTATCCCTTCTCTTTTATGTTGGTTGTGAGGGGTAGTTCCCCACCCGTGCTGCCCCGCCGCCTATACAGTTGTTCTCTCATTATCACTCAGGAGTTATCAGCATATTATGTAATAACATAGAGAAAAAAGAAAAAAAAACAAAAACAATTTTGTTCGATATTTTAAGCATTTAAGACAGATATCGTTAGTTATTTTTATCATGGCACTTAACATTCGAAAAGAAAAAGGCAGTTTTCCCATTCAAAATAATAATGATTTCATCTCCGTGTGGGTTGTATTCACACTATCACGGGGTTCACCTGAAGGCGTGAGCGACACGAGACAAAAAAACCCCACAGTAGCATATCTGACACCTCCAACATATTATTTTAGTTTCGACTGAGTAGCGCAGATGAGGCCCTGGTTTTATTTCAAGTATTTTTATCTTATCTCATCCTTTTTCCCCTCCCCTCTTTTTTCTCTTTCTTCCTATCTCTTCTCTCTGGTGTTGTTTGTGAAGGGTGGTTCCCCATCTGTGCCGCCCCGCTGCCCACACATTTGTTTTCTTATAATCACTCAAGAGTTATTAGCATATTAAATAATAACATATTTGGTAAAGTAGCGATTTTAATTTTTTAATTTATTTTTATTATTTGGTTTATTGCTTTTGTTAAGCAAACTCTACTTTTCCTTATCTCTCCTCGCTCTACCTCCCCTCTTTTAAGGTATATCTTTTACCTTTGTCCTTCCACCTGCCATGTTATCATCTCCGTGTGTGTTGCATTCACACTATCACAGGGTGTACATGAAGGGGAGTGAGTAGCAAAAAAAAAAAAAAACAAACAAAAAGATTTCCAATTTCTCCCATTTAGAGATAATAACAATGTTCACTATCTTTGTCATATTAAGCAAAAATATAAACGCTATATATGTACTTATATGGAGGTGGAGGGAGAGAAGGGTTTTTCCCTATTATTAGTATGTTGCTTAAGTTTTTGCGTTAAGCATAACAGGAGCCACATCTGGGCAGTATTTATAGTTTTTGTTATGTTTTGCTTTCCCTTTAAAGTTTTTGTTCCTGTGTAGTTCCATATAATAGCCCATCCTGTTCTTTTTCTTTTCCTCTTTCCCCTCCTCTCTCCCCCTCCTCCTATTGTTTGTTTATTGTTTTTAGGTATATATTATTTAGTTCTTTTGTCCAAATGTATTTTTATGTTCATTTCCTTATAATGTTTCTGATATTTAAAGTAAACTTACCTGTTTTCTTTCCACTCCGGTGTAATTTTGTTTGGAGAGACTGAGGTTGGAGAGGGGGTTTCTTGGTTTTTTTGTTGCTTTAATAGTTTTCATGATTTTAGCAGCTTTAGACCCTCTTCAGGTGTGTTGATTGTGAAGTTATTGCCGTTTCTAATTATATGGAGTTTTGTTGGGAATCCCCATTTATATATGATAAGGTTTTCTCTGAGTGTTTTTGTAATTTCCATATATGTTTTTCTTGCTGCCATTGTGGCTGGAGATAGGTCGTTGAATATCTGTATTGTTTTATATTTTTCTGGGATTGGATCTATTTTTCTCATTGCAAATAATATTTTTTCTTTGATTGTGAAAAAGTGCATCCTTAATATTGTGTCCCTTGGTGCATTTTCGGGGGCTGATTTTGGCTTGTAGATTTGGTGTGCTCTATCCATTAGTAATTCCTGTGGTGAGGCATTGGGTACAAGCAGTTGGAATAGTTCTGTTAAGTAGTTTGTTAGTTTGTTTGTTTTGACTGTTTCTGGGATGCCTCTTACTTTCAGATTATTTCTTCTGCTTCTGTCTTCTAAATCAGCTAGTTTTAGCTTTAGTGTTATAGTGGTTTTGTCTAAGTCGTTGTGTGCATCCACCAGTGAGTTGAATGCATCTGTAAATTCCTCCATCATTTTTTCAGTATGTGCTGTACTTAGTTCTAGTTCAACTACATATTTTTTGATTGTGGAGAATATTTCTATTATATCTGACATCATTGCCCTTGCATGTGTTATCAGCATTTCCTTTAGAATGGAATCTGTTATTGGCATGTCTGATACTGGGAAATTTTGCCATTATTTCAGTTAATGAAACTTTTGGTTCTTCTGTTTTTTTGTTTGCTTTGTAAGGGGGTGAGTTTAAGTCAATTTGGCTTTCTGTGTTTTCTTCTATATTTTCATTTAGTGTACTTTCTTGTGTAAGTTCTTTTTTGTTTTGTTTTGTTTTGTTTAGTAATTTGTTTGTTTGTACCTTTTTTTTTCCAGGTGAATCTGTCTCCTGTCTGCTGCTGTGAGCTGGAGATGAATCCAGAGTTGTGTCGGCGCCATCTTGGATTTTGTCACACATCTCAGTCTCTGCAGTGTAAAAGTCTGTAAGTTTGGCATTTTTGTTTTTTTCTCCTTGCCTTTTGCCCATATTTGTTGCCAGTATGTTCCGGTGGCCGGTGGTTGGCTTTGGGAGTTTCCTCAGTAGTTTTTTGTTGTGTTAAACCCTCAGTTTGTGGAGGAGCTCTTTCAGTGAGCTGCCATCTGCACTGGGAGTTAAGCCACGCCCCAACCAACTTTCTATTCTTGTACAAATGTGCCAACCCAGCCGAACAGACCTTAGCTTATGTTAGTCGCCTATGGAGACTGCATCAAAAAGCCTTATCAAAATCCAAGTATACTACATCTACAGCTATATAGTGCATATAGTCTGGGTGTGTTAGAAGTTTTTAGCACTGCTTTATGCGTGTGTATAAACAGTGAGTGTGCACCAGTGTTTGTGTTCATTTACATGTGTGCTTGTGTGTATAAGTGTAGGAATGTGTGTAGAGGTGTATGTGTATATGTTGTACATAAATGTTTGGGAGTATATGTAGCCGAGTGTGTGTGTTTAGCACAATAGTGCTTATTAGTGCTTATATGTATGTATCTATAAATTGTGTTTATGTATGTAAATCTGTTTCTGTTCCCATGTGTGTGAGTGTGGGCTTGTGTGTATCAGTGAGTGTGCAGCTGTGTATCTGTGTGTTTGAATGTGCTGCAGTAAATGTCTGTGTAGAGGGTATATATAGCCGATAGAGGGACAGGCAGAGGGACAGATAGAGGGACATGCAGAAGGACAGATTGAGGGACATGCAGAAGAACAGATAGAGGGACATGCAGAAAGGACAAATTGAGGGACAGGCAGGGGCACAGATAGAGAGACAGACAGAGGGACAAATAAAGGACAGGCAGAGGGACAGACAGAGGGATAAATAAAGGACAGGCAGAGGGACAAATAGAGGGACAGGCAGAAGGACAGAGAGAGGGACAGATAGAGGGACAGGCAGAAGGACAGATAGAGGGACAGGCAGAAGGACAGATATAGTATACCTATGATCAAAGTAAAATGCCAAAACATTTAATTTGAAAAACTGTTAATTTACAACTATTTTTTATCTATTAATGAAATAACAATCCCGGTAAAAATAAAAATCAGAACTAGACCAGAACCACAAAAAGTCCATTGCCTCCAGCGAGAAATGGGGGAGGGGTTTCCAGCGATTCCAGTCATGTTCTGACTTTTAAATGAACTCCAGTTACTGTCCGGACTGCAGGTAAGTAAAATCCGGAACCGGACCAGAACACAATGACAGGTGCATTCTGGCTCAATGTGAAAAAGCTGGAACATAAAGTTACCTCGTGTATGTGACAGAAATGTTCCAGTTTTTACACATTGAGCCAAAATGCAGAAGGAAGAAACTATCAGTGCATTACAGAAGAGCAGAGCACAAGGATTATCTGCACATCGGCAGAAGCAGCACCTGAAGCTTATGTGAGTGGGGACACTGACACGGGGTGGGAGGTGGGGTGCTGGGTCCCTACCTACTTTTGTGTACTGGGAACCTACCTACTTTTATCTCCCTCTGGCTGTCCCTCTGTCACCCTACCTGTCCCTTTATCTGTCCCAGTGGGACAGGCAAAGGAACAGATAGAGGGACAGGTAGAAGGACAGACAGGGAGACAGATAGAAGGACAGGCAAGGGGACAGATAGGACAGGCAGAGGATAGATAGAGGGACAGGCAGGGGGACAGACAGATAGACAGAGGGACAGATAGAGGGACAGGCTGGGGGACAGATAGAGGGACACGCTGGGGAACAAATAGAGGGACAGGCTGGGGAACAAATAGAGGGACAGGCAGAGGAACTGATAGAGGAACAAGCAGGAGGGCCGATAGAGGAACAGGCAGAAGGACAGGCAGGGGACAGATATAGGGACAGAGACGGTGACAAATAGAGGGACAGAGAGGGTGACAGATAGAGGGACAGGCTGGGGGACAGATAGAGGGACAGGCTGGGGGACAGATAGAGGCACAGGCTGGGGGACAGATAGAGGCACAGGCTGGGGGACAGATAGAGGGACAGGCAGGGGGAGATAGAGGGACCGGCAGAGGAACTGATGGAGGAACAAGCAGGAGGACCGGTAGAGGGACAGGCAGAAGGACATACAGAGGGCAGATGGAGGGACAGGCAGGGAAACAGATAAAGGGACAGGTATAAGGACATACAGGGGAACAGATAGAAGGATAGGCAAGAAGACAGATAGAAGGACAGGCAAAGGAGCAAAAAGATGGACCGTTAGGGGGGCAGATAGAGGGACAGGCAGAGGAACAGATACCTGATAATACATTATCCCAGTTGACATTCTGAAGAGCTGCTTTTAACCTGGGAAAATTTGCCTTCTCGAAATGAAAAGTCTTTGTTAACCCAGCGCACTTTTCCTTTCAATGTCCAAATGCCCCTATTTCATGGTCACTATTCCCTAAGCCTCCAGTTACCTTTATATCTATAATGCCCTCCACGATATTACCAGATCCAACAGAGCTCCTTTTTTAGTAGGAACTTCAACCACCTGTGAGAGAAAATTTTCCTGCAGCAAATTCAGGAACTCATTGCCTTTTTCTGTGATGGCAGTTCCACTACACCAATTAATGTCAGGGTAATTAAAGTCCCCCATAATGAGCACACTCCCCAAACTTGCAGCAGTTGCCAACTGCATATGAAGTTGACTGCAAATGAAGCAGCCCACTCCCTACTAAAGAGTTTGACTTATAATGATATTCGCACACACTCCCAGTTTTGTTGTAAGTGCATGAATGGTGCTAGGAATGTGTCCGAATGTCGTTATAAGTGCGTGAATGGTGCTGGGAGTGTGTATGAATGTCGTTATAAGTGCGTGAATGGTGCCGCGGGTGTGTGTGAATGTCGTTATAAGTGCATAAATGGTGCTGGGAGTTTGTGCGAATGTTATAAGTGTGTGAATTGTGCTGCGGGTGTGTGCAAATGTCATTATAAGTGCGTGAATGGTGCTGCGGGTGTGTGCGAATGTCGTTATAAGTGCATGAATGGTGCTGTTAGTATGTGCGAATGTCGTTATAAGTGCGTCAATGGTGCTGTGGGTGTGTGCGAATGTTGTTATAAGTGCGTGAATGGTGATGCGGGTGTGTGCGGATGTCGTTATAAGTGCATCAATGGTGCTGTGAGTGTGTGTGGATGTCTTTATAAGTGCGTGAATGGTGCTGCGGGTGTGTGTGAATGTCCTTATAAGTGCGTGAATGGTGCTGCAGGTGTGTGCAAATGTCGTTATAAGTGCGTGAATGGTGCTGCGGGTGTGTGCAAATGTTGTTATAAGTGCGTGAATGGTGCTGTGAGTTTGTGCAATGTCATTATAAGTGCGTGAATGGTGCTGCGGGTGTGTGCGAATGTTGTTATAAAAGTGCATAATGGGTGCTGTTAGTATTGCGAATGTCGTTTAAAGTGCGTCAATGGTGCTGTGGGTGTGTGCAATGTTGTTATAAGTGCGTGAATGGTGATGCGGTGTGTGCGGATGTCGTTATAGTGCATCAATGGTGCTGTGAGTGTGTGTGGATGTCTTTATAAGTGCGTGAATGGTGCTGCGGGTGTGTGTGAATGTCATTATAAGTGCGTGAATGGTGCTGCGGGTGTGTGCGAATGTTGTTATAATGAATTGTGCTGCGGGTGTGTGCAAATGTCATTATAAGTGCGTGACGATGGTGCTGCAGGTGTGTGCGAATGTCGTTATAAGTGCGTGAATGGTGCTGCGGGTGTGTGCAAATGTTGTTATAAGTGCGTGAATGGTGCTGCGGGTGTGTGCGAATGTTGTTATAAGTGCGTGAATGGTGCTATGAGTGTGTGTGAATGTTGTTATAAGTGCATGAATGGTGCTGCGGGTGAGTGCGAATGTCGTTATAAGTGTCTGAATGATGCTGCGGGTGTCTGCGAATATCGTTATAAGTGCGTGAATGATGCTGCGGGTGTGTGCGAATGTTGTTATAAGTGCGTGAATGGTGCTGTGAGTGTGTGTGAATGTCGTTATAAGTGCATGAATGGTGCTGCAGGTGTGTGTGTGTGTTTGTATATTCTTGTATTTGAATGGTTTAATTAATTTTTTGAGTGTGAACAAAATTCCACATAATAAAATTAAAAATGTGATATTTTATTATTTTCAAGTATGACTCGGTCAAAGAAGGCAAACCTTGACGTGGTGCCCGAGCTTTACATAAGGTGGCACTTGGTCTGACAGGTCCCGACGGACCTTGTCTTCTATGCGCATAGATCGCGCATGCACATAGAAGACAAGGTCCGTCGGGACCTGTGAGACTACACGCCGGGGGAGCGAGCGGGTAAGTTTCTTAGCTTGTCACCAGTCTCCTGTGTGTTCTATTGAAGAACGGAAGGTAAGGCACAGCTCCTTTACCTCCCGTTCTTCAATAGAACTGGATTACCAAAACTTGAAAAAATGAGTGGAGATACCCTTCAATCAAAATGTTTTATTTGATATAATGTTCTTAGCAATGCTTTTTGTCCACTTTATATACTAATTGCTTTGTAATTATTTCATACATAATCAAGAAAAGATTATATTATAATGAATTATTACATTGATGCGTATTCAACGTTTGTGTACATTTATCACATAATGTCTCATTGCATTAGCAGATAGTTTAAATTATGTCTTCAAATACCCAATCATCGGAAAGTGGAGCATCCACAAGTACAGGGCATACTAGAGAACAGCGGGTAAGTTAATTAATTACTCAAATTTATTAGATAATAAGCGTTCTATGGTAGGACTCACGATTATTTCTAATAAGGTAAGAATTGAACACTATTGTGTTTAAATTATGATGTGTCTGAAATAAAAATATTATTAAAGCACATCTTTTTTAGCAAAATATGTTTTATCCTCATCTACCTGTGAATTTACATAAACCAAAAAAATAAATTTAGAGATATTTTATTAACGTAACTGGTAATACATACATTTCATACATACATCTCAAGAACAAATGTAAGTTTATTACCTTACATGTATTCATTTAATCTAATTAAGCATATAATCCAATTGTCTCAAAACTCAGAAAGCCATTGTATCTTGTTTAAAGCAATTTCTCAATCTCTATTATCTACTAGAGATGTAATGTGGGTTCGAATAGAACCCAGTTTCAAATCGAATTGAATCGAATTGAGTCCCGACGAAACTTTCGGAACCCCGAATTTGACGGAGCACGAATTTTTCGAATTTTCGATTTTTATCGAAAATCGAAAGTAGACGATTTTCGAAAATCAACAATCGAAAGTATATGATTTTCAAAAATCGAAAGTAGATGATTTTCAAAAATCAAAAGTAGACGATTTTCAAAAATCGAAAATAGAAAGTAGACAATTTTCGAAAATCGAAAGTAGATGATTTTTTGAAAATCGAAAGTAATTGATTTTCGAAAATCGAACGTAGATGATTTTTCAAAATCGAAAATTGAAAGTAGACGATTTTCAAAAATTGACGATTTTCGAAAATCGAAAGTAGACAATTCTGGTTTAGAAGTTAGAATAATTAAATTTTTAATAATTAAATTAAAAGATTAAATTGTCACTTTGAAGTATATTTCAAAGCAGACGGTTTTCGAAAATCAAAAGTAGATGATTTTTGAAAATCAAAAGTAGATGATTTTTGAAAATCGAAAGTAGAAGATTTTCGAAAATCGAAAGTAGATGATTTTCGAAAATCAAAAATTTCAAAAATCGAAAGTAGACAATTCTAGTTTAGAAGTTAGAATAATTAAATGAGATTAAATTGTTACTTTGAAGTATATTTCAAAGCAGACGGTTTTCGAAAATCAAAAGTAGATGATTTTTGAAAATCAAAAGTAGATGATTTTTGAAAATCGAATGTAGAAGTTTTTTGAAAATCGAAAGTAGATGATTTTCGAAAATCAAAAATTTCAAAAATCGAAAATCGAATGTAGACGATTTTCGAAAATCGAAAGTAGACAATTCTAGTTTAGAAGTTAGAATAATTAAATGAGATTAAATTGTCACTTTGAAGTATATTTCAAAGCTGTCTGCTTTATTTAATGTGATAAAGAAAACTGTGATGTAGATGTTCTGGCTATCTTAGCATAGAGAAACAATATTTTTTTTTAGGGGGGGTTAAATCATGATTAACATATTATAATATCAATATAAGCTTTGAATACTACAATGAAAGTAAAATAAAGATAAAATTAAAAATGTATTTCTGTGAAAAAACTTTATTATAAATGAAATTTTAAATGAAAATTAATTAAAAGCATATCAAACATTAAGATGTAAGGCTAATACAAGACTGTAGTATTTTTTTAAAAAAATAAAATATTTATATATAAAAATGTTAATCAGTTATTAAATGTCATAAGTGAAATATAAACAAATAAATGTAATATAATAAAAAATTAAAATGTAACCTTTTTTTTTAAAATTAATTTTAATTTTTATTAGAATTTTTGAACTTTAACAACATAGGGTTGAAACATTACATAAGTGAGTACGAGCATAGTTGAAGGTTTTGCATTTGTATAGAGAATCTTATGTTTGCTCGCAGGTATTAAACTGAGGGATAGGAAAATGTGGGGTAAGAGGGGAGGGTAGCTGTTTAGAAGGGAGGGTTAGAGCGTTTTATGTGGGTTGGATATTTTGTCAGTATTATAACATGCTATATAAGATATTATAACATATATCAATCAAAAAAATATATGAAATTATTCTGCATATATGCCACATTGGCTCTTTGTATTAAGTGATCAGGAGATCTTTGTAGGAATCTGTCTCCATAAATAGAATCCAGGTAGTCCATGTTTCATTAAATCGGTTTTGTGTGTCATGTATCAAGGATGTTAACTCCTCCATTCTCATTATGTGGAGCAGTTCGGTAATCCATAATATATTAGCTGGGCATGTAGTTGTTCTACAAAATCTTGGAAGTACCATCCTTCCAGCTGTAAGGAAGTGTCTTAGTTAATGTTTTTTTGTATGTTCAACAGAGCCAGGAATCATAGAGAGCAGTACAGTTTGTGCATTTGGTATGAGGGATTGAGCAGTGATTTTATTGTAAGTTCCAAATATTGATTTCCAAATGGGTTGTATGAGGGGGCAAAGTAGCCAGATGTGAGATAATGATCCAGGTGCGCTTTGGCATCTCCAGCATATATTTGGCGTGATAGGAAACATTTTGTGTAGTATTAGCAGGCAAGATACCACCTGGATATCATTTTGTAGTTTTTCTCCTGGGCTTTGCAGGCTAGGGACATTTTGTGGGTTAATTTGAAGCATTTCTCCCATTGTTCTTTCGGGAATTCAGTTTGGAGTTCGGACTCCCATTTGGTGGTAAAGGTTGGTAAAGTAGTTTCCGTTGCTTCCTTCAGTAGACAGTATACTTTTGAGATAACATGTTTAGGAGGAGCGGAGGCTAGGCAAATGTTTTCAAATTGAGTAATCTTTTTGTATCTGGAAGTTGCAAATTCAGGGGTTTGTAGATAATGTAAAAGTTGATTATATTCTAGATAGTGCAAGAAGGTTATTGTGGTTTCCTGTAGAAGGGTGTTTAGCGGGATCGGTTTAGTTTGTGTCAAGGCATGTGCAAATCTGGGATTGTCTTGAATGTACCATTTTAAAAAGCGATCTGTATGTAGTCCGGGTAGAAATTGTGAGTTTTTAAATATTGGAGATAGAAGTCCTGGATATTCGGTAAGCTTGTATTGCTTTATAGTATGGTCCCATGTTTTGAGAATTGTGGGGATGAAGAATAGTTCGTAGGCCGGTTTAGGTCTGTGGATTGGGGTGAGCCACGGTAGGTTTTGTATCGGCATTTGGGATATGGTATTGAATATAGCTACCCAGATCTTATCCTGGCCATGGAAAATGCAGTCGGTGATATGTGCGAGTATAACAGAGGTATGGTACCATTTGATGTCGGGGGGGCCAATTCCCCTTGAGTCTTTATTGCGTATCATGGTGGTGTATTTCAGGCGGTGTGATGAGCCTGCCCATATACATTTTAGAAAGAGTTTTTTCCCTTTATCGAAAAATAGTTTTGGTGGAGAGATAGGTATGGTTTGAAATATATACAAAAATCTTGGTAGGACATCCATCCTGAGTATATTCACTTTTGCGAACCATGAATATTGTTTTTTTCTCCATTTGTCGGAGGACAATCTGGTTATCAAGGGTAGATAATTAAGATTATAAAAGGAGAATAAATCAGTGGGTATACATATGCCAAGATATGTGATGGCTTTAGGTTGCAATTTAAAGGGGAAGTTCATTTTTAAAAGGGAAATAGATTGTTTTGGGAGGGATACATTAAGGCATTCCAACTTCTGGTAGTTGATTTTAAATTTACTTAGTTTTCCAAAAGTATCTAGTTCTTGTAGAATGGAGGGGAAAGATATGTGTGGAGTTGTTACATATAGTACTAGATCATCTGCATATGCAGCTATTTTGTGTGCACATGAATCAGTTGTGATTCCTCCTGTATTTGGATTAGAGCGGATGGCATTTAATAGGTGTTCCATTGTTAAAATATAAAGTGTGGGTGAAAGGGGACATCCCTGTCATGTTCCATTTTTTATGATGCAGGGGTTGGATAGAATCCATATAAATATAAGAGTGTGGAAAAAACCATACTCTGATAGGTGTTTAGATATCAAAAGGGGAGTCAGAAACAAATACTATTGGTTCACGTACTAAATGGATAAGCAACAGATTCCGTTTCTGGATCTAATGATCACTAGACAGGGGAATACGTTGCATACCAATATCTATCGTAAACCCACCTCGGGTAATACCCTCTTGCAAGCATGTAGTATGCATCCTACTTCATTTTTGAAAGGTATCCCCATAGGACAGTATACTAGAGCTCGCCAAAACTGCTCTACTGTGGATGACTTTGAAAAAGAGGCACAGAATCTTAATGATAGATTCCGTGAACGTGGATACCCACAAACCTGGTGTCGAAAAGCATATAGTATAGTATAGTATTTGAGGTTGAATAAAGACATACATCCATCTAGTTCAACCCCTCTAGCAATATCCTCATTTCCTGCCTAACTGTTGATCCAGAGGAAGGCAAACAAAACCCACCAAATTTATGAAGGGGGAAAAAATTCCTTCCTGACTCCAAGTGGCAAATGGAAGTTTTCCTGGATCAACTCTACTTTATGTATCAATACCAGTAACTTGCAACATTCCCTGTTTGCAGAAACTCATCCAGCTTTTTTTTGAAACGGACCAATGAACCTGCCATAACAACGTGCACTGGAAGACAGTTCCATAGCTTTACCGTTCTCACAGTGAAAAACCCTTTCCGAGCTTGAAGCCCAAAACTTTTTTTCTTCAGGTCTTAAGGGATGTCCTCGTGTCCTTTGACATGTTCTATTGGTGAACAATGCCCCAGATAGTTTATTGTATGGCCCGTTAATGTATTTATACACAGTAATCATATCCCCATGCAAGTGCCTTTCCTCCAGCGTACATAATTGTAACTTTTCCAGTCTCTCTTCATATTCAAGCTCCCCCAATCCCCTTATTAATTTAGTTGCCCTTCTCTGAACCCTTTCCATTTCAAAGATGTCCTTTTTGTACACAGGATTCCAAAATTGCACTACATATTCCAAATGAGGCCTTACCAATGCTTTGTTAAGAGGGAGAATTACATTTTCCTCCCTTGAATCCATACCTCTCTTTATACAAGACAATACCATTCTGGCTCTGGCTGTTGCCGCCTGGCACTGCTTGCTACCTTTAAGTTTGTTATCCACCAAAACTCCAAGATCCCTTTCCAACAGGGATTCACTTAACACAGAGCCATTTATAGTATAAGTAGCACAAGGATTTTTAAGTCCAAAATGCATCACCTTACATTTATCAACATTGAATTTCATCTGCCACACATCCTCTGAAGTTTTTATTGGTTGACAAAGTTTTGTGTCGTCAGCAAACTCAGAAACCTTGCTGACAATACCTACTTCCAAATCATTAATAAATAGAAGTGGCCCCAACACAGAACCCTGTGGCACCCCACTTAGCACTTTAGTCCATAATGATGAAGCCCCATTAACAACTACTCTCTGCATCCTATTCATTAACCAATTTTCTATCCATGTACAAATGTGACTCCCCAGACCAACAGACCTTAGCTTATACATTAGTCGCCTATGGGGGACTGTATCAAAAGCCTTTGCAAAATCCAAGTAAACTACAACTACTGCTATGCCAGGGTCTAAATTTCTACTTACTTCCTTATAAAAGCCAAGCAAGTTAGTTTGATAAGATCTATTCCTCCTAAATCCATGCTGGTTAATGCTTATAATGTCAGTCCTTGAAACATACTCTAGAACATGTTCCCTTATTAAACTTTCCAGGATCTTCCCCACCACTGAAGTTAAACTTACAGGCCTGTAATTACCCGGCTGTGAATGACTACCTTTTTTGAATATTGGAATAACATCAGCCTTTTTCCAATCCAGAGGCACACCACCGGACATGAGGGAATCAGCAAAAATAAGAAACAATGGCCTAGATAAAACTGAACTTAGCTCCTTAAGTACCCGAGGATGTATTTTATCCGGTCCAGGATATTTATTAATATTAACCTTATTTAGTTCTTTCTGTACCATATCCTCGGTTAACCAAAGAGCACTTGAATCTATTATACCATTATTGCTACTATACTCTATGATTTCTGTACTTGGATCTTCTATAGTGTATATAGAGGGGAAAAAATGATTCAAGACATTTGCTTTATCGCCATCCTCCGTAACTAACTTATCCCCATTAATTAATGGTGCCACATTAGAGCTAGAAGAAGGCTAAATTTGCTAAAAGGGAGAATCTGGTATTTAAAGATAAACCCTGTTCGTCTGATAGGATCATCAGACTGATCACGGATTATAACAGTGACTGGAATGTTATTACCATGCTATTAAAGAAACATCGGCCTATCCTTTATAGGGACCCAAGCCTTAAACAGTGTTTATCTCCCACAGCTAAAGTAACGGCCCGACGAGCCCCTACGATAGGACAAAGTTTGGTCCACAGCTTCTTTCAGCCATTAGTCCAACAGACCAGGTTGGAAGAGGGATTGGGGAAATGTACGGGAAATTATAAATGTGGTAAATGTAAAGCCTGTCCTTTTATGGCAAATAACAAAAAGTATTTTTGTTACATAGTTATATAGTTACATAGTAATTAAGGTTGAATAAAGACAGACGTCCATCAAGTCCAACCTATTTACTTTTTTTTTTTTTTTTTTTTAACCCTACCTAACAGTTGATCCAGAGGAAGGCAAAAAACCCCAGCTAAAAAGGGGGAAAAAATTCCTTCCTGACTCCAAACGGCAATCGGAAAGTATCCCTGGATCAACCAGATCTATATGCATTAATACCAGTAATTCTCAATATTTTTTAGTTTTAGAAACTTATCCAGGCCTTTTTTAAAGTTATTCAATGAACTTGCCATTACCACATCTGCTGGAAGACAGTTCCACAGTTTCACCATTCTCACTGTAAAGAAACCTTTCCTAACCTGAAGATGAAACTTCTTTTCTTCTTACCTTAAAGGATGTCCACGTGTCCTCTGATATGACCTATTAGTGAACAATGCACCAGAGAGTTCATTGTACGGGCCATTAATATATTTATATAAGGTTATCTTGTTCTTGGGATGGCACGAAGCATAACATTAAAAGCTTCATAAATTGCAAAACCAGAGGAGTTGTCTATATTTTACAATGCCCTTGCATTAAAATTTATGTGGGTAAAACCATCAGACCCCTAGCCCAAAGAGCATTGGAACATATACGGGATATTGGTAATAACAATGAAAAAAGCTCAATAGCACGACATTTTAAGGAGTTTCACCACAGTAACCCCAAAGGGATATCAATATGGGGTATACAAAAAAATTGACAAACCAAAAAGGGGAGGAGATTGGGATAAGGCCATCTTACGCCAAGAGGCAAGGTGGATTTATATACTTAAAGGGCATCTATAGTGAAAAAAACACATTGCCCCTTTGCAGTTAAATTCATGTACTCTGTGCTGCCTTAATCCTATATCTGTCACTGACTCTGTTTAACCACGGTGTCAGATCTATGTGCAGCATTCCCCCCTTCTCCCTCCCCTCTGTTACCTCCTCCATGTCTCAGCTCCGGCTAACCGACAAGCTTTTTATGTGCAGTAGGAGTTAAAAGTTCAACATCCTGAAAAACACACCCACGCACAGTGGCCAATAGAAAGTAAGCTGTCCTGGAGACACGGAAGAAGGAGATCAGTACAGTTTACGATCTCTCACTTTGTGACCCATCATCAATCAGTGAAAGCTATTAAGAAGGATTTGGAAGGGAACAGATAATTCCTGGACCTAGTTTAGTCCTTAACAATTGACGCCCAACGTGGGCCATCAGGCTCTGACTGACCCCAGCCGATGCCAGGACTCCAGTGAGCCAGCAGATACAGACGGAACCTGATCACTTCCGAAGGCACAGGTAAGATCTAGTTTTCTAGTTTCTTGCCTGTTTCTTCTGTTATATGTTGGTTTTTGTGGTGTCTATATCGGCTGTTAGCAGTTAGCAAAGACAGGTAATTTCTTGCCTTGTGGCATTCCCATAACCTGTGAAGGATTATCTGTTGCCCGGTCTGTGTTTGTGGTCTGTGTTTTGTCTGGTTGAGCAGAACTCATTAAATAGAGACAGGATATGTGTATGTGAATATAGTGTACCCTAACCGACTGATCTGCGTGTGCTGTCGGTGGGGGCTTGGTGGTTTGTGGGTAATATTCACATAAACATCCAGGACAGGGAAGGTCCTAGACCGATTGATCTACGTGGGCTATCGGTGCGTGAGGACAAAGTGCTCCCTAACTGACTGATCTACGTGACTGTCAGTTCTGCGTGGTCCTGAAGAGCAGTAGAGAACTACGTGTGCTACTGTTGTACTGTTGGGTTCATGTTCTGTAGTTGTTTGTAACCCTTCCCAGGGTTTAGCCGAGATAGAACCAATTGTAATTCAGAGTTTACATATACTCAGGTTCTCTGTTTTTTAGAGTTAAATCGTGCTTCAGATACTCCCACCATTCCTGAGGGGGGAGGATATGTGTGTGTGAAGCTTTCCAGGCAGATAGTGTGGGATATCCTGAGATATTCCACTGAACGTAATAAATAAACTGAACGTAATAAATAAACTGTGTGAGATTTTACATAGTGTGATTCACCAACCGTACAAAGTAACTGCCTGTTAATTTCTGTTTAGTTAATATCGTAATCATTGTCCTGTATTTTCTGCCATTGCCATGGGTCAAAATAGTATTAAATCATATGAATGTGAAGGGGAAACTGCATTTACACTTATTCGCTCTAAAATGGGGAGTAAATACGTAAAAAAGTATGTTAAACTTGCCAAACTATGTAATCTGTCAGTAACTGCTCCAAGATTACAACCAGAACAGTGGCGTATACTTTTAAGGGATAAGGGGGGGGATTTACGAGACGAAGGTCTCCTAGAGATTGCAGAATCATGGTTTAAAGTCTCAAGGGAGTTACATGAACATAACTGGTCTGAACAAAGAGTGATTGGTAAAACTGGGAAGATCACATATTTGTATCACAAAGAGCCCCCTCTCCCCTGTGTTCAGCCACCACCATATGAGGGTGCAAGGAGGGTTCTTACTCCAGTACAAACATCTAAAGTTGAAGCCACCGCCCATGAAGCCACCTCTGGCGGCCATCTTATGGATACCCCTGTCCCCAATAGTGGCAGCCATTTTAATTCAGACAACACCCTTCTTCATGGTGGCAGCCATTTTAATTCATCCAGTTTGAGTACCATGCCCCTCCTAAATAACCCTTTTATTCAAGATTGTCCATCATCCAATCAGGTTGTCACTCCTTTATACCCAGTATTGACCACTACCGGCCAACTGTATACTCCACCCACTATTAAGCTATTAGGAGATGATGAAGTGGTCACTCCTTCTAAATTGGATGACTCCATCCACCGGCAACAGCTGGCCACAGAGAATTTAACACGCCAAATAAATGACATAGCTGACCAACTAAAAGACATTAAGAAAACAACAGCCATAGACAAAAAGAAAATAATGAAACCATTACAGACAGACAAGTCTCAGGTCAGATGTTCCCCCCCAGACCTAAATCCTATCATGGTGTTAGGGGATGATTCTGATATAGAATGTGATAGCAGTACACAGGGTGCAGTAGGGGGCGCTAGGCCTAGAAAACCTACTGATAAACATTTAGAGCGTGAAATATCTAAGACAATTAATCATCTAGTGGACCTTAGGGAAATGACACTTAAAACACCCAGAGACTACCGACCCAAGAGGGTGAGAGAACTCCGTACAGATGAGTTAGGGGTCAGCCAACATTACCGCCTACAGGATGATGCAGACTGGATGACTGTAGATAATGCTGAGTCCACCCCCCTTCCATTCTTAGGTCCAAGTGTCAAAACTAGGGATCAATCATCCTACTATCCTGACAGTTCTAATCCCCCCAATACAACAGGGGGGGGTGGATTCATGCAACTCCCAGTCCCCCCTGATGCTTGTCCTCCCAGCCAGGACCAGAGGAATAAAAAGAGGATATCGTATGTTACGTTCACACCCAGCCAAGCGGCCACTCTAATATCCCAATTACCAGATCCTGACCACCAGCCTATGCCCTTCTACCGTAGGCTTGTTGGCTTCCAAAGAAATTACTCAGCAACTTGGAAAGACCTAGAGAGTTTATGTGAAATAAGAGCAGGTGATGCTTATTGGCCTGTCATGAAAAACGCATTAAATCATAATCAAATTGGTAACACCACAACCTACGAGTCTGGTATGTCATTCTGTGAGCAAATAAGATCCTGGGCACAGAATAGGCTGGCTGATCAGGCTGTCAATCTTAACGACATCACACAGGACAAGATGGAGTCCGTGGAGAAATATCAAATCCGTCTGACACAGATGTTTAATGATCTAGGATTTGACAAATACAGCAGCTCACACAACAGCATGTTGTCATCAGCCTTCGTCAATGGATTAAAGGAAGTCCTAAGAAAGGGCCTGATGACGGCACGCCCTGAATATCGTACACTTACCCTCCAGACCCTGGCAGCAGTGGCTAAAGGACTAGAAGCAGCCCTAGGAAAACCGAAATCAACACCAATCATGGTCGCCGAAGAAACAATGGTCGCAGTACCACCTGAGGATACAGAATTAAATCGGGTCAAGGATCAATTATTAAAGGGCCTTGAAAGCAAATTCGAAGACATGAAAACCAATCTCATTTCACAATTGAAACCCACAAAAGGAAACAACCCTCCTAACCCCAACAAAGGAAGAAATTGTTATAATGTTAAGGACTAAACTAGGTCCAGGAATTATCTGTTCCCCTCTCCAAATTGGTATCAATGATAAACAGTTTAGACGGAAGAAACTATAAAGAACACACTGACACGAGCTGTTCAGTAGGTAAACAATGTCCTTCTGATTTTATTGTTAGTTACAACGGGCTATAAGGGTGGGGTGGGGGTTGATGGCACAATTAGTCTGGCAAGGGTCATATATTTGCTGATTTAGGCTATTGTAGCTTCTTCTCCAGGAGTCGTCTGTGAAGCATCATACATCACAAATATTTGTCCTTGTGGAGAGAATCCTCTTGTACATTCATCTAGCGAGTAAGCGGATGATATCTATGTTTATCAGTGTTGAGTAGGAAAACAAGAGCTGAGCATATCATATAATATTGAATCCTCAGGTTAGAAGAATAAAACAACCGAAATATAGTAATGAGACAGTAAAATAACATTTTCTTTATGTAATTAAAACTAAAGCTTAAAGCGATAGATATAGGGATATTGTTTCCTTAACAGTCCCCCCTAAAATGTTTATTTTGCTGTCCCTACCTAACAAGGACTATCAGAGTTGCCCCAGAGGGAGTCCACCCTAGAGGTGGGTGGGGCTTTTCAGCTTGGCCTGGGGAGACCCGCGCAAGGCCAGGGACCAACCCTTCCAACTCCAATATCCAACTATCCTGTAGAGAATTGTAAGTGGAAAGCTCTGTAGGTTGCATGGGAGTGTAAGGAGACTCAGGAATAAAATCAGAAGATATGTTATGTAATTGTTGTATTCATGCATTACAACATTGGGACGGATACATTTGCAGCTTGTTTTGCTAGCTTCTTAATATATGGAATAAAACAACAAACTAAGAAAGAGACCAATATTAAAACTATCAATACAGTCACTCCTATCTGGGCCAAGGTTTTCTACCACCCAGTCATCCATCCAAAATATTGGTCAATGGACTAGTTATTCTAGAGTTTTTTTAATTCAATTGACAAAATCTTCAAGTTTCTTGTAGCAGAAGAGTGACTTTACCATTTGGGCCAGTGTTATCAGGGATATAAGGCAACATGTGTGGAGTCTGGTAACATTTTACAAACTCCTCCCTTTTCAGCAAGCATCATATCTAAGGGATCCTGTTTTGGAAACTCATTTGTGCAGTTGGGCCTAATTGATCAGCCAAACCCTGGAGTGCATCTTTAGTATAGTTAACAAATCGCTGCTGATTTTAGTAATGTAATTAATCCAATCAACATTTTTATTCACGGTGATTATTGGAATTAAAGACTCAAAACCCTGCTTTAACCTGATCACGGGCTTAAATTCATCGGGTACCCCCTAGGAACTCCAATGGCATCAGTATATAGTGTGGATCAAGACTTCCACCTGGAGTCAAGTCTCTTTTAGCGCGATGAGGGGGTTCAAAGGGTACACTCAATGGTGTGAGGGGATGATATGAAGGGGCATAATCACCTTACTTAAAGCACATTCACCATTCCAGGAAGTGGGGAGATGGGACCTGATTATGTCTCCACAAATCCGTAAATGTCACCAAGTGATTGTACTTGATTTGCAGAGGGCTTTTAGAGCCATCTTTATACATTTCACAATATCCTGTAGTGAAAATGCCCATGGCTTTGCCAGAATGATGGTAGTTATAATAACAAGTATAATTTCCGGGATATATGGTTATACCTTCAGTTTGGCGGGGAGTTTGTTAAGAATTGGGTAAATAGTTTCCACGTCTCACAAATTGTCTGGTTTGTGGAAACATTACTGAACAGGCTAAGGAAACATGCTCAATTGGGGTGGGAGATTAAGTGGAACAGTGCCTAAGTGGGGGCGTGCTCCCCCAAACGAAAAGTTGGATTTATTATGTTGGACGGCACTATTATTATCCATCAGCCAAACATTGGCATCACTAAATCCAGTTTCGATAATATTGTCTCTTCGAAAGTAGGATTTGCTATAGCCCTCATATTGTTGGTACAATAAGATTCGTAGGGTTTGTCTCCTTTTGTTCAGATCCTTAAATTCTACTGAATTATACATATCTTTTAGGAAGAATTTACCATTATTACAGAAGCAGTGAGTTATGGCAACCGTAAAGCTCTCCCTGAGGAATAATGAAAAGGATATATAGACCAATCATGTTTTCAGTCGGAGAGGGGTAGATTTCTTGCAATGTGAAGCGTGGATCCAAGATGGTCTTCTTCAACTTCACTGAAGTGGGAGTGGTAAGAAGAACCTGGAATGGGCCGTCAAACCTAGGTTCAAGGGAGTGCTTTCTTACAAATTTCTTTACCAGCACCCAATCACCTGGGAGGAGTGAATGGGACTGTTAAAGACTCAGGATCTGGAAGAGAAGAGAGCACTTGACCATGCACTTAGTTAATTCACGTGTTAGATGGCAAACAAAATCAGTTAATACATCAGACTGTAATTGTAATTGCTGGGGGAAAATAACCACCTAACCTAGGGGCTGATCCAAATAGGATCTCAAAGGGGAATAATTTGTGCTCCCCCTGGGTGTGTATCTGACACTGAACAGGCTATAGGCAGGCTATCAGGCCATCCCATCCCAGAATCATGAGCCATTTTTAATATACGTGTCTTTAGAGTACCATTCATTCTTTCAACCTTCCCACTACTTTGAGGATGATAGGGCGGAGGAGGTCACTCATAAAGCAGTCCAAATTTCTTTAGTGACAGGGCAGTTTATCCATGCTGTCCAAGAATCCCATGGAGAAGGGGAGTCAGTTCAGTGGGGTTGTCTTGAAGGTTAATGAAGGTTAAATTTTCCTCTCACATTTCTGGAATTCCTGTATTTCTTTCAGGGCGGCTGCCTTTGCAGCTGGTCGGCCCTATGATTGCCTATGGTTTCAGCGGAATTGAGTTTGCCATGAGCCTTCACTTTCAGAACGGCCAATTGTTTCGGGTATGAGAGGGCTTCATTAGTTCTGCAACAGATTTGCCATTCTTAATGGTGTTGTGTTCCGGCGGCTGTCAAATATCCTCTTGTTTTCCAGATGATGCTGAAGTCTAGGGCAACGCCCTGGCGTATCTGGAATCAGTGTGTACATTGAGGCGTTTGTCTTTTGCAATTTGCAGGCTGCAGTTAAGGCTTTGAGCTCTGCTTCTTGGGCAGAGTAGACAGTTGGTAAGGCTTTGTTGGAGCACAGAATCAGCGGTGGTGCAGCATATCCCAATGAAATTTGCCTGTATCATCTGCAAACCGTGGAACCATCCACGAATAAAGTTAGTCTGGGTTTTCAAGTGGAGACGGCTGACTGTAGGGAGTGGTTGGTTTCTGTTGCATGAGGTCAAAGCAATTGTGTCCTTCTTGTGCTGCCTGATGGTCATCTGTTTCATACATCATAGTGGTACCCCTCAGGAATGGCAGAAGTGTGGAGGGGTTAAGGATGGAACAGCGTTGAGAGTAACATTGTCAGGCATGAGGATAGAACATTGTAAGAGGCGAGATGGCGAGATGAAGACATATGTTTCGGTTGAGATTGGTTGAGTATTGCAGAAATGTCATGGGGGGCCAGAAGGACGCAATCATGGCCCAGGATGATGTCAGAGGTTTTATCAAGGAGAAAATGCGCTGCATACACTGCTCTCATGCAGGATGGGCTACCTTTTGCGACATTGTCTAGTTGTCCGGAAAAGTAACCAATAGGCTTGATTCTTGATCCATGATTTTGGGCAAGGACACCAAGGGCGTGACCTTGACGTTCGGAGACAAAGAGTTTGAATGGTTTTTCATAGTCTGGAAGCCCAAGTGCGGGCGCTGAAGATAGGATAGCCTTCAGGGTGGTGAAACATTCAGCGGCTTCTGCTGTTATAGTAAAAGGCTCAGTCTTCAGTACTTCGTACAGAGGTTGCATAAGGATGGAGGCTTCAGGGATCCATGAACGGCAATATGAGACAAGGCCGAGGAAAGCCATTTGAATTGTACTGTCTCCTTGGGCCCCTGCAATCACGGCTGAGATGTCCAAGTTTCCCACAAAAACACACTGGTTCTACAGCCACAATCCAGAGGAGTGGCCATTGCCATACATAATCGCATCCCCTTTCAAACCATAGACTCTAGACACGATGATAAAGGCAGATACCTGTTTCTTAAAATTCAACTCTTTTCTAAAATTCAACACTGGCTAATATTTATCTACCTAACTCACAACAAATTAATACATGCCTAACATTTTTATCACATCTACAAACCTTCCAGGATGGTTACACAATTTTGGGAGGTGATTTTAACTTAGCACTAGATCCCCCCATAGACACCTTATCAGGCCTTACACACTCCTCCCATAAACAACTCAATAGACTTAAGAAGGAAATGCACACTATGCAATTAAATGACATATGGAGAGAGTTACACCCCACAAAAAGAATTTTCCTTTACTCACACGTGCACAAATCATATAGCCGTATTAACTATTTTTTAACTTCTCACGCACTCTTATCATGGAATCCCAAATGCCACTACAGCACATATTGTGGTCAGACCATGCTCCAGCGTACTTACACTACCTCAAGTAAGACGCACAAATTGGACATGAAGAATAAATGAACACCTACTTAAGGATCCAGAATGCGTTAAAATAATAAAAAAAGCCATAACCGAATTTGCAGAAACACATAAATCAGACGAAACATCACCTCCCATTCAATGAGAAGCCCTTAAATGCACATTGAGAGGCCTACTTATACAGTATAGATCACGCGTCAAAAAAACCTCTCAAACACATATCTCACAATTACAAACCACTCTAACGCTTTTACAAAACAAACATAAACAAACAAGGGACTTCGAATAAACATACAAAAATCTACTTAAAACTAAACACGATCTATTGTTAGCTCTAGACAATGTTTCCAAAGTTAGACAAGATTATAGAAACAGATCTATATATGAATTTGGGGACAAATGTGGCAAATCCCTAGCTAATTCTCTAAGGTGCAAGCATTCTAATACGTATATTAATAAAACAAGAAGGGAAAATGACACCATGGTACACAAGTCGGAGGACATTGCTAAAGTGTTCCAGGAATTTTACACAGCACTATATTCAATTACCCCACATCCAACAGCTACCACAGAAAACATAAACCTATACATCGAGTCCACCGCTTTACCCCAACTGAATCCAGAGGAGCTATTAGACCTGGACCTACCCTTCACCAAAACAGAACTTCTCTCTACCATAAAATCACTAAAATCAGGGAAAAGCCCAGGGCCGGATGGCTTCACCGCCAAATTATATAAGGTGTTCCAGAAAGAACGACTACCATTCCTCATTAAAGCTTTTAACTCAATATCCCCGGAATGTCCCTTCCCACCTCAAGCCCTAGAAACCCATATCATAATAATTCCCAAGACGGGAAAAGACCCCTCCTCACCAGGTAGCTATCGTCCAATTTCTTTGATTAATCTAGACATTAAATTATATGCCAAGATACTAACCAAGATCTATTGCCAAAATGGATAAATCCTGAACAAGCGGGATTTGTCCCAAACACGGAAACTAAAGTTAATACGATCAAAACCATTACCTTATTATCATATGCCCAAAAAAACAATGTCCCAATGTGCCTTCTCTCCCTAGATGCAGAGAAGGCATTGATTGAGTAAATTGGTCTTTCCTCAAGGCAACACTGCACAATCTGAGATTAGGAACGACATGCATAAACAAAATAATGGAACACAGCCCATATCAAGATAAATGGGATTCTATCCAACCCAAAGACAGGGTAAACAAATACCACCTACACTGCACAAATAAGGGGCGGGCACCTGACTCCACCTGACTCTGACATAAAATCCCACCAAATTACTATACAGGGTATATAACCCTAATTACTACTGCATGGTGATCCAAATGCAAATTCATTTTATTTACACATAATAATATAGCTTAGCATGTAAAGATAAAAACCATATAAAAAAAGTGCACTCATAAAAAATCCCAAGAAAGGGGCCCGGGATGTAAGCAGCATAAGGGTGTGCAAAATCGCTGTTTGGATAAACCCCTATAATAAGTAACCAAACTAATTTCAGAACATATAGAATAGCGGCTCCAAAAACTGGATATCCCACATAAACTAGAACCAAGTCCAAAGTCCAATGTGGTTATCCATAACACCCTATAGCAAAAAACACAGTACAAACACTGTAGGTAAAGGGGAATGATGCAGCAAGGCAGCGTTAAGTGATAAATGGAGATAATAGGGAGGCAGAGCGGATAACTCAAAGGATAACTTTAAAAAGGTGCTAATTTTGCCCCAACCAATCAGATGTTAGCTTTCAAATGTTAAATAAGATCTGATTGGTTAGGGCAAAATTAGCACCATTTTAAGCGATAAGAACTTTTATTGAATCTCCCTGTTAATTTGGAGAGAAATGGTATGAGGCCTTCTGGGTCTCTAAGAATAGCGGTGATTTCATTTTTGCGTGCATGTAGTGCAAAGGGGAAAAGCCATCTGTATATAATTCCCTTTTATTTTACTATAACAACTCTGCGTTGTTGCAGTGTTCTTCTGGACAAATCTGTGAATAGGGATATGCGAGCTCCTTGAAATTCAATTTCAGTGCAGTCTTGCTTTTGTAAGGATTTTGTCTTTAGTGGTAAAGTGGTGAATACAACAGATCACATCTCTAGGTGAGGAGTTATCAAGCCCTCTTGGGCGTAGAGCTCTGTGAGCTCTGTCTAGCTCTATGGGGGTATCCTCTGGTTGGTCTAGGATATTATTAAAGATTTTTGATAATGTTTGAGGTAGATCTGTTGAGTCAATGGTCTCAGGTAGGCCTCTTACACGTATATTATTACAAAGACCTCTATTTTCTAGGTCGTCAATTTGATTTAGTAAATTTCTAATGGTGGCAGATTGAGATGTATTTGAGGCATGCAAGTCATTAATAACAGTTTCTTGTTGGTCATACCTGGTTTCCAGGACTGCTACCCGGTCTGTGACTTCCTTGAAGTCCTGGCGTAAGGCTGATATTTCTGTTCCACCTTTGTCACCAGTCCCTCAAAGTCCTTCTTTGTGGGTAGGGATTGAAGGTATAGCCTGATATCAGGGTTTAAGCTTTCTGCCTCCAATTCCTCTGCTGATTCAGGAGAGCTCCGCTCATTGCGTATGGGTCTGTCTGTTGCGGCCTTGTCACGTGTCGCGTGACCACCGCTGGGTCTGGGAGCTTTCCCGAAGTAGCAGTCAAGTTCCGTGTTGGAGGCACCAGTTTGTGGTGTCTGAGGTTGAAGGGAGCCTCTTACCCATTTTACAAAAGTTAAAAATATATTTTCTTGTTTTACTAAACCACAATACACAATATGTCTCTTAGATCAATTAAAAAAAAAATTTGGATCTACATTTTTTATGTTATGATGCACATTACTTATTTCTAATCATCTTGTGGGTGACAAAACCATGATAGATGTTTAGTTATGACCTCTATCTTTGATGGTCACTCGGTAGACGCGATATTTTTTGGAACATGCTTTGAATGTGATCTCCAGTTAATTACCAACTCTCCAGACATAATTCTCAAGGCATCTTGCATGATGGTAAATAAATGAGCATCAACTGTTTTAGCATAAAAAGGTTTTGCAACGCAATCTTTTTTTTTTTTCGGAAAAGATATTTTGAAGCGTTTTTCTCCGACTTCTCCAGATAATCTTGTTCTTTAGAATGAATATAGGCATCATTGTCACTGTTATCTGATGAAGGTGATGGCTTGTCTGGATGAAAAGAAGATCCTTCAGTTTCTTGAATGGAACTTTGTTCAAGTTCAGTTACACCTTCATTATTTTTATTGGTGGATATGGATGTGTCTAACTTTGTGTCTGTGATGTTAAGTCTGGTATCTGCGCTGTCCTCCTCTCACCCAAAAATAAATAAGATCAAATGGACAGTATTACTATCTTATCAGTATAATAGTTAGACACAAACCATATAAAAATGTGAAAAAAAGACTTACGTGTTCCAAAGTTGCGGGTTCAAACACAGCTTTATTTTTCCATAGACGAAAAAAACATTTAAAACATCCAAGGTGTATTGCAATGTGCAAATTGCAAATAGGTTAAAAATTAGGTAAAATGTGGGTTTAAAAGGTAGGGGAATCCTCCTGTATTCCTTCTCCTATTCTGCTATAATATCATAACCATCTAGGATCAAGGATATTATTTTGGTAATGTAGAGGGTGCTACCCTACCGATTCTTACTGGTTCCAACGCATTTCGCTATCTCTTATAGCTTTTTCAAGGGTATGTCTATTATCTGCTATTCCCTGTCTTAAATAGTATCTATTTTGCGGGGTTTCTTCCTGGATCTGCCTTGCGTCTTGACGTCATGCCGTCTTTCCTTCGCGCATGCGCGAGATACACTCATGCGCGATGATCTTATTCATTTGCGCATGCGCACTAAATGCGCGTACGTAATGCCTAACGTGACTGGGTTATGTCTCTGCGGGTCATCTTCTGCGTTCCATGTATCTGCCTCTATTACCCAGTGGGATCGGTGGTACATTCTTAGTTTCCTGAATCACTTTCCGCATCTATCAATATCACCCCCCCACCCCCCCCATATTACAATATCCAACCCAGGACAGTCACAGTACATGAAAACCATAGCATTGTCCCATGGTGGCATATCCCCCATAATACAATATCCACCCCAGGACAGTCCCATTACATGAATAACATAGCACTGTCCAATGGTGGCATTCCCCCATATTACAATATCCACCCCAGGACAGTCACAGTACATGAATAACATAGCACTGTCCAATGGTGGCATACCCCCCATAATACAATATTCACCCCAGGACAGTCACATTACATGAATAACATAGCACTGTCCCAATGGTGGCATACCCCCCATAATACAATATCCACCCCAGGACAGTCACATTACATGAATAACATAGCACTGTCCCATGGTGACATACCCCCCATAATACAATATCCACCCCAGGACAGTCACATTAAATGAATAACATAGCACTGTCCAATGGTGGCATACCCCCCATAATACAATATCCACCCCAGGACAGTCACATTACATGAATAACATAGCACTGTCCCATGGTGACATACCCCCCATAATACAATATCCACCCCAGGACAGTCACATTAAAGGAATCACATACACTGTCCAATGGTGGCATACCCCCCATAATACAATATTCACCCCAGGACAGTCACATTACATGAATAACATAGCACTGTCCAATGGTGGCATACCCCCCATAATACAATATCCACCCCAGGACAGTCACATTACATGAATAACATAGAAAAAAAAAAAAAAAACAAAAAAAAAACAAAAAAAAAAAACCCCCCCCCCCCCCCCCCCCCCCCACAACACCTGTCCAATGAGTGGCTACCCCGCATTAATACAATATTCACCCCAGGACAGTCACATTGCATGAATAACATAGCATTGTCCCATGGTGACATTCCCCCCATAATACAATATCCACCCCAGGACAGTCACATTGCATGAATAACATAGCATTGTCCCATGGTGGCATTCCCCCCATAATACAATATCCACCCCAGGACAGTCACATTGCATGAATAACATAGCCCTGTCCCATGGTGGCATTCCCCCATATAACAATATCCACCCCAGGACAGTCACATTGCATGAATAACATAGCCCTGTCCCATGGTGGCATACCCCCCCTATAATACAATATCCACCCCAGGACAGTCACATTGCATGAATAACATAGCATTGTCCAATGGTGGCATTCCCCCCATATTATAATATCCACCCCAGGACAGTCCCATTACATGAATAACATAGCACTGTCCCTGGTGGCATTCCCCCATATAACAATATCCACCCCAGGACAGTTCCATTACATGAATAACATAGCACTGTCCAATGGTGGCATTCCCCCCATATTACAATATTTAACCCAGGACAGTCACAGTACATGAAAACCATGCAAATGTGCATATTAGAGTGTGCGTTTGCCAGCAGCTTGAGGAGGGATCATGGGATTTTGCAGGACTGTGGAGCCATCTAGCCTCTTCACTATTTGTTAATGCTTCTGCATTAATGAGAACGGTGTATGCTAGAGAGGTGGTTCAGGATTCGTTTTACAGGTAATATTTTTGCCTTTCTTACTGGACCTACTTGTTTTGGGACCACAGTTCCCCTTTAAGTCTCAACCAATCACTGAGCAGCTACCAGTCTGGACCCTTTTGCTGCTTCTTCCGAGGACAATGGAAAGAAAGTTGGTAAGTATATTTAGAATCCGAACTGGTGGTCAGTTTTTAGGACTTTGGGGGGACATTACAGGAGAACCATTTGGAGCTGGGATGTAAGCTAAGGATTTTTATTCACAACAGAGTAGGGTCAGTAGTGGGTTAAGTTATAGTTTTGGGGGTGGACATGCCCTTTAAAACAAAAAACTGGCCACTTGTCAGTTTCCAACCAATATATTTGGCACATTATTAGATGTATTACTAACCAGATATTTAGGGATAATCACTGCACCCATTCTGGAAAAGGAAGCTGGCTCCTCCACTCCATGCAGTCAATCAAGGCTGTAACTGCTGACATCACAGCCAATGATTCACTGCTCTTTCCCCTGCTGCCTCCTTTCCACATGCTCAAGTTCCCAAAAGCTTATTGAGCAGGGGGAGGAGGTGGCAACATCTGCCAGAAAGGGAGGGAACAATGGCAACACTAATCATTAAATATCTGTTTAGAAATGCATGTAGGTTTTTTTGGAGTTATGGCTCTCTGTGCATTGCAACCAAGTCTGGTGATTTCCAGGACTATTGGGCAACCATAGACATGTTTAAAGGAGAAATTGTCTGTAAACAGTGATATGTACATATACTGCATAGGGATAGTCCCATGTATAGGAAAGCACAGGAAGATTAAAGGGTATCTCCACCCCTAAATTAAAGATTTTACTATTTGCAGCCCACCCTATCCCACCCCCCACTGCCAAATTAGTTTTGCAAGAAAATCCCCAAAAAGTTACTTACATACCTTTGATCCCCTGGCGCTCTGTTCCTGGCTGTCTGCTAGCTGGAAACAGAAGAGAGGGGCTGGACAGCCAGCCACGTCTGTGATTGGCTAGTCACTAAAGTGACCAACGATCTACTTAGTGCTAAATCTCTTTGCTCATTCTTCTTGATCTGTCCTCTGCTTTTGATGCTGTCGACCACCAGGGCCGTCTCGCTAATGAGCCACATTGAGACAAAGTAGCAGAGCGGCATTTTGTCTCTGTGGCTCAAAAGCGGCATCTCAAAGTTTAAAAAAAAAAAAACAAAAAACGATCTTACCTGTGCCGGGTGGAGAGGGAGGAAGTGCCGCATGTGAGAGGCGGAGCTTCCTTAAGGCGAGACTAGACAGGACCGGGACTTTTGAGCAGCTAAGAGCGCAGGATCCAAGTAAGTTACATGAATTACCCCTCAAAGCACAGGACTAGCTCTGTCCATGGCAGTGTAGAGAGGTAAAGTGCACCGTGCAGCCCCAAGAAAGTATGCTGTGCAGCCAGCATCAACCTGTATCCAGCTCAATCCACACACAGCTGCCAACTCCTGCAGACAGACAGACAGGGTAGAATTAAAGACAAGCTCCCCCACAAGCCTGGTCACCTGTGGGATCTGTTGGTTTGAATGAGAGAGGAACCTAGTCCATATCTCTGTAGAATTTATACAACATGCAGGAGATCACAGATTGCCTGAGCCAGGAGGCCTAACATGTGGTAAGGGACCTTTAATGATTTGAACTCTGTGGAACTGAATCAGGTTGGTTGGGTTATCTGTACACAACTTACAATATTACAATCTTCATTCACCTAAATCACACTTGTGTATCAAGAGGGCAATCTGCTTTAATGATCCACTTTATCTTGTAAAGTCCGTATCAGCTGCCTGGGGAAGAGGGAAATCAAAATCCAGTGTCGGTCAGTCCTCCCGTTCAAAATCCAGTGTCGGTCAGTCCTCCCGTTCAATATCTAGTGTCGGTCAGTCCTCCCGTTCAATATCTAGTGTCGGTCAGTCCTCCCGTTTGAAACCCGGCGCCGCTCAGTCCTCCCGTTTGAAACCCGGCGTCGCTCAGTCCTCCCGTTTGAAACCCGGCGTCGCTCAGTCCTCCCGTTTGAAACCCGGCGTCGGCTTCAGTCCTCCCGTTGAAACCCGGGTCGTTCAGTCCTCCCGTTTGAAACCCGGCGTCGCTCAGTCCTCCCGTTTGAAACCCGGCGTCGCTCAGTCTCAGTTTGAAACCGGCGTCGCTCAGTCCTCCGTTTGAAACCGGCGTCGCTCAGTCTCCGTTTGAAAACCCGGCGTCGTCAGTCCTCCCGTTTGAAACCCGGCGTCGCTCAGTCCTCCCGTTTGAAACCCGGCGTCGCTCAGTCCTCCCGTTTGAAACCCGGCGTCGCTCAGTCCTCCCGTTTGAAACCCGGCGTCGCTCAGTCCTCCCGTTTGAAACCCGGCGTCGCTCAGTCCTCCTGTATGGGACCTTTACCGTCTGTTCTCACTGTACATGTGTTAGATATTGTTAAAAGGCATTTCATATGGTTAGATTAGCTTTATATAGTTTGTTAGGTTCGGCTAGTTAGGACCTTGACGTGGTGGCAGGTTATTTTGGGCAAAATTGTTTATTCTTCTGTTATTATGGTGTTGATTATTGTCTATTTAAAGAAAATGTACAAATAAATGGTGCCAAGTTCAAAATGACAAAATGGCTAGCCGCACTCCCACACACAAACCACGCCCACTTTGCTTCGCCAGTGGCGCACTGCACGTGCCGCATATAGGCGGCAATCAGGGTTTGGCTCAGGTGGCAAAATCCCTAGAGACACCCCTGTCGACCACCCTCTACTTCTTCAGACTCTGGCCTCCTTGGGTATCCAGGACACTGCACTTTCTTGGCTATCCTCCTATCTCTCTAGTAGGACCTTTAGTGTTTTCCACTCTGAAATATCTCCCTGTGGGGGTCCCGCAAGGCTCAGTACTTGGTCCTCTTCTTTTCTCCATCTACACCTATGGCCTTGGACAACTCATTAGTTCATTTGGGTTCCGGTATCACCTGTATGCGGACGATACCCAAATTTACATCTCTGCCCCTGATCTCCATATTCTGACGTCCCAGGTCCCCGACTGCCTTAATGCCATCTCTGCCTTCATCCGGTTCAAGCTGCTTACCCTATCCTATAAAGCACTATGCAACACAGCCCCTTCATATATCTCAGAGCTGATCCACCGATATCGTCCCAGACGCAACCTCCGCTCCGCAAACGATCTCCTCCTCTCATCCACCCTTGTCACCTCTTCCCATGCCCATATTCAGGACTTTGCTCATGCTGCCCCTCTGCTTCCTCCGTCTGTCTGTCATTCACCATCCCATAATACCTTCAAATATAACCCTAAATCCCACCTCTTCAGGCAAGCATATAACCTGGCCTAAACATTGCCCATCTTTCTATCCAATATGATCTAACCCGCCTTTCACTCTCCACTGCCAATCTATTAACAGCCTACCGACTCCTGCAACCTTATGTCTCACCCCATATCCTCTAGACTGTAAGCTCTTTGGGCAGAGTCCTCTCTCCTATTGTATTATGGTATTGTTGTAAGAAACTCATCACTCTGTTTACTCATATTTTGTATTACCTGTGTATGTAATATGTATGACTTTATATAAAATGTATTACCCTGTATGTAATGTATGACTATGTAATTGTAAAGCGTCACGGAAGATGTTGGCGCTATATAAATCCATAATAATAATAATAATCTCTACTTTAAAGTAGCAACGTGACAGGATATGATGGAACACCTTAACACAGTAAAGATTTGAGATTGAACTTTGCACAATATAGTTATTTGGGGGGGCTAAATCATTTTCCATTCAGTATAATAAAGGGCTATGTTAAAAGGGACTCTTTTTCAGCAGGGGGCCAACAACCTCCAGATGTTTTGAGAACTACATCTCCCAGCATTCTCTGGCAGCCTTCTGCTGCTGTGGAATGCTTGCTGATAGTAGTTCTCTGAGATCTCTATAATACCAGCATCACTTTAGCTTGCCAAAACATATACTACTTAGTATTTGGGATGCCCTCAAAGCTTTCAGGTGTTAATGGAAATATTTAAGCTAAATCAAATTTTACCTAATAGCCCAGAAACTGCTGATAAATATGACACATCACTTGATGTAATATGTACATACACAAAAATACTGCATTAGAAAGCAATAATATTCTTTTACAGTAAACGATCCACCAAGTTCTCTCAAATTCCTCGCCTTAGCACTGAGGGAAAAATAGAAGCTGATTAGAAAGCTGCTTTCTATCTCACTGGATAAAGCACGCTGAGCATGTCTAGAACATAAAACATGGAAGGGGGCAGACACTAGGGGCTTTGTCTACTGATAAAAAAAAGAAACAATACAAAAAATGGCAGTTTTCTGCCTGCAGACCCTAATAAGCCCCTATTTTTAAGATTCTATTACATGCATTTGTAACCAGATATTTAATGATATATCATACCTTCTGGTAAAAGGTATCTGTCTCCTCCCTCTATAACCTTTTTATGAGCTTGAGCATGTGCAGCAGAGGAAACAGCAGTCATAAATTTGCTGAGATGTCAGCAATCACAGCCTTAATTGACTGCATGGAGGGTGGGGCCAGCTTACTCTGCCAGAATTGGGACAATAATTATCCTTATATATCTGGTTAGCAATGCAGTGCAAAATGTATCAGTTAGAGGTATTGACAATTTTTTTTATTTAAGGGTAAATTATTTCAGAGTACAAATTTGCTCTAAATATTTATACAATATTAAAATCAGTGTTGCTTAGATTTATTTGAATATTGTAGGAAACCATAATGTCACAAGTTATTTAATGTCTGTTTATATAGATCACAGCTTTCTAAATCATGATCTTAAACTATGTGCGATATTTAGAAGAAAAGCTTTTCGTTTGTTACAAGATGATGCTATGTAATATTCTGTATTGGGAAATGTTTCATAGAAACTGCAGAGAAAATGAACAAAATGTGAATAACATTGGAACCCATTCAGTGATAATTCATATCATTATCCCTCATTGAAAATCTATGCCATGTCCCAGGTTATCAGTTGTTGGGAAACACCATTTTGCTGTAGTGATGCTCGTCTTATTTTTTCTTTCAGAAAACAATTCTTTTAATAAATACACTGAAAAACAGTGGATCCCTCATATATAGCTCCGGCACTAGAAGGATCAAAAACCATAGCTTTTTTGACAAAAATCCCATTTACCAAAACTGAATGGCCATTTTAAAAGTATTTAAATGAGCTACTTAAATTAACACTAAACAGATTTCATGAACTTTGAGTACATGAAATCTGTATTTATTATTCAGAGGGAGGTATTCTCTGAGAATAATAGAATGCCCAGGGCGGCGGGGAACAGTGCAAGACATATCTTACCGGCACTCCGCTTGGCTCCTTCTTGGCTGTCAGGCGAGCTGTCCTGACTGATCAGGACAACATGCCTGTCAGCTGAGATGGAGCCACGAATGGAGCACCGGTCCAACTGCCTTTTAGGGCCACTTGATCAAACAATTGGAGGACCTTTTAAGACACATGATAAACAGGTCTGCACAATTAAACTGCACTAATTTTGACTTTAATAATTGGCTCCTGATTTTTTACTTATCTGGCAACTTATGACTAGAGATGGACTAGAACTCGAACTTGAACCCGAGTTCGAGCCAAACTTTTTGAATTCGAATGAATTCGGACTTCTCAAACTATCCCGGATTTTCAATATTTTCGGACTTTCGATAAATATCGAATGTTCGAATATGCGAGTAAAATGTCTATTATACCTATACGCGACCATTGAATCCGTGAGTAAAGTGTCCATTAAAACCTATACGCGAGCATCGAATCCGTGAGTAAAATGTCCATGGTATCTAGGCGTGAGCATCGAATCCGTGAGTAAAGTGTCCATTAAAACCTATACGCGAGCATCGAATCTGCAAGTAAAATGTCCATGGTATCTCATGGGAACTCAATGCACCAGAGAGTTCACTGTATGGCCCATCATATTAATGGGCCATACAATGAACTCTCTGGTGCATTGTTTACTAATAGGTCATATCAGAGGACTCGTGGACATCCTTTAAGGTTGGAAGAAAAGTTTCATCTTCAGGTTAGGAAAGGTTTCTTTACAGTGAGAACGGTGAAACTGTGGAACTGTCTTCCAGCAGAAGTGGTAATGGCAAGTTCATTGAATAGCTTTAAAAAAGGCCTGGATAACTTTCTAAAACTAAAAAATATTGAGAATTACTGGTATTAATACATATAGATCTGGTTGATCCAGGGATACTTTCAAATTGCCGTTTGGAGTCCCCCCTTTTAGCTGTTTTTTTTTTTTTGCCTTCCTCTGGATCAACTGTTAGGTAGGGTTAAAAAAAAAAAGAGGGTGAATAGGTTAGACTTGATGGACGTATGTCTTTATTCAACATTAATTAATATGTAGACGCGAACATCGAATCCGCGAGTAAAGTGTCTATTAAAACCTATACGCGAGCATTGAATCCGTGAGTAAAATGTACATGGCATCTAGGCGCGAACATCGAATCCTCGAGTAAAGTGTCCATTAAAGCCTATACATGAGCATCAAATCCGCGAGTAAAATGTACATGATACCTAGGTGCGAACAGAGAATGTTCGAACGCTAGAGCTCGAAAAAAGCTCCAGTGAGAGTAAAATTGATTTTTCGAATGTCCTGGATATTCGAACATGTTCCCCAGACCATTTCCCAGGTTCCACAGCCATTTACATTAAGTTACCATTAATACTTTATTTGTATTTCATTAGAACTTATCGAAGTATTTGACTCCCATTGACTTTAATGGGTATGTTTTCGAACTTTCCATATAGTTCGAAAACGGACCGAACGTTCGAAGTTCGGCCATCTCTACTTATGTTAAGTGCATTTTTTTAATGAAACACTAACAGGGAGATTCAATAAAAGTTCTTATCGTTTAAAATGGTGCTAATTTTGCCCCAACCAATCAGATCTTATTTAACATTTGAAAGCTAACATCTGATTGGTTGGGGCCAAATTAGCACCATTTTAAACGATAAGAACTTTTATTGAATAACCCTGTATGTATTTTATGATTATATTATAATAATATACAACATGTACTTGGCACTTTATTTAATTGCACTTTATTACAATGTTTTTTTGTGCATCATTTTGAGATTTTTAAAGCGATAAATTGCATATATCATAACACTTTTGCACTTTACTTAAGCCATAAATATTACACTAATATTAAATATAGCACTTATAATTACACTGATTTTTTATTATACATGAGAAATATTTTAATGTTTGTATTGATGTTAAAGGATAAGTGCACTGTAAAATCAAGTTATGTTCATTTGGAAGCTGCAGCTTTAAAAATACCATGCCATATTTATTTTTTTTTACCTATGCCCCTCCAGATCCTAGCATTGTGCCTTGGAAGTTGCTTGTTACTGGTTTGCTGAATGTTAAGCTCCGCCCCTCTAAGATTTCCTCTGCTTTCTCCTGCTTGAGCCTCAAACATTAATGCTTGTGAGTTCCGTGCACAGAACTCACAGGCATTACTGTTTGAGGCTCAAGCAGGAGAAAGCAGAGGAAATCTCAGGGGCGGAGTTTACCATTCAGCAAACTAGTAACAAGATGTCAGCAACTTTCAAGGCACAGAGGTAGGCTCTGGAGTGGCATAGGTAAAAAAAAAATATGGCAACGGTATTTTTAAAGCTGCAGCTTCCAAATGAACATAACTTACAGTGCACTTATCCTTTAAGATGTTTTATAGATAAGGATGGTGTGTTATATACCTACAAGAATATGTGAAAATTGGTTGTAGGCTTTGGACCTCACGATTCAATTAATTACTATGGTCACTTATGCCACATCACAAATGGGTGGGATTTAGGATATATAAGAGGGAAGGGGTGTGTACACAGTTATACCTGAGGAAGGGGAAGCCATATCCCCCAAAACGTTGTATGTTTTTTGCAAAATAAATCACTGGAAATGAAAGTGTGCTCCTCCAACTTATTTGCATTGCTGTATTGCTGTGGCCCTTAAGGTGGAGGGCTGGGAGGATTGCCATGCCAAAGGAGGTGTGTTTGAGTGTACTCTATTGTAAAACTGATATAAGTCCCCCAGAAAAAGAAAAGGTATTGCTATTAGGCCCACTGAAACCGGGTAGGGTACCGTGCAGAAAATGTGGAGTCTGCAATTCGATTATATTAGAAGAAGCGACATACCACCCCACCAGAGGAACAAAAATTAAATTACGAGACTTTGCCCCCTGCTCCACAAAGGGAATTGTATATCTGTTAAAGTGCCCATGTGGATAAGGCTACGTAGGGAAAACTGAACGAGAAGCCAGAACGAGAATAGGGGAGCACAAAAGGGATATAGCCAATTATAAAGGGAGAGTAGACATTTTTTTAAAAATAAGCATCAAAGCTCACAGTTAAAATGGCAGGTGCTGGAAGTTGTAAAGAAAAAAGCCAGAGGAGGTAATTACAAAAAAAATGTATTAAATAGGGAAGCATACTGGATAGACCTACTGTGCACGATAAAACCATGGGGAATGAATGAGGACTCTGGGTTGAACAGTTTCTTATAATATCAAAGTGGACTCTACTGCTAGAAATAACTGGATGAAGAGAAATAGTGAGTGAAATTATGTATCTTAAAATAAGAACGTGTTACAGTTGAAAGGTTTTGATCTTGCTATAAGAAATATTCTCTGTATTATTTCACCCAGGTACACAGCGCCATTTATGGATAAGAAATCGTATAAGCTAATGATTTTTGAAAATCTTACTGAAAATTGTAACAATGTTATTATGTACTATGTTAAACTTTATAAATGTTGCTTTTAAGGGACCATGCAACTTTTAACACTTCACAATACACGGATATAATAAATGTTAAGTGCACTTTTTTAATGAAACACTAACAGGGAGATTCAATAAAAGTTCTTATCGTTTAAAATGTTGATAATTTAGCCCCAACTAATCAGATCTTATTTAACATTTGAAAGCTAACATCTGATTGGTTTGGGCAAAATTAGCACCATTTTAATCGATAAGAACTTTTATTGAATAACCCTGTAAGTATTTTATGATTATATTATTATAATATACAACATGCACTTGGCACTTTATTTAATTGCACTTTATTACAATGGTTTTTTGTGCATCGTTTTGAGATTTTTAAAGCGGTAAATTGCATATATCATAACACTTTTGCACTTTACTTAAGCCATAAATATAGCACTTATAATTACACTGATTTTTATTATACATGAGAAATATTTTAATGTGTGTATTGATGTTAAGATGTTTTATAGATAAGGATAATAGATAGTGTGTTATATACCTACAAGAATATGTGAAAATTGGTTGTAGGCTTTGGACCTCACGATTCAATTAATTACTATTGTCACTTATGCCACATCACAAATGGGTGGGATTTAGGATATATAAGGTGGAAGGGGTGTGTACACAGTTATATCTGAGGAAGGGGAAGCCATATCCCCCGAAACATTGTATGTTTTTTGCAAAATAAATCACTGAAAATGAAATAGTGTGCTCCTCCAACTTATTTGCATTGCCATCTCTACTTATGACCATGATTCTGCCGGCGGATTCACAATATACCAGTTCTCTTGGAAGATTTGACAGAGAAATTTCATTGCTGCAAAATATGCGTGCTACCATCCTTTCTACAAACTACTCTATTCACCAGGGTAGGAAATAACTAGATACACAAATAGAATATTCAAGTGTGAGGTGGTTCAGGTGCATAAGCGCTTAACCCATCGCATGTTTAAAAAACAATACTGCAGGGAAATACGATTCATATAAAAAGTCTTATAGGCAGTTAAACTCACCACCTCTTGTATGTGGCCCAGGTGACCCCGGAAGAAGAGGCGCTGTATGCCTTGAAACATGCGTCAGTCTATGGTGGACTTACCTTGATGCAAGGCGTTCTTTGTGCACACTGTGATGTGATTTTGTTTGGCAGATACAATTGAAGCTTTTCGTTTATATGGCCGGAAGAGAAGGGGACACTCACATGTCAGGACGAGGAAGAGAAGTCCTATACCTACCTGTGGGTCTGGGTGAGATCGTTCCGTTTCTCTCTCTCCTTTTACACTACAAACGCTGTGACTAAGATTGTAGTCTCCCCACTTTCCGCTTGCAATAACTGTCTTGCTATTCACATATGCGTTATGTGACGGTTAATACCATTTCATTACAGAGCGGATTATCATAGGAGGCTTGCTAATCAATATGCTTCTGCTTGTGGCCTGTTCACCTCACACAGGTTGTGCTGCCATTAACACTTGACCCATTGATAATAATTGACCCATCCAGCTTTTGCTTCCTAGTGCCTACCTATCTGTTTATCATCGAGCTATACTACATACAGTTGTGTTCAAAATTATTCAACCCTCACTGAAATTGAGTGTTTTGGCCAGTTTGACATTGATTTTGATCATTTCAGTCATCTTGTTTACAATTAAATCAAAGAGACACTTGTTAGTCAGACAAATATAACATAACATTTATAATGAAATAACCACAAATGTCTTTTCTGTGCTCACATCATTATCAGTTTTATTCAACTCCAAAGTGACATTCATTCTTAGCACTTAGTACAACATCCTTTTCCAGTTATAACAGCTTTTAAACGTGAAGCCTAGCTTGACACAAGTGTCTTACAGCGTTCTATGGGTATCTTAGCCCATTCTTCATGGGCAAAAGCCTCCAGTTCAGTCACATTCTTAGGCTTGCGTGCTGCAACTGCTTTCTTTAAGTCCCACCAGAGGCTCTCAATCGGATTAAAGTCTGGTGACTGCGATGGCCACTCCAAAATGTTCCAGCCTGTCTGCAACCATGCTCTAGTGGACTTGGAGATATGCTTGGGATCATTGTCCTGTTGAAAGGTCCAACGTCTCCCAAGCCTCAGGTTTGTGACAGACTGTATCACATTTTTTTCCAATATCTCCTGGTTCTGAAGAGAAGTCATGGTACCTTGCACACGCTTGAAGCTTCCCTGTACCTGCAGAAGCAAAACAGCCCCAAAGCATGATTGACTCCCCGCCATGCTTCACAGTAGGCAAGGTGTTCTTTTCTTCATAGGCCTTGTTCTTCCTCCTCTAAGCATAGCGTTGATCCATGGGCCGAAACAGTTCTAATTTTGTTTCATCAGTCCACAGAACACTTTTGTGGTTTGTCCAGATGACTTTTGGCATACTGCAGTTGACTCTTCTTATTCTTTGGAGACAGCAAGGGGGTGCGCCTGGGAGTTCTGTCATGGAGGCCTTCATTACGCGGTGTGCGCCTTATTGTCTGAGCTGAAACTTCAGTACCCGCATCTGACAAATCTTTTTTCAGTTCCTCAGCAGTCACACGGAATTCTCTCCACTTTGCACTTCAGGTAGCGCACAGCAGTCAAAGTCAGCATCTTCTTTCTGCCACGACCAGGTAGCGTTTCAACAATGCCCTTTGCCTTGAATTTGCGAATTATGCTTCCTATGGTGTCTCTTGGTATGTTTAACATCTTTGCAATCTTCTTATAGCCATTGCCCTTCCTGTGAAGAGAAATCACCACTTCTCTGGTCTTCCTGGACCATTCTCTTGACTTCACCATGTTTGTAAACACACCAGTAAATGTGTAGAAGGAGCTAAGTATCACAGTCATTTTAAATCTGCCTAATGCTTATTATGCTTGATTGCTGCTCGATGACATCTACAATTGTTTTCAATACCTGATTGAAAACACTTGAATGAACCTCTGTTCTTAAAGGGGAACTGTTATCCCGTTTTTGTAAGTTGCACAAACATGTCGAATTGTTCCTTAACCCCCTGCAAAGCTTTCTGAAGCTTTAAATATAAAAAAAATCAAAAACACATACTTTAAAATCGCCTTATAAAGTCCATACTTGGGCGCCGCCATCTTGGATTCCATCCCTTCCTGTTTCTGCCAAAAACTACAATCCCAGCATGCAATTTCCTATTGGCCGCTCGGCACTACAGGGGGCAGGATGCGGAGGCGTGGCCTAACAACGCCTCTGTTAGAGGAGGGAGGCGGGATCGGTAATACAAACTACCTTTATGAATGGAATTTTTTTGTATATTATAACACATTGTTAAAAAATAATAATTGTTTGTAAAAATACTTAATATTTAATTACATTTTTAATTATTATATATGTAATATAACGCTGTTGTTAATGTCGTTATATGTGCATGATTGGTGCTGTGCTGTGAATGTGTGTGAATGTCGTTATATGTGTGTGATTGGTATTGTGAGTGTGTGTGAATGTCATTCTAAGTGCGTGAATGGCGTTGCGGATGCGTGCGAATGTCGTTCTAAGTGCATGAATGGTGTTGCGGATGCGTGCGAATGTCGTTCTAAGTGCGTCAATGATGCTGCGGATGCGTGCGAATGTCAGTCTAAGTGCGTGAATGGCGTTGCGGATGCGTGCAAACGTCATTTTAAGTGCGTGATTGGCGTTGCGGATGCGTGCGAATATCGTTTTAAGTGCGTGAATGGTGTTGTGGATGCGTGCGAATGTCGTTCTAAGTGCATGAATGATGCATCCGCAACGCTATTCACGCACTTAAAACAACAATCGCACGCATCCACAACGCCATTCACGCACTTAGAACGACATTCGCACGCATCCGCAACGCCATTCACGCACTTAGAACGACATTCGCACGCATCCGCAGCATCATTGACGCACTTAGAACAACATTCGCACGCATCCGCAACACCATTCACGCACTTAAAACGATATTCGCACACATCCGCAACACCATTCACGCACTTAAAACGACATTCGCACGCATCCGCAACGCCATTCACGCGCTTAAAACGATATCCGCAACGCCATTCACGCACATAGAACGACATTCGCACGCATCCGCAGCGCCAATCACGCACTTAAAACGACATTTGCACGCATCCGCACGCATCCGCAACGCCATTCACGCACTTAGAAAGACAAAAATGCCTCCCAACAGGACTCCAGGAGCACTGAAACTGCAGCCGATGTGCATGAGCAGAAGAATAAGGGTGTGTATCTTAGGCTTTGCAGGGATTAGTTGCTGTAAGGGAGCTTTCCGATTGGCTCCTGGTTTCCGGCCATCCGATTGGCTGCCGCGACTGTCAATCAAATTTTCCTTGCAGAGCTGCTGTTCCGTTCCTCGCCGAGAATGTGCATATTAGAGCGTGCGTTTGTCGGCGACAGGGGTTGGGATCATGGGATTTGGCAGGACTGTGGAGCCATCCAGCCCCTTAACTATTTGTTACTTATTTTGATGATAGAATGAGAACGGTGTATGCTAGAGAGGTGGTTCAGGACTCGTTTTACAGGTAATATTCTTGCCTTTCTTGTGTGCCGTGGGTGCCGTGGGTTACTCAGACCCTCCTTACTTACTTACTCTGTCAGGACTTCACACAGCAGAGAGGAGGAGGGACTTCCTGTCGCCCTCACACACTGAGGGAGTCTGAGGATGTGCTCGCCGGTGGCACTGTGCAGGAGAAGCCTTAGGAATATCACAGGTCAGCCTCCCACCCATTAACTTTCTGGTCAGCCATTTCTTTATATCTTGGGCTGTGGAGCACGTAGAGAGGTGGTTGATGGCTGACCTTTCATTTAAGCTTAACTTGTTTGGAGACCACAGTTCCCCTTTAACATTCAGCAAACCAAGATGTCAGCAACTTTCAATGCACAAAGGTAGATTCTGGAGGGTAGAGATTGACTAGAACTCGAACTAGAACCCAAGTTCGAGCTGAACTATTCGAACGAATTCGGACTTCTCAAACTATCCCGGACCCGTATTTTCGATATTTTCGGACTTTCGATAAATATCTGCGAGTAAAGTGTACATTAAAACCTATAAGCGAGCATCGAATCTGCATGTAAAATGTACATGATACCTAGGCGCGAACATCGAATCCGTGAGTAAAGTGTCCATTAAAGCCTATACGCGAGCATCGAATCCGCGAGTAAAATGTCCATGATACCTAGGCGCGAACATTGAATGTTCGAACGCGAGAGCTCGAAAAGTAAAATTGAGAGTAAAATTGATTTTCCGAATGTCCTGGATATTCGAACATGTTCCCCAGACCATTTCCCAGGTCCCACAGCCATTTACATTAAGTTACCATTAATATTTTATTTGTATTTCATTAGAACTTTTCGAACTAGTTGACTCTCATTGACTTTAATGGGTCCGTTTTCGAACTTTCCATAAAGTTCGAAACCATCCCCCCACACATACTTTAAAATCGCCTTATAAAGTCCATACTGGGCGCCGCCATCTTGGATTCCATCCCTTCCTGTTTCTGCCAAAAACTACAATCCCAGCATGCAATTTCCTATTGGCCGCTCGGCACTACAGGGGCAGGATGCGGAGGCGTGGCCTAACAACGCCTCTGTTAGAGGAGGGAGGCGGGATCGTAATACAACTACCTTTATGAGAATTTTTTTGTATATTATAAACACATTGTTAAAAAATATATTGTTTGTAAATACTTATATTTAATTACATTTTTAATTATTATATATGTAATATAACGCTGTTGTTAATGTCGTTATATGTGCATGATTGGTGCTGTGCTGTGAATGTGTGTGAATGTCGTTATATGTGTGTGATTGGTATTGTGAGTGTGTGTGAATGTCATTCTAAGTGCGTGAATGGCGTTGCGGATGCGTGCGAATGTCGTTCTAAGTGCATGAATGGGTGTTGCGGATGCTGCGAATGTCGTTCTAAGTGCGTCAATGAGTGCTGCGGATGCGTGCGAATGTCAGTCTAAGTGCGTGAATGGCGTTGCGGATGCGTGCAAACGTCATTTTAAGTGCGTGATTGGCGTTGCGGATGCTTGCGAATACCGTTTAAGGTGCGTGAATGGTGTTGTGGATGCGTGCGAATGTCGTTCTAAGTGCATGAATGATGCATCCGCAACGCTATTTCACGCACTTAAAACAACAATCGCACGCATCCACAACGCCATTCACGCACTTAGAACGACATTCGCACGCATCCGCAACGCCATTCACGCACTTAGAACGACATTCGCACGCATCCGCAGCATCATTGACGCACTTAGAACAACATTCGCACGCATCCGCAACACCATTCACGCACTTAAACGATATTCGCACACATCCGCACACCATTCACGCACTAAAAACGACATTCGCACGCATCCGCAACGCCATTCCGCGCTTAAAACGATATCCGCAACGCCATCTCACGCACATAGAACGACATTCGCACGCATCCGCACGCCAATCACGCACTTAAAACGACATTTGCCCCATCCTCCGCACGCATCCCACGCCATTCACCACTTAGAAAGAAAAATGCCTCCCAACAGGACTCCAGGAGCACTGAAACTGCAGCCGATGTGCATGAGCAAAGAATAAGGGTGTGTATCTTAGGCTTTGCAGGGATTATTGCTGTAAGGGAGCTTTCCGATTGGCTCCTGGTTTCCGGCCATCCGATTGGCTGCCGCGCGACTGTCAATCAAATTTTCCTTGCAGAGCTGCTGTTCCGTTCCTCGCCGAAATGTGCATATTAGAGCTTGCGTTTGTCGGCGACAGGGGTTGGGATCATGGGATTTGGCAGGACTTGGAGCCATCCAGCCCCTTAACTATTTGTTACTATTTTTGATGATAGAATGAGAACGGTGTATGCTAGAGAGGTGGTTCAGGACTCGTTTTACAGGTAATATTCTTGCCTTTCTTACTGGACCAACTTGTTTTGGGACCACACCTTTAAGAATGGTAAACGTTAAGGGGTTGAATAATTGTGTAAATGAAGAAATCTCAAAAAAAATTTAATACTGTATTACAAAAACAACTAACATCATTTTAGTTGCATTTGGTTCTTTAAAAAGTCCTTGTAAGATTTCATTCTGAACACAATTACAAATGTACACTGAATTCCCTAAAACCCTTTACAGCATTGGGGTTGAATAATTTTGAACACAACTGTATGTGCACATATATTTATTATACCATTGCTTATAGATGTGTTTTTAGGGGGGGGGGTTTACTATTGTTATATGTATAATAAGGCTTTGCTATATTTTATATATCCAGTATTGGACCTATTTGCGGTTATTAGGATTGATTGTCCTACATCACCACATAGATTTTTGAGTACTTTTGGATGCATGTGAGTGCTTTGGGCCCCTCGTTTAACCCTGGTTCTCTCTTTCTTTTCTTTCTCATTTAAGACTATCCCTTATCTCTATTTATCTATCTCTTGATCTATACTTTACTCTAGCTATCCCTGTTATATATGGCCAAGGTGGGCCGCAATACACCCGTGAGTGTGCACGGAACTCACAGGCATTACTGTTTGAGGCTCAAGCAGGAGAAAGCAGAGGAAATCTCATAGGGGCTGGGCTTAAAGGGGAACTGTGGTCCAAAAATGACTTGAGGTAAATTGATAGGAATTGCTCCCCTGGGAATGTTTGCAATTTCTTTCCATTATTTATTTTGCATAGTTTTGAAGATATTTACATTTTTGTGTGTGTTATGGCAGCAGCATCTCCAGGTCCCCTGCACTTCCTGCTTCCTGTTCTGAAACTGTCAGTCAATCTGCCCTGTGTCTCCTCCCCTTTGCAGCCCCCTGGTCCCTCCCACTCATGGACCCCATGGTCCCTCCAGTTGCAGGCCCCCCATGCCCCATGTGGCCCTGCCCACTCATGGGTGTCTAAGCCCCACCCACTCGCGGGTGCCGTGGGTTACTCAGACCCTCCTTACTTACTTACTCTGTCAGGACTTCACACAGCAGAGAGGAGGAGGGACTTCCTGTCGCCCTCACACACTGAGGGAGTCTGAGGATGTGCTCGCCGTGCACTGTGCAGGAGAAGCCTTAGGAATATCACAGTCAGCCTCCCACCCATTAACTTTCTGGTCAGCCATTTCTTTATATCTTGGGCTGTGGAGCACGTAGAGAGGTGGTTGATGCTGACCTTTCTTTAAGCTTAACTGTTTGGAGACCACAGTTCCCCTTAACATTCAGCAAACCAGATGTCAGCAACTTTCACATCACAAAGGTAGATTCTGGAGGGTAGAGATTGACTAGAACTCGAACTAGAACCCAAGTTCGAGCTGAACTATTCGAACGAATTCGGACTTCTCAAACTATCCCGGACCCGTATTTTCGATATTTTCGGACTTTCGATAAATATCTGCGAGTAAAGTGTACATTAAACCTATAAGCGAGCATCGAATCCGCATGTAAAATGTACATGATACCTAGGCGCGAACATCGAATCCGCGAGTAAAGTGTCCTTAAAGCCTATACGCGAGCATCGAATCCGCAGTAAAATGTCCTGATACCTAGGCGCGAACATTGAATGTTCGAACGCGAGAGCTCGAAAAGTAAAATTGAAGTAAAATTGATTTTCCGAATGTCCTGGATATTCAACATGTTCCCCAGACCATTTCCCAGGTCCCACAGCCATTACATTAAGTTACCATTAATATTTTTTTGTATTTCATTAGAACTTTTCGAACTAGTTGACTCTCATTGACTTTAATGGGTCCGTTTTCGAACTTTCCATAAAGTTCGAAAGTTCGAAAACGGACTGAACTTTCGAAAGTTCGGCTATCTCTACTGGAGGGGCATAGGTAAAAAAAAAAATATTCCAACAGTATTTTTAAAGCTGCAGCTTCAAACTGAACCGACAGTGCGCTTATCCATTAACCCTTTTAGTTAGGGCAGTTTCTAGCCATTTTAGTGCCCTAGGAGCCCTCCCACCTAGGTGCGCCCCCCCAGCACAAAAAAAACTTGGCCTGTCAAACTACAGCGGGTTTCCTCCTTCTGCTTCTGACAGTCTACTTCGACTGTTCAATAGTTTTTTTGTCAGAAGTGAATTAAAATATTGTACTACGTATTAAATACAGTAATATAATAAAAAGTAATACTTTGCCTTCTATCAATTGCCGAAGCGCAGCCACATTTAGGCTCTGCCTCTTGAGGTCTGACCTGTCCTCTGGAGGTAGGAGACAGTGGTCTGGTCATCCGAAGCGTCCGCAGATGCGGCGCTGGTAGCCCCCTCCATTATCTGCATTCTGCCCTCCGGGTGCCGCACATGATGGGGCCAGGGGGAAATCATCATACCCCTGAGCAGGAGGTAGTTTCAGGGCTATAGTTTGCCTTGCAGCACTGGCCATTTTGATAGGCAGGAAGTCCTGTCCCCTGGTTCCTCAAAATCGTTTTTACGAAAATCCTCGTTTTATACGGAATATCCTCGTTTTTAATCATAACAGCGAAATCCTCGTTTTTACGGGGATTCGGTACTTACGGAAATCCTCGGTTTTACGGAGGTCCTTCGTTTTACGGAAATCCTCGTTTTTACGGAAATCATCGTATTTTCGAAAAATACTGTTCTCTCTGCTAGCGGACTGTAATTTTTAGGTATTGAGGGCATTGATACGTGTTTCCTAAGGACATTACCACGGTCCCGAGTGATTAAGTTAACATTACCAAGGCTATTTAGACCACTTTTAATGCGGATTTTGCCGAACTTTTCATTTTAATACGTTTTTAACGGGTCCCGCTCGGGATTTCGAATTTACGGATTTTTCGCAAAATCCGCGGATCCTCGCGCGGACCGGATTTTTCGAAGTTCGGACATCTCTACTCTCTAGGTGCTCCACAGCCCAAGATTAAAAAAATGAACTGACTAGAAAGTTAATGGATGGAGGCTGACATGTGACATTCCTAAGGCTTCTGCTGCACAGTGCGCCGGCGAGCACAACCTCAGACTCCCTCTGTGTGGGAGACCGAAGTCCCTCCTCTTTCTGCTGTGTGAAGTCCTGACAGAGAAGGTAAGGAATCTACAGCCCCTTCTTTTCACTATGTGAAAACAGCCTTTCAGGCAGAGTTCTCACTCTGCCTGAAAAGGTTGTATTCCACAGAGTTTTTCTGTAGGGGGGAGTCTGAGTGGCCACCCCGGCCCCCACGAGTGTGGGGCTTGTGCGCCCCGTTGAGTGGTCGGGCTTGTGCACCCGCGAGTAGGGGGTTTAATGTGTCCACGAGTGGACGTCCTTATGCGCCCGTGAGTGGGCAGGACCACAAGACTCCGTGGGTGTGGCATGGCCACCATGAGGCTGTAGAGAATGGGCCAAGGAGGCCTCCAACTGGAGGGACCCGCGCGGGACCATGAGTGGGAAGGGACCAGGGGCCTGGCAAAACGGGAGGAGGAGACCAGCAGGCAGATTGACTGACATGGTTTCAGCAACAGGAAGCAGGAAGTGCAGGTTACCTGGTGTTGCTGCTGCCATATCACACACAAAATGTAAATATCTTCAAAACTATGCAAATAAACAAAGAAATCAATTTACCTAAAGTCATTTTTGAACCACCCCTTTAATGGTATAGAAACTCGGCTATGATGCAATATATGGAGACAGGCCATAAATGGGGACATTCCTCATGCATAGTTAGGGAGGGGATGGGACAACCAGAGGTTTAACAATTATTGTAACCCCTATAAATTATGGAGTATTAAGGGTACTCCACTGCTAAAGTCACCTGGGTTGTAAGGATAGATATGTGTAAGGTGGAAATGTACCTGCAGTATCCTTTGTCTTTGAGCAGTAGTTTAAGAGAATCCAATGAGTTTTGTCCCAGAACGCGGTGGATGGTCTCGCAGGTCCGCCCACTTTCATTGACTGACTGCTGCATGTAAAATGTCTCGTACGCGCGTTTTCCTTTAGTGCATGCGTACAGAATGTGAGAGGATCCGTCGGGACTGCTGTCACACACCACAACACCACACACACACACACACCTCTAAATGGAGGAATAATCACATGACCATCACAGCTCTCCAAGCTTACTGAGTTCACTGCTAAATGGAGGAGTTAATCAGGTACTAACCTTTTTTTCCTCTCTCCCACTACCCCCATCCCATAACCAGATTGCCCATATTTCCCAATCATCCCCTATGAATCATCTTAGAAGTTAGACACAAACAATCTTTATTAAAAACACACAAGTTCCCCTGTATTTGTTACAGTAGTGTGGGAGAGGGTTTAACTTTCCTCCCCTCTCTCTCTGCATAATCAGCGGAAAAATGACTTAGAGAGTCAGGGAGGAAAGGATTTCTTACTGCAGCCAAGGGGGTGTGTCCTGCTACTGCAATCCAATTGTGACACACTCCCAGCATCCCCTCCTGAAATACACCTTCTGTCCCCCAGATCCCCCCCTGCAATCCAACTTGTGACACTCCCAGCATCCCCTCTGAAATACACCTTCTGTCTCCCAGAATCCCCCCTGCAATCCACTTGTGACACTCCCACGCATCCCCTCTGAAATAAACCTTTCTGTCTCCCAGATTCCCCCCCTGCAACCAACTTGTGACACCTCCAGCATCTCCTCTGAAATACACCTTCTGTCCTCCCTTACAAACACAAACCCCCCCCCCCCATTTGATTCCTTTTGCAATTATTTCTATTACTTTTGCAATTGTTAAATAAAGTCTCCTTACATAAGCTGTTGTGGCTTGAACCTTGTAACTTCCCCCCTCTGTCTCTCCCTGCCTATCAGCCTGTGAATAGAGACAGGAATCATAGAGAGACTGTGAATCATATAGACAGGAAGGAAAGGCTTTGTTTACATCATGGCATCACCTGGGGTCAAGTGGGTGTGGCAAATCATCAATATGCATGTGATGATGCACATTGACTGACAGCCTGCCCAGCACAGTAGCAGACACACCCCACAGGAGCTACACAGCTTTTGCAGAGGCTGCTGCAAGAACCGAGCTGATTGGGGGAAAAAAGGTAGGAGGGGGGTTGGGGAAGGTGAACTTTCATATAGGGAAAAAAAAAAACGTTTTTCCATCATTGGAGATACCCTTTAATCATATGTCTCTTCTCCCCCGGGACACAAGACTTCTAGTGAGTAATTAGGGTGTGTGAATTTTTTATCATTTTTATTTGAAACTTTAACCTTGACCTCGCAAGGTCTAAACTTTTCAAAACTTTTCCTTAATGTACTTACCAGCCCTCATTCCCCCAACTTCCGGCAACTGCATCTGTGATTGGCTGAGACATTGCTGGGGCATTCAAATGAGGCCTTACCATGCTTTTTAAGAGGAAAAATAATATTATTATTCAAATAAAAACCCCTTATAAAAGCACATATATTTTAGCTCTATCTTTTGCTGCTTTGTATTATAGCTTTTATACTTTTTGCTTTTTCTATGCAATTATAAAACTTAATTTATGCCCATCTAAAAGGTGGCCAGTTAATGGACTGTATAATAAAGTGACTGTTTGTCCTCGGTTGTCTGAAATTCATTTATGTAACTTAAGATGATCCAGCTGTCCCTGGTTAAGAAAAATTTAGTGGATAAGATTACTATCATGGAAAGGGTGGACTGGATATGTTTTTTATATGGCAACAGAACGTATTTTGGTTGAAAAATGTTGACAAAAAGTCTGGTTCAGTATAAAAAATAAGAGTGCACCGTAATGTGATTTACATTAAACATAATTTTCTCCCCTTCTGTTTTTCCCTCCTATTCTTTCCTAAATTCCTGACACATTTATGTTGCAGGTATGTTAGCTTCTGCTCTTTCATTCTACCTATTGTAGCCCACCCTTGGGTGTGGCTCAGATTATTATTGCAGGTATACGTGTTTGCCCCAGTGACACCCCTATGATCCCAGTTAATAGACACCAGCCACAAGATTAGCAACCAAAAGGGTCAGATTTAATTTTCTGAACCTGTCAGAAAAAGTATATACAATGACAGCAACAATGACAATTATGCAAACTTTGTTACCTTATATACATATCCTTAATATTCACGTTACAGTTTGTTTGTGTACAACCTATTTTTTGTAAATATATTAACTGCAAGTATTTTAACTGTTGAGTTGAGAGCACAGTTCTGATGGAATATAGAAGTTATCTGTCACTCTTACTCCAAATGAGCAGAGTGGGTAACTGTGTGCAGTAAACTTAATATAATCCTTTAGTCTGTAATTTATCCTTAGCAGGGTTTAAACTTGCATTGTTAAGTTCCCTGTTAGTAGTGATAGAAATTATCCTCCTTTGGATGTCCCACTGCAAGCCAGTATAGACGGGTACTTTAACCCTTTCACTGCCAGGAGATTTTTCAATTTTTTTTTTGCGTTAACTGCCAAAAATTTTCAGGATTTTGCCCTCATCGCTTTAGACTAATTTTACAGTAGGACCTTGCAGTATCAGGAATATTATGCATTTTTTTTTTTCAGCACAAAGTCTACTTTAACATGGTAACAGATTTTGTAACTTTCTGGAAATTTACTGGAATTATGGGTAAAATATTGTAAAAAAATGAAAAATTTGCAAATTTTCATGGATTTTTCCCAATTTTTACTATTATATTTATTTAAGGTTACACACAAAATCTCACTGTTTTCAAAAGCTCAGATACTCCCGAGTACAACAACGACATACAGTATATTGTAGTGTACCCCGACTTTTCCTGTACAGAGACCCCCCCAAACTAAAACTGCACCTTCAGAATATTACAACCAAATTAAAATGTATAACCACTACTGACAGTTAACATAGAATATCTTCCAAATAATCTAAAATATCCCCCACAAGTGAGATATTTTTAGAAACTACACCACCCGCAGGATTTTAATGAGTGGTTAGTTTCGATCAAAATGCAGATACACCGGACGCAGCTCTTCGTCCAATTGTATTTATTTTCTCACATTTTCCTTTTTTTCCTCAACTGTAAAATCAGAGACAAAATCAAATGCGAATTTCAGCTAAAAACTGTGGGGAAAGTAGCAACCACACATCTCAAATATGAAAGCCTAACCCCTCCCGAATAAAATGGTATGCCACATTCATGGGTGTACCCAGAGACATGGCTACCAACTAACCCAGAGCGTGACCAGTGCCAAATGTCAGTGCAGCAAAAAAAAAAAATAGCCATTTTTGTATTTGAACATCTGCAGTTTTCCACAAAAAACCCCCCCAACTCAGAATACCCCCCACAAACTATATATTCCTGAAATCTCACACTTCAGCTATGTAACCGCTGTATTTTCGTTCATTCATGCCATCAATGTTGTGGGCGCAGTTCTTCGTAGAAGTTTGCACTTTTACCAGATTTTCAAAAAAAATTAACATCAAACAACATTCAAAAAGGTGAAATCATGCCAAAACCCATGGAATGTAAAAAAAGTAACCAAAATATCAATCCCCAAATGTCCTGAATCAAACGGTATGCCATATGTGTGGTTCACACCGCGACGTGGAAGCGAAAAGCCACAAAGTGAGACAATGCACGATGGCTCTGAAACGGCAAAATATTTAGCCAACTCCGAATTTGGACAGTCTGCAGTTTTTTTCCCACAAAACACCCCCGTAACTTAGAATAACCCCCACAAACTAATATTCCTGAAGTCTACACACCTTCAGCTATGTAACGCTGTAGTTCGTTCATTCATGCCATCAATGTTGTGGGCGCAGTTCTTCGTAGAAGTTTGCACTTTTACCAGATTTTCAAAAAAAATTAACATCAAACAACATTCAAAAAGGTAGAAATCATGCCAAAAACCCCATGGAATGTAAAAAAAAGTTACCAAATATCAATCTCCCAAAGTCCTGAATCAAAGGTTGCCATATGTGTGGTTACACACGCGACGTGGAGCGAAAAGCCACAAAGTGAGACAATGCACGATGCTCTGAAACGCAAAATATTTAGCCAACTCCGAATTTGGACCAGTCCTGCAGTTTTTTTTTCCACAAAACACCACCCCGTAACTTAGAAATAACCCCCACAACATATATTCCTGAAGTCCAACACCTTCAGCTATGTAACACTGTAGTTTGTTTCATTCATACCATCAATGGTGTGGGCGCAATTCTTCGTAAAGTTCGCATTTGTCTGAAAAATGAACAAAAAACAACTTCAAAAGTAGAAATCATGCAAAACCTCATGGAATCTAAAAAAAGTTACTAAATATCAATCTCCCAAATGTCCTGAATCAAACGGTATGCCCATATGTGTGGTTACACCGCGGACGTGGAAGCGAAAAGCCAAAGTGAGACAATGCATGATGGCTCAGAAACAGCGAATATTTAGCCAATTCCCAATTAGGACAGTCTGCAGTTTTTTCCACAAACACCACCCCCGTACTAGAAATAACCCCCACAAACTATATATTCCTGAGTCTACACACCTTCAGCTATGTAACACTGCAGTTTGTTCATTCATACCATCAATGCGTGGGTGCGCAATTCTTCGTAGAATTTCGCATTTGTCTGAAAAATGAACAAAAACAACTTCAAGGTATAAATCATGCCAAAACCTCATGGAATCTAAAAAAAAGTTACTAAATATCAATCTCCCAAATGTCCTGAATCAAACGGTATGCCATATGTGTGGATACACACGCGGACTGGAAGCGAAAAGCCACAAAGTGAGACATGCACGATGGCCAGAAACACGAAAATATTTAGCCAATTCTGAAATTCGGACAGTCTGCAGTTTTTTCCACAAAACACCCCCGTAACTTAAAATACCCCCAAAAACTATATTCCTGCATGAAATCTACACCCTCAGCTATGTAACACTGTAGTTTGTTCATTCATACCATCAATAGTGGGCGCAGATCTTCATAGAAGTTCCATTTTCTGAAAAAAATGAACAAAAAACAACTTCAAAGGTAGAAATCATGCCAAAACCTCATGGAATGTAATAAAAGTTACTAAATATCAATCTCCCAAATTGTCCTGAATCAACCGGTATGCCATATGTGTGGTTACACACACGGACGTGGAAGCGAAAAGCCACAAAGTGAGACAATGCATGATGGCTCAGAAACAGCGAAAATATTTAAGTCAACTCCGAATTTGGACAGTCTACACGTTTTTTCCACAAAAACCCCTGTAACTTAGAAATACCCCCCACAACTATATATCCTGAAATTTACAACACCTTCAGCTATGTAACACAGTAGCTTGTTCATTTCATACCATCAATGGTGTGGGCGCATTCTTCGTGAAGTTCGCATTTGTCTGAAAAATGAACAAAAAACAACTTCAAAAGGTAGAATCATGGCAAAACCTCATGAATGTAAAAAAAAGTTACTAAATATCAATCTCCCAAATACCTGAATCAAACGGTATGCCATATGTGTGGTTACACACGTGGACGTGAAGGCAAAGCCCCAAAGTGACAATACACGATGGCTCAGAACAGCAAAAATATTCAGCCAATCTGAATTTGAACAGTCTGCAATTTTTCCCACAAAACAACCCCCACAAACCATATATTTCTCAAATCCACACACACATTTATCTACGAAATTCTGTAGTTTGTTCATTCGTACCATCAATGGTGTGGGCGCAGTTCTTCGTAGAAGTTCACAGTTTTAGCAGATTTTCTAAAAAATTGGAAAAAAACCCTCCTCAAAGGTAGAATCATGCCAAAATCCCAATAATGTAAAAAAAGTACCAAATATCAATCTCCCAAATGTCCTGAATCAAACGGTATGCCTATGTATGGTTACCACGCCAACTTGGAACAACTAGCCCAAAAGTGAGCCATGAACAATGGCCCAATTACAAGCAACTTTTCAGATTTGTCAGACTAAACCCCCTCTATATTAGAATACCCCCCCAAAACTATATATTTTTTTGGAATCTACACCATCTTCAGCTACACAATGGGGTGATTCTTTTATGCATACCACCAATGGTATGAGCGCAGTTTCATGTAAAATTTCGCTTTTTTACCAGATTTTCGGAAAAATTATAAAAATACAATTCAAAGTTAAAAATCATGGCAAATTTCCATGTCATGTAAAAAAAACTGTCAATTACAATCTTCCAAATGCCCTGAATCAAACGGTATGCTATATGCGTGGATATACACAGGGACATGGCCACCAACTAGCTCAAATGGGACACATGCACAAGTGTAATTACAAGAAAAAATCAAAGTGCTCTGAAATTTCAAACGCCCCAAAACTTGGAAATGCCCCCCAAATAAAACCCCCAACTAAATATCAATCTCCACAATGTTCTGAATCAACGTTATGCCATATGGCGTGGATGCACCAGAGACGTGGCCACCACCTAGCTCAAATGGACGCATGCACAAATGCAATTACAAGAAAGAATCAAAGTGCTCTGTAATTTGAACAGCCACACTTTTTCTAAGAAACAGTCCCAAACATGGAAATTCTCCCCACAAACTATATATTTTTGGAATCTACACACCTTCAGCTATGTTACGATGCCATGCTTTCATACATCATGAAGAATTCCAGACCCACTGATCCAAAGAAGTCCGTGTTTTTACGAGGTATTGTGAAAAATAAAATAAGATGATTCAGGGTTGAAATCCTACCTAAACCTTTTGACAAGCAAAAAAACCCAGTAAATGTCAATCTCCCACATATCCTGCATCAACGGTAGCCATATGTGTGGTTGCACACAGAGACGTGGCCACCAACTAGCTCAAATTGGACGCATGCACAAGTCCAATTACAAAAAAAAAATCAAAGTGTTCTGTAATTTGAACAGCCTAATCAACTTGGAAATATCCCCCACAAACTATATATTTTTGGAAGCTACACACCTTCAGCTAGTGATGTATCATGCTTTCTCGTATATACATGAAGAATTCCAGGCGCTGTTATCCATAGAACTCCGTGCTTTTAGAGATTTTGTGAAAAAAATAAAATAAGAGGACTCAATGGTTGAAATCCTACCTAACCCACTCGGCAAGTAAAAAACCCACTAAACGGCAATCTCACAATGTCCTGAATCAAACGGTATGCCATAGGTGGGTGCAAACAGAAACGGGGCCACCAACTAGCTCAATGGACGCTTGCACAGTCCAATTACAAGAAAAAAATCAAAGTGTTCTGTATTTGAACAGCCTAATCAACTTGGAAATACCCCCCACAAACTATATATTTTGATGGAAGCTACACACCTTCAGCTAGGTGATGGTATCATGCTTCGTATATACATGAAGAATTCCAGGCGCGTGTTATCCATAGAACTCCGTGCTTTTAGGAGATTTTGTGAAAAAATAAAATAAGAGGACTCAATGGTTGAAATCCTACCTAAACCCACTCGGCAAGTAAAAACCCACTAAACGGCAATCTCCCACATGTCCTGAATCAAACAGGTATGCCATAAGGGTGGGTGCAAACAGAAACAGGGCCACCAACTAGCTCAAATTGGACGCATGCACAAGTCCAATTACAAGAAAAAATCAAAAGTGTTCTGTAATTTGAACAGCCTATCAACTTGGAATACCCCCACAACTATATATTTTGGAAGTACACACCTTCAGCTACGTGATGTGATCATGCTTTCGTATATACATGAAGAATTCCAAGCGCTGTATCCATAGAACTCCGTGCTTTTAGGAGATTTTGTGAAAAAATAATAAGAGGACTCAATGGTTGAATCCTACTAAACCCACTCGGCAAGTAAAAAACCCACTAAACGGCATCTCCCACATGTCCTGAATCAAACGTATGCCATAAGGGTGGGTGCAAACAGAAAACGGGGCCACCAACTAGCTAAATTGCCGCTTGCACAAGTCCAATTCACAAGAAAAAATCAAAGTGTTCTGTAATTTGAACAGCCTAATCACTTGGAAATACCCCCCCCAAACTATTATTTTTGGAAGCTACACACCTTCAGCTAGTGATGGTATCATGCTCCGTATATCATGAAGATTCCAGGCGCTGTTACCATAGAACTCCGTGCTTTTAGGAGATTTTGTGAAAAAATAAAATAAGAGGACTCAATGGTTGAAATCCTACCTAAACCCACTCGGCAAGTAAAAAACCCACTAAAACGGCAATCTCCCACATGTCCTGAATCAAACGGTATGCCATAAGGGTGGGTGCAAACAAAAACGGCGCCACCAACTAGCTCAAATTGGACGCATGCACAAGTCCAATTACAAGAAAAAAATCAAGTGTTCTGTAATTTGAACAGCCTAATCAACTTGAAATACCCCCCACAAACTATATATTTTTGGAAGCTACACACCTTCGCTACGTGATGGTATCATGCTTTCGTATATACATGAAGAATTCCAAGCGCTGTTATCCATAGAACTCCGTGCTTTTAGAGATTTTGTGAAAAAATAAAATAAGAGGACTCAATGGTTGAAATCCACCTAAACCCACTCGGCAAGTAAAAAACCCACTAAACGGCAATCTCCCACATGTCCTGAATCAAACGGTATGCCATAAGGGTGGGTGCAAACAGAGACGGGCCCACAACTAGCTCAAATGGGATCCATGCGCAATTGCAATTACAAGAAAAAATTTAAAAATGCCACAACCCACCCCCCACCCCTATCCCCACTCCCCTTTTAGTGGAAACCAGTTAGTACGAGAGTCACCCAGTTTTTGCACACTTTACTGATCCTAAAAATCAATACGGTCTTTTTTGGTACCTTCTGCAAAATTTCTCCTACTAAATAGGCTTAGTTTCCCTTGAAATCCACAAATATGATCCGCGTTTACTTTACCGATATCACCACCGGGGACATTGGAAGCTTGGAGAAGACCACGTTTTTTTGCTAATTTATATTTTTAGGGTAAAAAAAAAAAAAGGTGTGTGTATCACTTTAAGATTTTTTTTTGTGTGCATTTCCCCTTTTTTTGGGGATCATTCCCAAAGATGATCATCAAATCATCTTAGGGAATGATACCGAACTTGAATACGGGCATAAATGCCTGTTTTCCAATTCGAAATCCGATCGGAAAACACTTCCCGGGAAATCATTTTCCAGGAAATGATTTTTCATTCATTGGCAAAGATCATAATTTGGTGATCAGAAGTGATCACCAAATGTTGATCTCTGTCCCCATTTTTTTTCTAAGTCTTCGCTAAGTAGCAAAGACTTAGAAAAAAAATCCTATTAGTGAATGGAACTTTGAGTTCCATCACAAATGTATAGTAAAGCTGTCAGCTTGACAGCTTTACTAATACAGGTACTGCAGCATGATCTAAATGTAGATCAAGCTAGTACCTCCACTAGACCACCAGGGCCCTTACCTCTCTATGGGAAGACCCCGGTGAAGGAGGAAGCCATGTGACGTCACCGGGTCTCCCTTTCCGCTTCCTGTGATTCCTCTGCATCGGACCTGCTTCCTCCATGCGGACCTATCTGAAAGGTAGGGAAATCTCCCGATCCCCCCTCGGATTTGGACGAAACCGAGGGGGATCGAGGGGGCTAGGGGGCGCAGTTAATGCTGCCCCCCGATCGCCCGTAGCGGGGCCAATTTTTTTTTTAGGTGAAGGGAAGCCACAGATCGTATATTCACGATCTGTGGCAGTTAAAGCATTCTCTGCACAGATCGTGAATATACGATCTGTGGCAGGGAAAGGGTTAATCAGAGGAATAACTGGTTGATTACACAGGGGTTCCCTCTGGTAAGGGTGCACAGTCTGACAGTCAGATTGATCAGTGATCACCTTGAACTAGTGGCCTGTTCCCCACACAAATCCAAAGTCACCTTACTGATATTCAAAGGAAAGCAGGCTCCAGATCCACAGCATGCACTACAGGTGAAGTTCTGCAAGCACCTCTTCCAGTTCTCAGAGATCAAGGCCTGTACAAAAGCCTGTGCAACATGTGGCAGCTCCCTCCTGAACAGTACCAAACTGGAATGCCCTCCTTTTCCTGTCTTGCCTGAGATTACGTGAGTGTGCAGTAAGCAGACTAATCTTTCTTCTTCCAGTTAAAGGGGTGTGCTGGACTTCTATATTCTAGTATTGTACCTGTTGTAATCACAAACAGGCTGTAAAAGGGTTAATAAGTGTTTGGTTTTTTTTTTTTCCCTCTCTTTCTGGCTCTTGCACTAATTGGTGTGGGGGTTGGGGCCTATTAGTTAAATAGGATTCACAGTGTTGGGCCTGTGGTTTGGACCTAACAAAAGGAAGTTTCCTGTGAGTGTAACGAACTTGTGAGTGGCCCTTTCTCTTAAGGACCTTGATCTCAAGGACATAAAAAAAGAAGGACATTGAAACAAGAAGGGCAATTAAACAAGGTTTGTGCGTCACTGTGTTGGTGTGGTGTATTAGAAGGGACAGTTTTGTCAGTACCATGCAATGTGCATCGTGCCACATGTATAGGAACCTGGAGCAGACGTTCCGGGGAACCTATGTTTGTGTCAGGTGTGAGTGGGTTGCCCGTTTGGAAGCTGAGGTGGAGAGTCTAAGGGGGCAGCTTGCAGCATTGCGGGGATTGGCAGAACTGGGGGGTCAGCAGGCACTGGCTGGGGCCAGTATAGAGGTGGGTGGAAGAGGGACAAGAAAGGATGAGGAAGGAGGTAGTTTTGTTAGGGTTACTAGGGGAAGTGGGGGACGGAAGAGTAGGGGGGCTTCTTCCCAGATTGTCCATCCCAACAGATTTGCCGCCTTAGGTAATGAAGTGGAGGAGGACACCTCGGAATTAGCATGTATGGAGGGGGCTAGTCCCTTGAGCACCCAGGGGACTGCCATCTCTGATACAAGGGAGGAGGAACGAAGGGTCAGGAATGCAAGGCAGGTGGTAGTGGTAGGGGACTCCATTATAAGGAAGGTAGATAGGGTAATCTGCCGCCAAGACCCTACATGCCGAACTGTGTGTTGCCTGCCTGGTGCTAGGGTTCGGCATGTGGTGGATCGTGTAGACAGATTATTGGGTGGGGCCGGGTGTGACCCGGCGGTCTTGGTTCACATTGGTGCCAATGACAAAGTTAGAGGTGGAGGTGAGGTCCTTAAACATGATTTCCGAGAACTAGGGGCCAAGATAAAAGCAAGGACCTCCAGGGTAGTGTTTTCAGAAATACTACCGCAGCCACGTGCTAAGCCAGGGAGACTGCGGGAGCTTAGGAGCATTAATGCGTGGCTAAGAGAGTGGTGTAAGGAAGAAGGGTTTGGGTTTATTGAGAACTGGGCAGACTTTGCTGTCGGCTACAGGCTCTTTAGTAGGGATGGGTTGCACCTCACTGATGGTGGTGCAGCTGTTTTAGGGGAGAAGATGGCTAGAGGGTTGGAGGAGATTTTAAACTAGGTTTGGGGGGGGAGGGTATTAGCAGTCTCACTGGGATAGATTGTCCAGGAGCGGTACTGGTTTCGCTCGGCTAGTACGGCTTGTTTTACTTCGCCACCCGTGAGGTGCGAAGTGCAGCCGATACTAGCCTTTCCGCGCGGGGATTGGGCAGGGCGACCCGCGGCGGTTGTCACGGGAAGAACACGCACCCTGCCCACAAGCAGTGACCCCCCGCGGCGGCGGCGCAAAACCACCCTACCCCTCCGCTTTCCCAGCAGCAGGCTAGAGGGCTTGCCGGCAGGGCCGCAGCAGAACTCTGAATTGGTTAATGTAAAGCAAGGCCCATTTTCCAGTGCCGCAAGGGCCCCTTATAAGGCTTGAGGGAGGGGGGTCCATACTCGAGCTGGGACCCTTAAGCCCCAAAGGGCTCTTGTCAGCAGCCCGCAAGGCAGCTTGTATCCCCGCAAAGCCTTACAAGGGCCGGGGAGGTGGGTCCCCGGGTCGAGCTGCTCGGACCCCCTAAAGCCCCCACAAAGGCCTTCTCGGGCCCCTCTGGAGTTAGCCTCCACCCCTCCCAGCGGCTCCCTCCCTTCCCCTCGCCTGGAGCGGTCCGGCGGGGGGCTTGGAATGTGTTGGCCGGGGAGGGGGTGCGCGGTGGTGGTCGCGACCACCTTCTGCGGCCCCTTCCCGCGCCGCCCCTCCTAGCCTCCCGTTCCGAATTGCCGCGAGCGGGGGAACGTGGGTTGTGAGGGGCTGCTTAGACGCGCGGTGGTCGCCGCCGACGCCGCGGGGGGTGGGCGGGGTTTTGGCGTATCCCCGCCCCTTTAGGCGAGCGTCGGGTAAGGGATTTTAAGTCCCTTTCGCTGCGATACTTACAGTATCAACCGCGAAGGGGTTAACTTACGCAGCACATCGCGGGCCACGTACATACTCGCGCGGAATTGGCTCGCCGTATAAATATAAAATATCGCTTATTTTCGGTGGCCGCAATGTTCGGCGGTAAATTCTTTTGGGCGCTAGTTTTCGGTGCTTTAAATAAATATCCCCCTAGTCCTCTATCCTCCCTTGGGACACATCAGCAAGGAGCTTGGTATGTTCCTCCTCCCCCGTGCTTGCTTTGTTTCCCCCTCATCTTGTAATGTGTGAATAATAATTAGATGTAAACACATGTGGTCAAAGGGCTGATGTGAATGGAACTAAATCATTGTAAATTCAAAATGCAATTTAAAATGCAAAATATGAGGATATTACGCGCCTTCTAGTGTCATACTTTATGAAAGTTTTTTGATTGTCATAAGACCACTTAGTGATGTCTAATATCCTTGTTTTTGGAATTGAGGGTTAATTAATCACAATATGAAAGTAGTCAAGAGGTGCACATACTTCTTGTGAACATTTATTATGCAAATGTTTTGGGGACCTTATTGTGCCAACTTCCTTAGGATGAAACTGGGTACTGGTCCCCGGAATTTGCTATGATCTACACAAACCTTCTGAGCTTAGTTTACATAATCCCTTGCTTTATCTGGACTCATGGCCATTTTAGGCCAAGCCAGCTAGGCACAGAGCTAGGACCCTATGTTAAACTAGGGCCACTTGAGGTTCTCCTACAATCTTCCCTGTCGCGATTTTTAAACTTATGCCTGTAATTTGTAATATTGTAGTGAGTAGAAGCTTCACTCTCCGTGGAACAATGTTGCAAATTAACTGAAGGTGAAGGAAAGTGGGGGAGGATGAGGAGCTCAGCTCTCAAAAGGAACTGAGGAGAACATTCTAAAATGCCCGTTTAAAAGCTGCTGCATACATGACTAGCAGCCATGAGGTCACTATTCCTGCCTCGTTTCTTCCTTCCCACAACCCAAAGCTCAAATCCTACTTTTATACTCATGTCAATTCTGGCAGCTGAAAGGGATACTCTGCTGGCACTGAAATAAGTGTTAATGCCAATACTCTGGGAAAGTGCTGGCACTGAAATTATTAGTAAGAAGAGTCCTGCCTGGCAGCTGGAAGGTTAAAGGGACTGTCCACCCCTCTTTCCCATAGCACTATAATAATGTAGAGTAACCCCCCAAACCTTAACTATCGTTTTAGTCACAATTTTACAAATCAAGCTCCCACACAGAGTTATATACTCACAAGCTCCTCGCTCCCGCGCCTCTCCGGGTTCTCTCCCAGTCTCCACTGTGGCTGCTCAGTTTCTTTTTGTGTTCTTGAGCATCCGCAGTGGAGAGCTGCTCCGGAATGGCAGTCCCAGTGATTGCCATGACGTCACAGTCACGGTCGACCTGAACTGCCTTACCTGGAATGCAGATGCCGCGGCAGTGGAGGGCAGGAGGGGAGCATGTAATATATATCTCTGTGTGGGAGGCGGATTATAAATTTGACTAAAACGAAGGTTAGTTTTGGGGTTTCTACATTATATCAGTTTGTGGAAGAGGGGTGGACAGTCCTTAATGTAATACTCTTCTGGCACGAAAGTATAATCACAGTATTCTGGGGAGTCTGTTCTGGCAACTGAATGGTATGTCATATCTGGGAAGGCTGGCACCGAAAGTGTAAGTCCCAATACGTTTGGAGGGCTAGGCCACACTACTGGTAAATTTAAGCTTGATGGATTATGATTCTGATCAGCTAGCGGCACCAAGATAGCGAGAAACCTCCCTCTGCTGACTGTAAGTGGATTAAGCTAGCACTCCGTAGTGCTTGCTTGTAAAAAGTTACTGCATAAATCATAAGGGGGGGTAAAGAACATAATATTCATGACCAAACTGTGTGATTTTGGGAATGATGGGAAATTACAACACAACCCCCATGGTAAAAGGTAATTTCCTAGCATTCACAATAAAATGAGAGGTGAGACAGATTACACGCTTTTTAGTCCAGTTTTTCGATTCGTTGTTTGTTCTGAGTTTTTAGTTTAGCAGCGTAAATGTACAACAAAAACTTTAAGGGACAACTATTAAGCTGTAAAATGTTAACTTTTTAAAAATGAAAGTACCACTGGGACAGGGCGAAAGGGTTATTATTTCCTACCTTGCCACCTTGTTTTGTTGAGAGAGCTACACACCACATTTTCATTGCCAGGTTATGGCGCTGGGCCATTCCCCCCCCCCCTTTATATAAGATGGTCTAAGCATCACAGGAAAACTGGCAGAATTAGTTTCTTTGTCCTGCCGCTTCTCATAGAAATGATTGGGATTAAAAGCAACCAATCCTACCTCCCTGCCTCAGGTAACTTTTTATTAACTGGTTTTAAAAAAAACTTTAGAACGCAGCTTCAGTTTCCCTTTAATTTTAAAGTAACTGTAATGGTTGCCATTACGATCATTAAAAGGCATGCCTCACCCCTTCTAGAAACATTGAGTTATGGTAAGAAGCACCGTCCCCCAAAACCCCATTTCCATTGTCTCTATATGCTTTATACATGAATGTTTCTTGGAAAACGCACTCTTTCAAGTTGTGTGTTAATTTATTTGTGACATGCGGTTTTACCCAACGTTTTGGTTCCTCCCCTTCCTCAGCCTTTTATAGTGCTCAAAGGCTGAGGAATTCAATTACCGCTTCATGATACCCCGCCACTTGCTCCCTCCTCTGCTGCTGAAAAGTGCGTTTAACGTTCATGAGCGCAGCATGGAGGCTTGCTGCATTGGAGAATGCGTGGAGCTAAAGTGTCATTCCTCAGCCTGTGAGCATTGGTAAAGCATGTGTGTCTTTTGTGTCTCCCATAAGCTCCCTGATTATTAGCTTGACTAGTGGAAAATAAGAACAGATTTATGTATTTATCCTCACTAAGACACATAAAGCATGTTACTGAAAACATAAACAAAAATAGGGCCACTATTTTTGATCGTTTAAAGTGGACTAAATCCCTATACCCACTTCCCTTATGTGTCACAGCTGGTACTTTAACAAGGATGGGATGATTTTGGGTTTAATTGGGCCCCTTAAATTTAGGGGGAATGGTATAAAGGGGAACTGTTCTCCAAGCAATTAATTTAAATGAAGGCCAGTTTCCTACTTTTTAAATGACGATCTACCACCTCTCTCTCGGCATTGCTCCACTGCCCAAGATATCAAATACTGACCAGAAAGTTAATGGGGAGGCGGACTTGTGACATTCTGAGGCTCTCCTGCACGCTGGTGACACAGCCTCAGACAGTCCCCTCATGTGTGAGGGAGACAGAATGTCCCTCCTCCTCTGCTGTGTGAATCCTGACAGAGAAGGTAAGGAATCTACAGCCCCTCTCATTTCACTGTGTGAAAACAGCCTTTTCAGGCAGAGTTCTCACTGCCTGAAAAGGCTGATTCCACAGAGTTTTTCTTTTCTGTAGTGGAGTCTGAGTAACGCCACGGCACCCAGCGATTGGTTGGGGCTTTAGGGCACCCACTAGTGGCGGTCCTAATGCACCCGTGTGGGCTTGACCATGTCACCCATGAGTGGCGGGTCACGGACGCTGAGTGTGCGGGACCACATGGGGCTTTAAGATAATTGGGCCACGAGGGGCCTCAACTTGAGGGACCATAGTGTCCATGATTGGGAGGGACCGGGGGGCTGCAAAGTGTGGAGGAACACAGACAAATGACTGACCGTTTTTCAAGACAGGAAGCAAAGTGTCAGGGGACCTGTGAGCTGCTGCCATAATCACACACAAAAATTAAATATCTTCAAAACTATGCAAACAAACAATGGAAATACATTGCAAAAATTTTTAGGGGAGCAATTCCTATCATTTTACCTAAAGTCATTTTGGAACACAGTGCCCCTTTAAAAAACACTCTATACAAGTAACCTTATTTTCTTAGATACATTTAGGTGAAATACTCAACATTTTGAATCTGCTTTTAGTTTCCTTAATGGTAAAGCCCGCCTCTAACATTGTTGGGGTGGAGGCTGATCCCTGTAGTGGGTGGTGTTTAGAAGGGGGTGAAGGTATTTTATGATATTAAGAAAGAAGTTCAGTGCAAATACTTCTGTTTTTTCAGAAAAAAAGAGCCGTATTGTTTAACCCAATGACCTTTCTCCAATTCAGCAATTTTTTGTCTGTTATAAAGTCAACCGAAATCTGACTTCCTGTTTGCAGACCGCCTAGTAGAGCCGTTTAATTGTTCGTTGCCCTTGACCCAGCACCTGGTTTATTCAGTTAACTTCAGAAAGATCTGGCATGTTTGACCCATCCAACACCAATCAGAAAAATTACTGTTAGGACATTCCAAGGAATGGGTGCATTTCTGGAAGCAAAGGAACCGTTGAACCTGAAATGTCATCTCACTCACGCATGGAACAGCAAGGGTATGAAATAAACAGATTTTTCAAAATGGGAGAGAATATGTTGTGGGGGGGGGGGGGGGGGGGGGGTGGATAAATAGGAAGGTTGGCATTACACAACTACAATTTAAAAACAATACCGGGGGATCATTTCCACGAACTGTCCCTTTAATGTTTTTTTTATTCTGATTAAGGTGCCTCAGCACTGAAATTAGAACATGATATTGTGCACTATGGTCCACACCTTATCATTGAATACCCTTAAGATGGGCACTATAATAATAAAGGGAATGGAGAGGCCTTGACTATGCAGGCAAATTCGACAATTAGGGCTGTGTTATAGTGTAGAAGCGACAATTTGCGTGGGGTACATTATAACCTTATACACAAATATATAATGGGCCACTACATAAACTCTCTGGTGCATTGTTTTACTAATCGGGGGGGGTTCATATCAGAGAACTCGTGGACAATCGCTGTGGTGACTGAGTGGGGTTGGTGAAAGGAGTGGGGGGTTGCATCTTGCGAGGTAGGAAAGGTTCTTTACAGTGATGAACGGTAAAACTGTGAATTGTTTTTCCAGCCTTGTGATAATGCAAGTTCATTGAAGAGCTTTAAAATGCCTGGATATTTCTATAAAAAAAAAAATAAACACCCCCTGCTCCCCCCTCCCCCCCCCCCCCCCCCCCACCACCAACAGCACCACCCACCCAACCCGCACACCCGCCCCGCCCCCAAAATTGAGACTACTGGTATTAACCATTTAACTGAGATCTGGTTGATCCAGCAATACTTCTCGCAATTGCCGTGTGTAGTCAGGAAGGAATCCCCCCCCCCCCCCCCTTTTTTTGTATTTTAGCTGGGTTTTTTTGCCTTCCTCTTGTGCCTAAAGTTTAGGAAGGTTTAACAAAGTGAATAACCGTGAATGTACTTGCCTATGTCTTTGATTCAACCTCAATTAACTTATGTATTATGTTACTATGTTAAAAACAATTAACAAATTAGTGGTGTGGGCAGGGGCTGCTTCCCTTAGATGTGGGGGTGGCAGACACTTTGCAATACAGTGTATGGCATCATCTTCTGGATAAATGTTTAGACCAGGCATTTATGAGTGTGTATAAAGGTTGGACTAGATGTATGTATGTCTTATTTCACCTCAATACTATGTTGATGCAACAAAAAAATTTTTAGTCAAGAACTCCAAGGATTTCACCAGTGTCATAGCATTGTTGTTTGTTGTTTGTTGTTGTGTTGTTTTAACAAACCTTGTTAATCAACAGAAGTCTTTTAGTCGTCTTTCAATATTTTAATGACATAGTACATAGTAAGGGATGTTTGAACAACTAGATTTAAGGGAAAGAAGACTCATATAACCTTCATAAGCAGGAGTAGTCAAAAGAGAAAGAACCATTCTTATCTGTGGTTTGTAATTTGACTGAGTTAATTATGATATTTTGTTTTTTAATGTGACTAGGTTTAACTTTACAGGAATGTGATTGAATCTAGAATTTCCAAGTTTTAAGAAATACAAGCATAGTCAATCTGGTGACAAACCGTGTTCCTTGCTTTTTTGGATTTCAGCCAAACTCACATTGAATTAAAGATCACTCTTTGGGTTCTGCCAATATTTAGTAATTCTGAGTTATTTCATTTATGTTCACTAAACTGAGAAGTAAATAACAGTGATACCCCTTTTGACCTGTAATTAAGGTTTTTCTTTCCTGTTATTCTATACTTTTGAAACTCAACTAATAATTGTTCAAATGTTTTAGATTAATAAATGTGAAATACTAGATTATTCATTTCACGTGTGTGTATATTTAGTATGTTTTGGTGTGTGATTCCCATACATAAGTGAGGATCTTTAAACATCCATCATAAGTTACAGCTGACTGGCTTTTCTACTGGTTAGTAGCGGAAAGTTTATTATTCCCTGGAACTCATTAAACCAAGTTTAGAATAATTTTATCCCAGGACAATCATATGAATGCTATCAGTCTCGACAAGGCTTCTGCAGGCAGTTTGAAAGGCAATGGATGCTCTTTAACACTCATTATGGTACCAACAAGGAACATGTACCATTAAAAGAAGCTTAATAAATAGCATTAAAAAAAGCATAAATCACTACCATGTAAGTGCCTTTTCACCACAAATATAAAAAAAAACATTTAAAGTATCAAAGTACATAATGCACTTCACAGACTACTAGTGAAGGTCATCCCCATTTTAACATCCGTGTTATATAAGTGCAACCAAAAGCATGCAACAAAAATATGCATACAGTAAACATCCAAGTCAGTGCAAAACCTGGTTCCCAACTTGATTCCCTCTCATATCTTGTTGAGAAAAAAAACCTTTTACTCAAAGAACTTGTAAGCCTGTCTCCATGTCAAGGTAGACTCTTTCGCATGGCCCTAACTAACCTAATCTAATCTAACCAAATGTCGCTTCTTTCAAAGACATGTGACCCGGAAGAGAGTCATACGGATCTCGAATGGTTTCGTCCTTGCTATGTTTAAACACAATGACCCCCCAACGCTAATAGATAATTTACGGAGCGCTCACCTTCTGAGTTGATGCTATCGTGGGAATCGTGGAACTTCTTTCTGGTTAAAGTGACTCTCCACTAACTTGGATTGGATGGTATCTACAAGCACGCTGAGATAAAGAACTTTCTGGGACCTGCGCTCGCTGGCGCTGTGGTAGATTTACTTTGTTCACTGTTACCTGTTCCTCGCATATTAAACACTTTATACTTACTCTCTCCAGGATGTTTTGTCTGCTCCACTGCTCTTACTTTGATTACATTCGGGGCCACTATTATAGTAGTATAATATGTTTTAAGCTCTTTGTGTATCTATATGTACACGGTTTTTTAAGGTATTGAATAAATGAGTATTTGTTTTAGCTTTATACTCCTGTCCTAGCCCATGTCCCATGACCACCGGTTTTTTCATCATTAGGTTTTATTTTAAGCCTGTTTTAAAATCCATTTGTGCCACTTAGTATACAGCGGTGTGCCTTGCGACCGGTTGGGTTTCCAAGTTTAAAGGGCATGTCCAACGCTCCAAAACCCCCTGAGAATTACACCCCATACTGGGCCCCACTCTTGTAGTTAATAAAATCCATTACCTCACATTTCTGCTCCATGGCTGCCCTCTATTTGTCCGCTCCCAAGTCACCGGAAACTGCAGTGTGAGGCTGCGATTGACTTCATCCCTGTGCCCATGTCTCGCCTCAACCTCGGTCAGTGTTTGAGGCCAGTGCACAGAGGAGTCCTCACCACCCCCCCTCCCTCCACCCGTTTGTTTCCTCCCTCCCTCCTAACCCGTTAAAAAACCCTTTGATATTATATACTGCTCCTTCCCCCCAGCCCAACCGCATTAATTCTGCACAGAAGTCCCCCCAACATTACTTACCCTGCCTCTCTCCTTTGCCGGTCTGAATGTCCTGGCAGCGGTCTGTGATTGGCTGCCTCTCAGCCAATCACGGACGCGTCTGCCGTTCCCCACCCCGCCCCCCTGTTTTGCATTTCAAGCATCAACCATCAACACACCAGGAACCCAATAAACTGAAATTACCACATTATATGTAAAGTAACTATAATTCCGCTTGAACAACTGGACTGAAAAAACTGTTTGGGCCACACCTCCGGAAGTTGGTCTGAATGCTTAATATGGCTGAAATAGGAATTGGCTAGAGACTACATATAGGCTGTGACCCTGCTGTAAGAATCTCCTCTGCAGCAGTTACGGAACTTGGAACTGTGACCACACTGTGCGATACTAACTGCTGGTGAAATAACAACCAAACCCCATGTTACGCAATGTAAATTTCTTCTAGCACCCCACCCAAAATGAGAGGTGTAGACATAGATAACTGATTTTATATTAGGGTGCTCTGCCTTCTATTCATGTTGTTCGAGGCTTTTCCTATAGGTGTCCGATCTTCAATGACTGCTGCTAAAAGAATATACGATCACAAAGATCCAAAGTTACTCAATCTAACACACCTGTTTAGAAAACACTGGTCATCTCATCCCTCCAGTTCAGCCATTAAACCGGTTTAGGTCCAGCCTCTCCAATTCGCCAGCCAGAGTCGAATTACAGTGGCTGGTGAATTGGAGTTTATACAGAGACTGGACCCATAGTTTGCCCACAGTGATTGGTAACATTAAAGGTTGGCCCCAGTGACTGGTACATCACATTTGCCCACGTGACTGGTACATATGAGTTCGCCCTAAGTCGAAGTGATTATACCTATCAGTTTACCCATAGTTACTCTGTAAATTACCAAGTTTGCCCCAGTGACTGGTAACATAATAGTTGCCCACCAGTGACTGGTAATTATAATTTGCCGCCCACAGTGACTGCTAAATCCAAGGCTATTTTCTGATTGCCATTTGGGCAGTAAGGAATCCCCCCCCACCCCCCATTTTTAAGCTGTTTTTTTTATAGGTTGTACTAGATGGACAAAGTCGTTTATTCACCTCTATTACTATTAACAAGTTTTTTACATTAAAGTTGGCCCACATGACTGTACATACAAGTTGCCCACAGTGACTTGGAATACATATAGTTCGCCCAAAGTGATTAGTACATTAGTTACCCACGTTACTGGTAACATACAAGTTTTGTCCCCATTGCACTTGGTACATATAATTTGCCACACGTGATATGACGAGTGCATTTAATTTGCCCACATTACTAGGTTCGATTGCACCCGCATCTTGTGGTCTTCCTTTTCTACTGCTGATGCCACACCGTCTCTCTTCAGCACGTAGTGCCGCTCTATCAAAGCGGCACACTATGCCTCCATATGGAAGAAGTGTCCCTGCCCTATGTGCATATAACTCACATAACCATATAACTTGGCAAATCACCCCTTTTATTGGGGGCTTGTTAACTGATATTCTGGGCTCACACAGGCACAGGGTTGCCATACGTCCCACTTGTCAGTTTGGATCCTGCATTTGATCCCACAATTCCTGGCAATCAAAAAGAAAAGTCGCCTGACGACTATGCATAAACGTATCAACTGTTTGATGTCAATTATTAGGAAATTAATAACTTTTTAGTAGTAGACACTAATGGGCTTCATTGGTGGCTTTTTTCTGCAGAGTTCATGGGGGGTTTATTTGCAGTTCTCATGTATTGACAGCCTTACGGATATGTGGCTGCTACTTTTCGTGGCTGTCGCGTCCCCATGCACATGTCTGCATGTGTGAAGTTACCTGCATACAGTGCCTACGCTGCTCCACTGGATCTTTGCCTGCAGGGGGAGGTAGAAGATGTGCTGTGGCCGCAGCTGCTGTTTTAAAATTGATGTGCACTGCTGGCTCTGCTGCTTGTGCTGCAGTAACAGCTAGGATTGGAAATTGGGCACATAGGCAGGTCAAGGACCTGTGAATGTGGACGGGCTGGGCTGGGGGGCCTGGGGTGGCCCGGGTGGGTTGTGGCTTCTGTGCTGGATCATCAATGTGGGGGGTTTCTTCTATGCTATCTATCCTTTATTTCGTATCTATCTCTATGCTACCCTCTTCTATCTATATATTCTATCATCTATCTATCTATACTTTCGATCATCTTAACCCTCTATCTATCTAGCTAACCTATCCTGCTTCTAATCTTATCTGTATGCTATGTACTCTTCTATCCTCTTTTCATCCATCCTCTTTCTATCTATCTATATGCATCCCACCACGCTTTTCTATCAATCTAACCTTTTTACTGATCTATCTATCATATCTATTCTGCTACCATCTATATTACATGGCTGTGCAGTATTAGCTTAGGTTGTGGCATATTTGAGTTTTCTCACTTCATTTATTTATTGGCTGTCGCCACTTGTGATTTTGGAATTCGGCAACCTGGCTACACAGGACAATTCTTCATACACAGGGGAATTTAGAAATCAGGAAACTAGCCAAATATGTGAAAATTTCAGCTTGTTGCAATACAGCCGCAATTGCATGGACTAGAGCATGGTTGGGGGCGCTAACCGCGGCGCGGCGCCAGGATTTTAAAAACTAGACCAGCGATGGCATTAAAAACATCTGGAGGGTACAGTTTGGCATCCCCTATCCCTTGGAGGTAAGAAAATTAACCCAATGGGGGTCAGTTGTTAGCTCTGGGCATTTATTTTTGTTTCGCAATGTTTTTAATATAACAAGTAGAAAAGAAATAGCTGTTCACTCCTTGATCCTTGTAACCTTAACTCATGAATAGAAAATATTCACACATGGGTTTTAGCATTGCCAAAAAACATAACAAAAAGTAACAACATATGTAATATTGCGCAACATATTTTTAGATTTTTTCGTAATGCCATATTTCTCCATGCAGACATAGAACACAAATTTAAAAAAGAAAACCATGTTAGATACAATTAATGCCTTATAATCCCAGCACAATTCATTTCAGTATGTGATGTAAATGTATAGCATACAATATGGATCCTGATTCACTGAACTGGTGAATAGGAACATTTATCAAGTAGTACTGTCGATTTTTATAAGGTCATTGATTAGCCAAACCTTTACTAATGGAAACAGTTTTTCAACATTGCCAGGCTAAATCTGTATTAATTCTGCATTTTGGTGAAAACACCGTCCTGAACGATTAGTTATCGTCTTATCTGACCTTTTCTCTCTGGACGACAACAGAAGTGTAGAGACTTAATGTAGAGTTTACTACATTTTTTATATTATATTGTTATAATCCCTTAGTCATTAATAGGTAACAAAAGATTTAAAATATGAAAGTACTAAAAGTAATTGTTTCTGAGGCATAGTTATTAATGATTGTGGATTGTAAAAAGCTCCTGTATTATTCAAGGACATGTGTGTTGGTCATCACAATCATACTCTCCATAGAGGAATACACGAACCAACCTATCCTCAGCACTGGGCCTAAGGAGTTAGGAGCATTGTTTTTCCTCCAACTTCTGTAGCTGTGAAATCCCATGAGTCTGACTGGTCCATGTTTGAATGGGGAAATATATTAATGCAAATAAAAAATATAGGAAATATAATTTACTACTTTTCAATTACTAAAATGATTTAAACTTCTCATTAACAGGGAAAATCCACCCCTCAAATAGAAAACTAAGAATAAATAGAGATGAAACGAAAATGTAAGTCTCTAACGCTGAAATGGTTGCCAAGTTCTGTTGCCTCTCTTTCTTCTCGCCTTTTCTAGTATAAAAAGCTTGGGAAAGAGCTCGGAACAAGCAGAGTAAGTTGGAGAGTCATACTTTTCTGCATAAACATAATTTTCTGCACAAAAGATTAGCCCCCTATGTTTTGCCTGATGTTAAGGGTAAAGTTTTGATTGTACAACAGCTGTATCCCGATCATCATAGTTCCAGTTCATGACTGCCTTGCTATTGCACATTAGGTGTGTTAAAGTACCACATGCAATCTAATAAATGTCTTTTTGAATGGAAAAACCTCTTTTAGCAAATCTTTTGCATATCTCTAATGGTAAAGTGGCAGTTTTAGATATCATTTTTATTCAAGATAGTACTTCTTTTTAATTTCTTATAATTTCAATAGCTGCTGCTCAATTAAAGCACATGTTTTTTTAACTTTGTCTTTTGCTGTCCGGATATATGTAATAATAACAGTAACTATACTCAATAAAAGACCGATATTTTTAGGCTAAAAAAATAGCCTGAAAAATTGAATGTCGGTTTATACCTCGATCAGTACACTTACCTGCAACAGGCGGAGCCGCAATGCTCTCCGCATATCCTCTGCCTGTCTGATGTCACAACACTAGGCCACCGGGAAGTTGAGCCGTGTGCGATAGTGATGTCAGCCAATGAGGAATGTGGAGCACCGTGGCTAAGAGGAAGCGTTCAGGAGGATCCTTTAAGAGCAGTTGAACCTAGCAGTAGGTGGATCAGGCATACTGAACTGGTGGGGACTCTCATGAGGGGGGGGGTAAAGTAGCATATTACTGCAGTGGGAACTAAAGATTTAGCTCTGGGAGTTATAGTTTATTGTTCCAACATCTGGAGAGCCAAGTAAACGGCTTAAATTGCCTTTATAATGGCAGTATGGGCTCTTACTATGGGACTTCTGCTGTCCTTTTAAAGGCAACTAAATGCCTAAAACATACAGAATTAGAAGGCATTAGTGTCCTATTTTCTCTCCTACCTGGTTATCTCAAGTCCATCATTTTTACTTTACTCCTTTTAAAGGTACAAAATAGGTACCCTCCATTTTATACAATCGGTCGTTTTCCTCAGTATATACGGTACTTCTAGACGGTAAGTATTGTGGCTTGCGCCTTAATGTTTAGCGGGTTACATAAAAAATGACTTGAAAGTTTTTACAGCAAAGATAAAATACAGTTTAAAAAAATAGGCAAATCTCACTTGGGTAGCTGTGATAATGACTCTCCAGATAATCTATTAAGTCTTTAAAAGTAAACCATTAATAAGGTAGGAACACCTTGCAAAACCAACAAGCGACGAGAAGTTCCAAAACAGATCTGATAAACATACCATCCCAACCGTGCCTACTGCTAACTTGTCAATATCTTAAATAGTACACCACTGGTTAGAGGCAAAACATTACCATATTACTCAGACTACTTGGAATGGAACCTGTGTTCCCCAATGTGCCCCCATGAAGAGCAAAGTAACCAATCATGACAAGAATTATTAGCCATCGTACCTCACATGAGGAAGAAACACTAGATCTTGCAAGAGATTTAAACATATTGATTGTAAAAACTATTTCCTTAATATAATGCATAAATTTACTGATCATTGAGATTGAAATATTTTATATATGGGGCTACCTGTTCATTCTATTCGTACATAGTAATTATTGCTTTCATATTAAGTAAATTTGCTACTTTCTGAACTAATTTTGCTGGTCCCTTGATTTAATACACAATGACCACTGAACTATATGACCTATCATGCAAAACAAACATCAAGTGCTGACATTTATTAATTCTTCTGGACTAAATTAGACAGGGCTCAACAGAACAATGAGTATTGTTTTGGCCACATAGAAAAAGATCCCCAGCGCCTCAACATTGATAATTTCTTAAAGCTCAATTATGCTGGTCGCAGCATACAATATTAATCATATTGCGTAATACATATGAAACAAAGATTAAATGGGGAATCGCAAAGATATGAAAACCATAGTGGTAGCACACTTTATAACCGATATTTGTTATTCTGTCATGAAAGTATTAAAAATGCAATATACGTAGTTCATGAGTGTGCACACGCCTACTCAATCAATTTATTGTTGATTTACTGAATGAAACTTTCATGTCCAAGAGGCCTCGCAAGGTAAGTCTAGAAAGAACGACTTTTTTTTGGACCTACCAAAGGAAGTTTCCTCGTGAGGTTTAAACGAACTTGTGGGAAGTGCCCCTTTCTCTTAAGGACCTTGGATATCTTCAAGGACATAAAAAAGACAGGACACTTAATCAGCATTGATGGTTGTATGGTGTGTGGTGAAAGTTTGAAAAATAAGGATTGTTTGACAGTTTGAAAATAAGGATTTGTTGTACTGTAAAACTGTTTGGTGCCGGATTGAGTGTGCGTAAGCAGACTCTCCTTTCTTCTTCCAGTTAAGGGGGTGTGCTGGACGTCATATTCTAGTCTTGTAACCTGTTTGTAATCACACAGGCCTTGTAAAAGGTTCATAAGTGTTTGGTTTTTTTTTTTTCCTCTCCTCTTTCTGGCTCGTTGCACTATTGGTGTGGGGTTGGGCCTATTAGATTCATAGGATATCCAACAGTGTTGGGCCATGTGGTTTGGACTCACAAAAGGAAGTTCCTGAGTGTAACGAACTGTGAGTGGGTCCCTTTCTTAGGGACTGACCTTGGATCTCAAGACATAAAAAGAAGGACACTTATCATTTGAAGGTTGTATGTTGTGTGTGTGAAAGTTTGAAATAAGGATTGTTTGACAGTTTGAAAATACGGATTGTTTTGTAACGTTAAAACTGTGTGTACGGACTGAACTTTCGAAAGTTCGGCTATCTCTACTGGGGCATAGGTAAAAAAAAAATATTCCAACAGTATTTTTAAAGCTGCAGCTTCAAACTGAACCGACAGTGCGCTTATCCATACCCTTTTAGTTAGGGCAGTTTCTAGCCATTTTAGTGCCCAGGAGCCCCCCACCTATGTGCGCCCCCCCAGCCCAAAAAAAACTTGGCCTGTCAAACTACAGCGGGGTTTCCTCCTTCTGCTTCTGACAGTCTACTTCGACTGTTTTTTATAGTGGAACTGCTTTACTAGTTGGTAAGAGGCACACGCTGTACCTGGTGAGGCGGGCATACTTTTGTATGAATGCAGCGACATTGGCCATAAATGAAATACTATTTGGAAGGACGATAGTTTCAGCAGATGTGCGGTATGTGGCACCAGTGTTCTCCCCAGAAATTGTTTCCAGCAGGGAAATTGGTGAGAGCTAAGATGTTTTACTCTTTCAGTGCTTTCCAAGAAAATTGGCATTAAAGGGTACGTCCACCCTAAAAATCAATTTTGGATATAGGATTCCTCCTGTCCCCCCAACCGCTCTATTTATACTCTTAGAAAGTGCCCCAAACTTTACTTACCTCCCCTCTTTCCTCCGCCGCGCTGCCGGCCCTCTGCTTGCATTTTCTCGCGGGACCGGCAGTCGCGTCTGTGATTGGCTGAGCGGCAGCCAATCACAGAAGCAGCTGCCGGGAGTTAATTTCGGCGGGGGAAAGGGAAGGTAAGTAAGTTTGGGGAGCTTTCTAAGAATACAAATGGAGCGGTTGGGGCTGGGGAGACAGGGGGAATCATATCTTAAGGGTTTTACGCTAGGGGGAGGAAAACCTGAGAGAAAGGGAGGGGGAGGTAGGGGGAGAAGGGCTGCAGTACGCATGCCAAACTTCTCCAGGAGCCAGGTAGGAGGCAGAGTCCTATATGGACTCTGCTATCCCTGGTGCGCAGTTTTTGGGACTTTGGGGGGGGACTACAGGAACCTTATGGAGCTGGGATGTGAGGTAAGGATTAAACTACACTACATGATGGGGCCAGTAGTTGGGGGGATTATAGTTTTGGGGATGGACATGCCCTTTAATAATTTCAGTGCCAGCAGAAACATTACCATTAACCCTTTAGTGCCAGCAGACTTTACTATTAATCTTTCAGTGCCAGCACCTTTCCAGAGAATTGCTATAAACCCTTTGGTGCCAGCAGACTTCCCCATAGTATTGCCATAACACTTTCAGTGCCAGTATTACCACGAACCATTCAATGCCACACGACTTTCCTATTAACACTTTCAGTGCCAGCAGAGTAACATAGTAATTAAGGTTGAATAAAGACATACGTCCAGGTTTTTTTTTTAACCCTACCTAACAGTTTGATCCAGAGGAAGGCAAAAAACCCCAGCTAAAAAGGGGGAAAAAATTCCTTTCTGACTCCAAATGGCAATCGGAAAGTATCCCTGGATCAACCAGATCTATATGCATTAATACCAGTAATTCTCAATATTTTTTAGTTTTAAAAACTTATCCAGGCCTTTTTTAAAGCTATTCAATGAACTTGCCATCCACATCTGCTGGAAGACGTTCCACAGTTTCACCGTTCTCACTGTAAGAAACCTTTCCTATTATTATTATTAACCCTTCTAGCTGCCAGCATTGACATGATACACAGTATTTACCTGCTTTCCATGTCTCCTCCATTGAATTGTTCACCCTCACCTACTCTAAGTTCTAATTGGAGAGTTGGATGGAAGGAAAAATAGGGATCGTATGGCTGCTAGTCAGGGGCCACTGTTATAAAGTCTGCAGCAGCTTTTACCTGGCATTTTAGATCTGTTCTCAGTACTATTAGCTGAGCTCATCCTCCCCCCTCCTTCCTTCACCTTCAAAGTTCATTTGCAAATTGCAACATTTGTTGCTATATAGAGTGTGTGGAGTTCAGCTCTGTGATAGATACAATGTTGCAGGTTACAGCTGAACAAGGAAGCAGTTCTAACACAGCAATAACAGCTGACGGGAGATGCTAGGAGAAGAAACAGGCGCCCTGGTCAACATAGGGCCCTAGTTCTTTGCTTAGGTGGCCTATGCCTAAAAATGGCCCTGCTTTCAGTGCTAGCAAAATTTACTACTTTGCGTGCTTTAAATGCCAGAAGAATTTTCAGGATTTCAGGATTTTCAGGACACATTTGGTTCAGTCAAAGTTTACATTAGGAAACCCTCCAGTAAATCAGGAATATTATACATTGGTTTTTTTTTTCAGCACAAAGTGTACTTTAACATGGTATAAAAATGTACCTTTTCTGGAAATTTTACAGGAATTATGGCTAAATATGTCAAAAAAATTTAAAATTTGAAAATTTTCATGGATTTTCCCCATTTTACTTATTTATCTTAAGGTACACACAAATCTTAGTTTCTAAAAGCTCTGATACTCACGAGTACAACGATACCAGATGTAAGTGTAGGTACCCCACTTTTCTTGTACAGGAGACCCCCCCAAACTAAAATTCAACTTCAAGAATTTACACCCAAATTGAAATGTATAACCACTTCTGACGGTTACACACAGAATATCTTCCAAATTAACTAAATATCCCCCCAAGTGAGATATTTTTAGAAACCACATACCCGCAGGATTTATGAGTGAGGTAAGTTTCTATCAAAATGCAGATACCTGGGCACAGCGCGTCGTCCATTGTTTGTAATTATTTCTCACATTTTCCTTTTTTTCCTCAACTGTAAAATCAGAGTCAAAATCAAATGTGAATTTCAGCTAAAAACTGCAGAGGAAAGTTTGAACGCATCTCAATATGAAAGCCTAACCCCTCCCGAGTAAAACAGTATGCCACATTCATGGGTGTACCCAGAGACATGGCTACCAACTAACCTACAGTGGGACCAATGCCAAATGTCAGTAGCAGCAAAAAAAAATTGAGCCATTTTTGTATTTGAACAGTCTGCAGTTTTTCCCACAAACACCCCCCAAACTCAGAATTACCCCCCACAAACTATATATTCCTACACCCCTTCAGCTATGTAACACGGTAGCTTGTTCTTCACACCATCAATGGTGTGGGCGCACCGACTTTTCACAGATTTTCTAAAAAATTAACAAAAACAACTTCAAAATGTAGAAATCATGCCAAAACCTCATGGAATGTAAAAAAAAGTTACCAAATATCAGTCTCACAAATCTCCTAAATCAAACGTATGCCATATCGGGGTTACAACCCACGGACATTGAAGCGAATAGCCACGAAGTGAGACAATGCATGATTTGCTCAGACACTGTTTTTTATAGTGGAACTGCTTTACTAGTTGGTAAGAGGCACACGCTGTACCTGGTGAGGCGGGCATACTTTTGTATGAATGCAGCGACATTGGCCATAAATGAAATACTATTTGGAAGGACAGGATAGGTTTCAGCAGATGTGCGGTATGTGGCACCAGTGTTCTCCCCAGAAATTGTTTCCAGCAGGGAAATTTGGTGAGAGCTAAGATGTTTTACTCTTTCAGTGCTTTTCCAAGAAAATTGGCATTAAAGGGTACGTCCACCCTAAAAATCAATTTTGGATATAGAGATCCTCCTGTCCCCCCAACGCTCTATTTATACTCTTAGAAAGTGCCCCAAACTTTACTTACCTCCCCTCTTTCCTCCGCCGCGCTGCCGGCCCTCTGCTTGCATTTTCTCGCGGGACCGGCAGTCGCGTCTGTGATTGGCTGAGCGGCAGCCAATCACAGAAGCAGCTGCCGGGAGTTAATTTCGGCGGGGGAAAGGGAAGGTAAGTAAGTTTGGGGAGCTTTCTAAGAATACAAATGGAGCGGTTGGGGCTGGGGAGACAGGGGGAATCATATCTTAAGGGTTTTACGCTAGGGGGAGGAAAACCTGAGAGAAAGGGAGGGGGAGGTAGGGGGAGAAGGGCTGCAGTACGCATGCCAAACTTCTCCAGGAGGCCAGGTAGGAGGCAGAGTCCTATATGGACTCTGCTATCCTCCTGGTGCGCAGTTTTTGGGACTTTGGGGGGGGACTACAGGAGAACCTTATGGAGCTGGGATGTGAGGTAAGGATTAAACTACACTACATGATGGGGCCAGTAGTTGGGGGGATTATAGTTTTGGGGATGGACATGCCCTTTAATAATTTCAGTGCCAGCAGAACATTACCATTAACCCTTTAGTGCCAGCAGACTTTACTATTAATACTTTCAGTGCCAGCACCTTTCCAGAGAATTGCTATTAACCCTTTGGTGCCAGCAGACTTCCCCATAGTATTGCCATTAACACTTTCAGTGCCAGTATTACCACGAACCATTCAATGCCAACAGACTTTCCTATTAACACTTTCAGTGCCAGCAGAGTAACATAGTAATTAAGGTTGAATAAAGACATACGTCCAGGTTTTTTTTTAACCCTACCTAACAGTTGATCCAGAGGAAGGCAAAAAACCCCAGCTAAAAAGGGGGAAAAAATTCCTTTCTGACTCCAAATGGCAATCGGAAAGTATCCCTGGATCAACCAGATCTATATGCATTAATACCAGTAATTCTCAATATTTTTAGTTTTAGAAACTTATCCAGGCCTTTTTTAAAGCTATTCAATGAACTTGCCATTACCACATCTGCTGGAAGACAGTTCCACAGTTTCACCGTTCTCACTGTAAAGAAACCTTTCCTATTATTATTATTAACCCTTCTAGCTGCCAGCATTGACATGATACACAGTATTTACCTGCTTTCCATGTCTCCTCCATTGAATTGTTCACTCCTCACCTACTCTAAGTTCTAATTGGAGAGTTGGATGGAAGGAAGAAATAGGGATCGTATGGCTGCTAGTCACAGGGGCCACTGTTATAAAGTCTGCAGCAGCTTTTACCTGGCATTTTAGATCTGTTCTCAGTACTATTAGCTGAGCTCATCCTCCCCCCTCCTTCCTTCACCTTCAAAGTTCATTTGCAAATTGCAACATTTGTTGCTATATAGAGTGTGTGGAGTTCAGGCTCTGTGATAGATACAATGTTGCAGGTTACAGCTGAACAAGGAGAGCAGTTCTAACACAGCAAGTAACAGCTGACAGGGAGATGCTAGGGAGAAGAACAGGCGCCCTGGATCAACATAGGGGCCCTAGTTCTTTGCTTAGGTGGCCTATGCCTAAAAATGGCCCTGCTTTCAGTGCTAGCAAAATTTACTACTTTGCGTGCTTTAAATGCCAGAAGAATTTTCAGGATTTCAGGATTTTCAGGACACATTTGGTTCAGTCAAAGTTTACAGTAGGAAACCCTCCAGTAAATCAGGAATATTATACATTGGTTTTTTTTTCAGCACAAAGTGTACTTTAACATGGTATAAAAATGTACCTTTTCTGGAAATTTTACAGGAATTATGGCTAAAATATGTCAAAAAAATTTAAAATTTGAAAATTTTCATGGATTTTCCCCATTTTTACTTAGTTATCTTAAGGTTACACACAAAAATCTTAGTTTCTAAAAGCTCTGATACTCACGAGTACAACGATACCAGATGTAAGTGTAGGTACCCCACTTTTCTTGTACAGGAGACCCCCCCAAACTAAAAATGCAACTTCAAGAATATTACACCAAATTGAAATGTATAACCACTTCTGACGGTTAACACAGAATATCTTCCAAATTAACTAAAATATCCCCACAAGTGAGATATTTTTAGAAACCACATACCCGCAGGATTTTATGAGTGAGGTAAGTTTCTATCAAAATGCAGATACCTGGGCACAGCGCTTCGTCCAATTGTTTGTAAGTTATTTTCTCACATTTTCCTTTTTTTCCTCAACTGTAAAATCAGAGTCAAAATCAAATGTGAATTTCAGCTAAAAACTGCAGAGGAAAGTTTGAACGCATCTCAAATATGAAAGCCTAACCCCTCCCGAGTAAAACAGTATGCCACATTCATGGGTGTACCCAGAGACATGGCTACCAACTAACCTACAGTGGGACCAATGCCAAATGTCAGTAGCAGCAAAAAAAAATTAGCCATTTTTGTATTTGAACAGTCTGCAGTTTTTCCCACAAAACACCCCCCAAACTCAGAATTACCCCCCACAAACTATATATTCCTACACACCTTCAGCTATGTAACACGGTAGCTTGTTCATTCACACCATCAATGGTGTGGGCGCACCGACTTTTCACAGATTTTCTAAAAAAATTAACAAAAAACAACTTCAAAATGTAGAAATCATGCCAAAACCTCATGGAATGTAAAAAAAAAGTTACCAAATATCAGTCTCACAAATCTCCTAAATCAAACGGTATGCCATATGCGTGGTTACACCCACGGACATTGAAGCGAATAGCCACGAAGTGAGACAATGCATGATTGCTCAGAAAAAGCGAAAATATACAGGCAACTCTGAATTTGAACAGTCTGCAATTTTCCCCACAAACCCCACCCCCCCACAAGCTATATATTCCTCGAATCTTCACACTTTCAGCTATGTAACGCTGTAGTTTCTTCATTCATACCATCAGTGGTGTGGGCGCAGTTCTTCGTAGAAGTTCGCAGTTTTCGTAGATTTTCTGAAAAAATTAACAATAATCAACTTTTGAAGGTAAAAATCATGCCAAAATTCAATGAAATGTAAAAAAAAGTTACTAAAAATCAATCTCCCAAATGTTCTGAATCAAACAGTATGCCATATGCGTGGTTACACATGCAGACGTGGAAGCGAAAAGCCACAAAGTGAGACAATGCAAAATTGCTCAAAACCAGCAAAAATATTCAGCCAACTCTGAATTTGAACAGTCTTCAGTTTTATCCACAAAACACCCCCACAAACATTCCTGAAATCTATACACCTTCAGCTATGTAAAGCTGTTGTTTGTTCATTCATACCATCAATGGTGTGGACGCAATTCATCATAGAAGGTTGCACTTTTCTGAAAAAATTAACAAAAAACAAACTCAAAAAGTAAAAATCATAACAAAACCTTATGGAATGTAAAAAAAAGTTACTAAATATCAATCTCCCCAATGTCCTGAATGTATGCCATATGCGTGGTTACACTGTAACTTACACACACATGGACGTGTAATCGAAAAGCCACAAAGTGAGACAATGCATGAATGCTCAAAAACAGCAAAAATATTCAGGCAACTCTGAATTTGAACAGTCTGCAGTTTTTCGCTACAAAACATCCCCTACAAACTATATATTCCTTGAATCTACATACCTTCAGCTATGTAACACTGTAGTTTAATTTATACCATCAATATTGTGGGCGCACTTTTCGCAGAGTTTCTGAAAAAAATCAACTATCGAAGGTGGAAAATCATGGCAAAATTCCATGTAATGTAAAAAAAAGTTACCAAATATCAATTTCCCAAATGTCTCAAATCAAACGGTATGCCATATGCGTGGTTACACACGTGCACGTGGAAGCAAAAAGCCACGAAGTTAGACAATGTATGATTGCTCAAAAACAGCAAAAATATTCAGGCAACTCTGAATTTGAACAGTCTGCAGTTTTTCCCCACAAAACACCCCCCACAAACTATATATTCCTCGAATCTACACACTTTCAACTACGGAATGCAGTTGTTTGTTCATTCATAACATCAATGGTGTGGGCGCAGTTCTTCGTAGAAGTTCACACTTTTCACAGATTTTCTGAAAAGAATGAACAAAAATCCACTTTTGAAGGTAGAAATCATGCCAAAATCCCATGAAATGTAACAAAAAGTTACCAAATATCAATCCTCCAAATGTCCCGAATCAAACAGTATGCCATATTCATGGTTACATATGCGTACGTGGAATCGACTAGCCACAAAGTGAGCCAAACCACAGTGGCCCAATTATAGCAACTTTTCAGATTTGTCAGCCTACACTTTTTTTAAAGGAAACGGTCCCAAAACTTGGAAATACCCCCCATAGACTATATATTTTTGGAATCTACACTCCTTCAGCTACGTTATGGTGCCAAGCTTTCATACATACGTGGAGAATTCCAGACACAGTAATCCAAAGAACTCTGTGTTTTTAGGAGATTTTTAGATGATTTAAAGATTGAAATCTAAAACCACTTGACAAGCAAAAAACACACTAAATGTCAATCTTCCACATGCTACACTTTTTCAAAGGAAACAGCCCTGAAACTTGGAAATACCCCCACAAACTATATATTTTTGTAATCTACACACCTTCAGCTACATAATGGTGTCATGCTTTCGTATATATATGAAAAATTCCAGACGCTGTTATTCATAGAACTTAGTGCTTTTAGGAGATTTTGTGAAAAAATAAAATAAGAGGACTCAAAGGCTGAAATCCTACCTTAACCCACTTGGCAAGTAAAAAAACCCACTAAATGGCAATTTCCCACATGTCTTGAATCAAACGGTATGCCATATGTGTGGGTGCACACAGAGGTGTGGCCACAAACTAGCTCAAATGGGACCCATGTGCAATTGCAATTACAAGACAAAAACAAAAAACGCCACAACCCACCCCCACTCCCCCTTTTAATGGTATTTTAGTGAAAGCCGGTTAGTACAGAAAGTCACACAAGTTTTTGCACACTTTGCAGCCTTCATCTCCCCCACAGGCTGAACCATCTCAAGCTTCAAGTCTTGAACTAGGAGAAGTTATGGACAAAGGATCAGATGATGAAAGATCCAAAGATCAATCACTCACACAGGAGTCCCTTACAGCACTCATCAAGATGATGAAAAAATCCTTATGTTTACCAAAAAGGACCTGGATTCTGGTTCTTTTCATGTACACAAACAAATTCAAACCGCTATTAGAAAAGAGTCGGAAACTCCTGACAAAAGATTCTCAATTTCCCAAAGCTTCTTTAAAACCTATCCTTTTCATCCCTCAGATTCAGCCCTCTGGGATGAATGCCCTAAAGTAGATATGGCCATCATTAAGACAAACAGGAAGACAACACTCGTCACAGATGATGAACAGGAAGGAAGATTCCCTCCTTAAAAGGACCTATCTTCTGGCTGGTGCTTCAGTTTGACCTTCCTTATAACCAGCTTTGCCAGAGCCAACAAGGTTTGGATCTCTGACTTAGAAGAAGCCATAAATAATGGTACTCCCAGAAGCGAACTGCTGAAGAGTCTTTCGGACATCAAGCTATCCAACGTGTTCATGTCCGAAGCTTCCATGGAATCTATCAAATTATCTTCTAAGATCATGGGATCTACTGTCTTCGCCAGGCGTGCATTGTGGATTAAACAATGGAGGGCCGATACCCATTACAAGCAAAGCCTGACAAGCATTCCCTTTGAGCACAGCCTTCTTTTTGGACCCAAATTAGAGGACCTTATCTAGAGGAACTCCAACAAGAAAAGTCTTCCTCAAACCAGAAGTTTCAGGGCCCCTACTGCCTCCACTACAGGTATCGCTCAGCCATCTCTCAGAGATCAAAGGCAATTCAGAAATAACAGATCACTTCACCAAAGAGGATCTTGGAGGCCTTTTCAGCAACAGTCCTTTCGTGGCAAAACAAACCCTTCAAAAACAAGACCTTCATGAAGGTGCGCGAGCTCAAACCCCAAAGGTAGGAGACAGACTTTCCCTATTTCCAGAGGTCTGGGCTCATTCAACATTGGATTCTTGGGTTCTGAAGACAATCCTACAGGGATACAGTCTAGAATTCTCTTCCTATCCGACTCTAAACAGATTCATCCAATCAAAAACAAAGTAAAGTCTGATCAGGCAACACCTCCTTCAAGTATTCCAACTCCTCCTCGAAAACATCATCATCGAGGAAGTACCTGCCCTGGAGAGAGGACATGGCATCTACTCTCCCATATTTCTGAAGAGAAAAAAATCAGGGGAATTCAGGCCGATCTTGAACCTCAAGTTCCTAAACCAATTCCACACCTGAGGAAGGGGGTTGGACCCCCGAAACGTTGTGTACTTGGCTTTTTCTTTTTTCAGCACTTAATAAATGAGTATTATTTGAATACTTACCTGAGTGTGCCTCCCTACAAATGTTATATGACTTATGATACTTACCTGGTGTGGCACAGGTTTTAAGGAGTGCACCTCCTATTCTACCTATCTGGGACACCACATAACTATTGAAATTGAACCACATTCAGATCACCCTTTCTTGTCTGCAAAGCCATGGGTGGATTATCAACTTGGAAAGTCCAGCCTCACCCCAGCAAACCAAATTCAATTCCTGGGGAATATACTCAACTCCCAGTTAATGACAATATCTCTTCCTTTTGAACATCAATTGGACATCATCCAATCAATCCTGTCTCGCCCAGACTCCACTGCCTGGTTCTGCCAACACATGCTGGGAAAGCTCATCTCTATTCTAGAATCCGTTCGATGGGCCATGAACCACATCAGAACCTTCCAAATATCCTGTCTGGAGATCTAGATATGAGACAATTTCACTCAAAAAATCAGAATCAAGTAATCTTTCTGAAGTCAAAAAAGACTTGAAGTGGTGGACAATGAAAGATAACTTTCTTCCCATCTCTTTAGAAACCAGGCATTGGATTTCTGTCACCACAGATGCCAGCCCCTTGGGTTGGGGTGCGACCTTTGGGAAACAGGTGGAACAAGAAATTGAGATTGGCACCTCAGAACCACAGAGAGATGATGGCAGTGTTTCTAGCCCTCAAGACATTTTAACCTCTGACAGGGAAATCTATCATGGTCCGATCCGACAACATGACTGTGGTGGCTTATACATCAGAAAAAAGGGTGGCACCCGCAGTCCCACAATGTGGAACATAGCCAAATAAATACTAACTTGGGCGGAACTTCACATCTAGGATTTATCAGCATCTCATATACCGGGGCCCAACCACATGAGAGCGGACGTCCTCAGCAGGAATACTCTTACCGGAAGAATGGTGTCTCAACCCTCAGGTATTCCAATCAATATGCGACACCTGGAGGACACCACACTTAGACCTTATGACCAGCAGGGAGAATGCTCAACTGGAGAAATTCATATCTAGATCTCCAGACAACAAGGCAATAGCCACAGATGCTCTATCGATCCCATGGGGTCCCCAGATGTCCTACATCTTTCCCCCCATTCCTCCTATCTCCAGAGTTCTCGAAAAAATTTGGGACGAGAAGGCCAACGTTATTGCTATTCTACCATGGTGGCCTCAGAGAACATAGTTCCACTGGGCTCTCCAGATGTCTATCTGTCCGGTCATCAAACTACCTCCGATGGAAGACCTCCTTCTTTAAGGTCCAGTCCTCCACCCAGCCTTGAAGACGTTATGCCTAGCGGCTTGATGGTTGAAACAAGATCTATATAAAACAGAGTATTTTCCAGTCAAGTCATCCAAACTCTTCTTGCATCAAGGAAAGATTCAATTTCCACAAGGTATTATAAAATCTGGGAAACATTCACTGCCTGGAACAAAGCAAAATGTCTCTCTCCTCTTTCTACCTCAGTCAAGATCATAGTTGAGTTTCTCCAAGATGGACTTAACAAAAATCTCTCCTTGCCATCCCTTAAATCCCAGATATCCGCTTTATCAGCTTTAACTTTAACTAATACAAGATGGGCTCTGGACCCTACGGTTCTTTCAAGGAGTCAAGCACCTAAACCCACCAATTAAAGGGTATCTCCACTGGTTTTTGTAAGTTTTTTTAATCCATTTCTATTGAAGAATGGGAGGTAAAGGAGCTGTGCCTTACCTTCCGTTCTTCAATAGAACACACAGGGCAAGGAGAGAAGGTAAGAACTTACCCGCTCGCTCGCTCCCCCGGCGCGTAGTCTGACAGTTCCCGACAGACCTTGTCTTCTATGCGCATGCGCGATCTATGCGCATAGAAACAAGGTCCGTCGGGACCTGTCAGACCAAGCGCCGGGGGAGTGAGCGAGCGGGTAAGTTCTTACCTTCTCTCCTGGCTCCTGTGTGTTCTATTGAAAACGGAAGGTAAGGCACAGCTCCTTTACCTCCCGTTCTTCAATAGAAATGGATTCAAAAACTTACAAAAACCAGTGGAGATACCCTTTAAATCAAGAGTACCCCCTTGGGACCTTCCCACAGTTCTTCACACCCTTCAGAACCCACCCTTTGAACCCATATCCTCCTGCTCCATCAAAGATTTAATTCTCGGAACCATCTTCTTGGTAGCCATCACCTCAGCTAGAAGAGTATCAGAAATTAGAGCCCTCAGAGCATCTCCAACATTCATCTCATTCCTAAATGATAGAGTCATCCTCAGAACCAATCCATCATTCCAACCTAAGGTTGTAACCTCATTCCATCTCAACAAGGTTGTCAGGAAAGTGTGTAGTGACTTGGCAAGACTGGGTTAACTATTGGTATTAGTTCTTGCAAATGACCAATAAAAATACCATTCCACCCTGGAACAGTCCTATTGTTTATATTACGATTAGTGAAGCATGGAACCAGATCTTCTTTTCCAATGTTTTACAATGTGGGGCTGAACCATGTATCTGGAATTCTCTTCAGCTAGGGGTCTGGTGGGTACCCTAAGAGGTCATTTTAAGGACAACCATATATGTAAAATAAATGTATTTCGGTATTGGAATATGTAAGACTGAAACCAATATTATACTTGTGAATGGAAAAGTAGGCCCATCAAAATGATACCCAACATGGAGCCCTTATTCCCTTGCCAAGGCGAGTAATTAATATCATGGGAAATATGGATTACAAACAGGTCATGTTTGGTATTGGAGGAACTGATAATTAATACAGGAGAGGAATATGTGGTCAATATCCCAGTACAATGTACATATCTACATTTATATGGAATCTGCCTAATGAATGCTTTTGGCTAGTCGTAATCTGGACATTCCTAGACACTCCCACCTCCTGTATAGCCCAGAGAAGGGGGGTGGTTCATGAAATGGTTTAAAAATCCTTGTAGCCCCTATAACTTTGTTCATACTGAGGGGACATGTTAAAACCATGTGTATGGGCCAAATGTTTCTTCCCGCCCCGGGATACAGGACTTCTAGTGAGTAGGGTCTGAATATTTTTATACTTTTTATTTTATATAACTGTTGTACCTATTGTATGTCATTTTATTTATTTTTTTTTTTAACACCATTTTCTTTTATTTTTGTATTATATGCACTGTCTACCTTTTGGAATATTAAATCTAAAATTTAATAAGTTTTGTCTTTGATGCTCTAAAAGAACTCAGTTAGCCTCTGATAAGTTTATATGTGGTTGAATGAAATGTTTTGCTGTGTAAATGCTAATTAACTCTGTGACTGCTTTTGAAGGACTGATGCTAATTAACCAGTTAGTTGCTGGAGTGAATGGTGTAGTGCATAGTCAGTGAGAGTCAAGAGTGTTTTTGGGCGTCTTTAAGGCCATAACTTAAAGTGGTGGCAACGAGTACCGATTGATTGGTCAGATCACGTGCCCAGTGAACTGGCGTTTATGACAAAGGTCATCATCCTCCCAACCTTAGCAGCCTCAGATGATTCCGATAGTTCCCATCCTCTAGATGTTGGCAGATGCCTCAAAGCCTACTTAGAAAGGTCGGACGATTTCAGAATAGCAGACTCTTTGTTCATCCTCCACACAGGCAACAGAAAGGGTCTTCAACCTTCTTCATCTACCATCTCAGCATGGATCAAAATCTGTATCAAAAGGCTTGTACAAGCATGGCAACAGCTCCACCTGATAAGGTAAAAGCACACTCAACCAGGTCAGTGGCAGCCTCTTGGGCCTTCTCCGCCCTGGCATCAGCAGAAGAAATCTGCAAAGCAGCTACCTGGACCTCCATGAGCACTTTCGTCAAACACTATAATTTAGATGTGTTCACTTCCTCTCAAGCAGACTTTGGCAAAAAAGTCTTACCTGCTTCTCTCTAAATAAATTCTTTTGTGTTAAACCGCATATCTTGTCTCCCTCCCTATTTGTACATGAAGCTTTTAAAATCCCATAGGATAACCACTTCCGTGTTTCAGAACCAGGAAAAGAAAATTACGGCAAGTAAGTCAAATTTTCTGTTTTTTCCCCAGGTACTGATTTCCCAGCATTAAGTCTTAACTGAGCATGCTTCTCCCCTGGGTGGGGCAGAGGTCAGGTGACGTCACTCAACCTACTGGAAGCAGGAAGTTTTAACATTCACCCCAATGTAATTTCTAACAGTATCCTGGGGTGGGAAGAAACATTGGGTCCATACACACGGTTTTAGCATGGATAGAGAACTGGTTATTGGATCATAAACAGAAAGTGGTGGTTAATGGAGCTACATCTATGTGGGCTAAAGTTCTAAGGGGAGTGCCTCAGGGTTCTGTACTGGGGCCGCTTCTGTTTAATCTGTTTATAAATGACTTAGAAGGGGGCATTGAGAGCAAGGTCTCAGTGTTTGCTGATGACACTAAACTATGCAGAGCTTTGGAAACTTCAAATGATGTGCAAGTGCTGCAAGCAGACCTAGATAGATTATCAAAATGGGCAGCAGAGGATTTATAATCCCTGTGCCACCTACAACATAAATAGCTCTGTGTTAAGTGCATATGTAATGGAAAAAGATTTGGGGGTTCTGGTAGATAACAGACTTGACTATAGCAAACAATGCCAGGTAGCAACAGCTAAAGCTAGCAAGATATTGTCTTGTATAAAGAGGAGAATAGATTCAAGAGAGAAAAATATTATTCTCCCTCTTTACAAGGCACTGGTAAGGCCTCATTTGGAATATGCGGTGCAGTTTTGGAATCCCATATACAAAAGGGACATCTTGGAAATTGAAGCAGTTCAGAGAAGGGCAACTAAATTAATAAGGGGAATGGAGGGGCTTGAATATGCAGGCAGATTAGACAAGTTAGGTCTGTTTACATTGGAGAAGCAACGTTTGCGTGTTGCTATTTGGAGTCAGGAAGGATTCTTTCCCCCTTTTTAGCTGTTTTTTTTTTTGCGTTCCTCTGGATCAACTGTTAGGTAGGGTTAAAAAAAAAATTTTTGCGTTCCTCTGGATCAACTGTTAGGTAGGGTTAAAAAAAAAAGAGGGTGAATAGGTTGGACATGATGGATGGATGTCTTGGATAGCATTTTTGTATATAGGGATTGTCGGCAGAGGGAACTGCTGTGCCTATGATTAAGGACGGGTGTGTCCGAAACGCGTAAGCGTCCAGACAATAAAGGCTTTTAATTGCAAAATTTTACGGTGGAGTGTCTTGTGTGATCCCGGTCAGTGCGGATTCCAATATTGTAACGATCCACTAAGTTATACTGAACCCATTTCTGATTGTGAGAGTCCATGGGGGGGGGGGGGGGCCTATGCCAGAACCTATAAAGCAGTGATGGAAAACCTTGTAAGTTCTGATGTTAAACTTCAATTCCCAGCATTCATTGGCTGCATTCTACTACCAAGGCATGCTTAGAGTTGTAGTTTCATAAAACATGGTTTTTAAAATGGGTGTAACCTATTTGCTATTGCACACACGGCATCTCTTCTCCCGATGTGTCCGTCTTTTGCATTTTAAAATGTTGTCAGGTCAGTAATAGTTAAGTATCCTGCATTGTCAGGCACCCAAGGTTTACTAGATTTGTGATTCAGCTAGCCCACAGTATGTATGTATGTATAATTTTACTTATAATACATAATACTAGGCATGTTAAATGGGGAGGGGCAGTGGGATATATTGTTATAATACAAAAGGCTAGGCATTTTCAATGGGGAGGTACAGTGACAAGAATATATATTAGTCACTCAGTGATGTCACTTCCTGTATTCCAGTGCCCCTCCCCGTCTCTCCTCCCTGTATTAGTCATTTATATAGGAAGCCCTGTTTATTGTTGTCAGACAATGTTCGGTCCTTCTTTCTCTTTTCAATAGGAATGGTAATTAACTATTCATACAATAAACAGGGATTCCTAGATGGGAAGGAACCCTATGGACTGCAGAATCGGGGTTGTGGGTTCTCTTTTGGAGGAGAGAGAGCTGATCTGAGCTGCCCAGTTTAAGAAAGACTGGAGAGGAGAGAGATGACAGGCAGGGAGACCAAGTAGCAGAATGATGCAGTAGTCAAGACGGGAGATTATAAGGGCATGCATGAGCATTTTAATAGTGGAGTGAGAGAGAAAAGAGCGGATCTTGGCAGATCAATAGGTTTGATCAGTGAGTTTGAATAGGTCAGGTTTGATTAGAAAGGGGGTGGGTTTTTTGAATTTGGGATGCATATTTGGGTCAGATCTTTACAAAAACCAGGCAAACACAGGGTACTCTGCTAGTATAAGATATTTCTAAAGATATCTAAAGAAACAGATGACAGAGCTAAAAAAATTATAATTTTTTAATAATGGGCAATTACAAAAACAAACTTTTTAAAATTATAGATGCCCTTAAAGGCTTTCAGATTATGGTGGTATAAAATCAGTTTAGTTCTCCTTAATATTACCCAGTTATGATAGTTTCTTTCTGACAATTAGCTTTTGCTGTCAGTGTATGCATGTCTTGAATCTATAAATACACATCTAGACTACACTTTATTCCATTAGTAATGTTGTGACCAACACTATGTGAGATGTGGTCACTGCATTTCCCGTACAATGTGTCTTAATTTTTTTTATTAGTCTTTTGCCTTTTGTGTTTTTAAAATTGCTGACAAATGGATCTGTTGTGTTATCATGGGAAGATCTCAAAGCTCGAAGGAGAAAACCTACTGGTTAATCATGGCAAAAATGGAAGTTATTTGCTGAGGGACAGTGAGACAGTTGCTGGAGCCTTTTGTCTGTGTTTATTGTAAGTCTTTTCTCTTATTTTGCATGTGTGTTTACGGACAACAGAAAGGTAAAAATATGCATACTGAACATGTGTTTACGTGTGCTCATATTTATATGTACATTTACCTACATATAGGTAAACTAGCTAAATAAAATAATTAATTTACCGTCTATATTACTATTTGAATGTTAAAGTAAAGATCCAATACACATATTTAAAGGAAAAAATATAAAAATTAGCTCTCATCATCTGATGGAAAATAATGTGTTTCTGATTTCATGTTTTTTTCTAAATTATATTTTTATTGAATGCTTAAAATCTTAAAAGTCTATAGCCATAGGTGGGTCTTGAAATAAGGGTGTAGAGTATTATATGAAATAAGGTACTATAATTTTCCTTAGAGTTCCATGACACATATAAAAGCACTAGACTTGCATCCTCCTTTTTCTATGGAAACTCCTTTGTGATTTCCAATTACCATTACATTCCAATTAGGTACATTAAATCTATATAGCAACAGATAAGTAACATTTTGAAGTCTATTCATGAAATGTATATAAAACAACATAATATTATCCAAACTCACAACAGATTGGATGGCCAGGTGGAACAATCCCCCACTCCTAGTTGCTCTATATATTTACATGGGATCAAAATCACTAGAAAACCATAGTTCGGATACAGCAAAGCCCCAGACCAGAACTATAACACTTGTAGACACTCCAATAGTGAAACTGTGCAATTCACATAAAAACTCTGACGTCTTCCAATAATAGTGAAAATATAAGCTTTATTCTAATTCACTTGATACAACTGAGTTACACCTGATGTGTCTCATGTAGGTTACACTTCAGAGGTGTCTCCCGCACTTCCATTAAATACTCAGTCACACCCAATATTTAAATAAACCCCAGAGTGTCGTTATAATAGAAGTGGCACAACAAATGTAAAGGTTAGTTTAAAATACATAATACGTATGTATATATTGAGAAAGTTTAAATTATTTATCATGCGTATGCAATATAAGCTAATGGTATAAAAGGTTAACACAAGATGTAATTGTCCCAAATCATCCTTATATTATAAAGCTTAATGGAAGCTAGAATAGGACAAAATAGCAATCTCTAAAGATCCACAAAACATGATACGTCCCAAGCTGTATTTAATCCATCTGGAACCCTAGTGCCCATATTTAACATCCATTCTGCTTACCTTCTGAGCAATAGAGAACGCCTGCCACCCCATCCCCACCCTGCAAAGGGGAAAACACCCAGTGAGGGCATAGCCACACTGCAACGCAAACGCAATCGCATGAGATTTCATGTGCAATATCGTTGCGTTTGCGCATGCGTTTTTTTCATTAACTATTGAAAAACGCATGCGATTGCGATTTAAAATGCGGAACGCAAATGTGGAACGTTTGCGCAAACACAAAAAATAAGCAGCAGTGTGGCTTAGCCCTAAATACCCTGAAAACTGACTTCATTAATATTTTTAGATGTACACATAGTGAAATGTCTTGCTACCAGACTTATCTAATTTTTAATGCCACAAACAGAGCCGTTGCCTCAGTGGCCGCATAGTGCAACCTAAATACTGTATGAGGCACCTTTTACATGTAATAAAATACACCTTAGCATGGTAGTCTGAGGTGTTGAGTACCACTGTGCATCTTCCCTTGTCTGCCAGCAGAATGGTGATACTGGAATTTTTCTTGAGGGATATTAAGGCTCTACTTTCCTGTGTGGTCAGGTTAGATGAAGGAGGTTTATCACTAGATAAGGCTGCAGATACCCTAAGGAGAAGTTGTTCTGCCTCACTCTGTGGTACCTTATTATTGTATATTGAGGCTTATGTGGATGACAAGCGAAATGTCTTCAAGAACTAAACTTTAATTCCAGTTGATCTAACTGAATATAACAGATAATCTGATTGGTTAGTATACCTGATTGCAACCAATTCTGATTGGTTAGTATACCTGATTGTAACTAATTCTGATTGGATACAATCAGATTCTTTCAGAAAGAATCTGATTGTCTGCTCCCCATATCATTTCTGAGGTCCCAGAGCCATTTACAAAAAAGTTTCTACCGGTATATAATTTTATCGAAATTTTTGAAAATTTCTTGATAAATTTCGAACGTGGCTCGAAAATTGAATGCAGAAGCTCTAAAAACCATGCAATCTTGAGGCAAGTTATTTTTTTTCTTCTATTATTTTATTTTTAAGTTCTAGATTTATGTGCGTGTTCCCCAGACCATTTTCCACGTCCCAGAGCCATTTATAGTAAGTTACCATTGCTATTTTACCTTATATTTAGGGGAATCTGCGAAAAAAAAATTTCGCCCATTGACTATAATGGGTTTTTCTGCAAATTTTCTAATTTTATTGAAAATCCACAAATCTGGAGGTGGAACAGCTTTTAGCAGTTTTGTTCATCTCTACTTATGGACTGCCCTCCAACCCTTGTCTAGTACCTGATGCAGCAGATTATCTCTGAAAAGAATGTGTAATCAATTTTTAATGATGCAAATTACCTCATGGCATTGAGGACTAAAAAGTATGTAGACACCATAGGAAGGGGGTGTAAGTTTTTATCTGTTCAGATGACAGTCCAACAAGGAATGATGTTTAAGAAGCAGGAGTCAAGGCAGTAACAGGCACAATTAATAGTGGAGAAATCTAAGTAAAAAGTACACCAAAGAAACAATAAACAGGATCCTGGCTTTTGGGAGGGCAGTTGATTCACAGTAACTGGAATAAAGGAAGGGGAATGAAGACAATTGTTTTGACAAAAGGAACTCCACTGAGAAATATGATTAGTGTGCCAATCAATGCAGTGATTGTGACGACATAGCTAGGGGAGACCCAGAACAATAGGAGCAGATGTTAAGTGATACTTTCCTCATATAGAGGACCGACCCATAAAAGCATTTTGATTGTTGCCTGGGAGATAATATTTAGAGATAACGGCTAGTCATCAATAGAAAGAAGGGTGGATAGAGGCAGGAGAGGAATCTTTAACTGTTTTATCAAATGAAAAGTTCAGAAAGTGACTGGTTCCCTCCGATTCTAGAAATGCCAGTAGATCATAGGTTGAAGAATTGAGTTGAAGTTGGACCGGAAGAAGAAAACTAGAAGAGTCTTGCAGGGTGAAGTTAGATATCCCACCCAGATGGGTCGCCCCAATCATATCTGGTCATTGGAATTTTTCTGTTAAAGAGAGCAATACTTGGTGAAATGCACTCTTACTCCGCAATAAAGACATAGACCAACAGTGTGTAATTATCCTCTTGGATTCTACCAATCTGCACCGGTTCTTCGGTTCCAGTCAGTAGGGAATTAGATGTGGGAGACTGAAGAGGAGGGCTGATAAAGCGTGGAGCCAAGGGTGGAAATGTCCACTTATTAAGTTCTCTCAGCTAAGCGTTCTCTAAGGCAGGTATCAATCTTAATACTGAAGGTGATTAGCTCATCCAGAGTGGTAGGTAGATCTCTGGAGACCATGTTTGTCTGAAAGGCCCTGTCAATAGGCAGCTACATATGCCTCATTATTCCAGGTCACTGCAGCCAGGTTCCGAACTCAATGGCAAATTGTGCAGGACTGCAGTTGTTCTGTCATAACTGCAAGAGACGTGAAGAGGCAGCAGTAGTCCAACCAGGGGCATCGAACAATGGCTTGAAGGAAGACAGGAATTCTGTGGAATCATTAGAGACATATGTCAATCAAGTCCAACCGTTTTACCCTTTTTAACCCTGAACCTAACAGTTGATCCAGAGGAAGGAAAAAAAAATACAGGTAAAAAAAAGGGAGGGGGATGAAAAATTCCTTCCTGACTCCAAACGGCAATTGGAAAGTATTCCTGGATCAACCAGAATTACAGTGTATGTATTTATATCAGTAATTCTAAAATGTTTTTTAGTTTCAGAAACTTGCCATTACCACATCTGCTGGAAAACAGTTCCACAGTTTCACAGTTTCACCTTCTGTAAAGTGTAAACAGCCCTAGCTTGTCTAATTTCCTGCATAGTCAAGCCCTTCCATTCTCTTTATTATCTTAGTTGCCCTTCTTTGAACTACTTCCATTCCCAAAATGTCCCTTTTGTATATGAGATTCCAAAACTGCACCGCAAATTCCAAATGAGGCCCTACCAGTGCCTTGTAAAGAGGGAGAATAATATTATTCTCTCTTGAATCTATTCACGTTGGCACGTTCTGACACGAAGTGGGAGTGTTGATGTTCAAACTGTATCTGACATTCAAAAGATGGGATAGTATACATCCACACATAGTGCAACTAGAGACCAAATCAATTTAATATATACAAACAATAGAAGCCTAGTGCACATCCAACTAATTTGCTTACATTTAACGTTATCAGTGAATTGCAACCTAAAAAGCCTGCCAGTGAATTAAAGCAATTAGTTCAATAACTTGGCCAAATTATTTTAAGCCCAGCAACCCCGTCACGGTTTGCTTTATTCTGCTGGTTTGAGGGTCACCATTATAGCAGGGAGGAGGTGGAATCCAAGGTTCCTTATGAGCCCCAACTGGCAGTGGGGGAGGCTGTATTACAGGAGCTGCACTGACTGGGCAGCACAGTGGCTCAGTGGTTAGCATTGATGCCTTGCAGTACTGAAGTCCCGAGTTCAAATCCACCCTTGGGCCCATCTGCAAATAGTTTGTATGTAGGTTTCCTCCATGCACTCTGGTTTCCCCCACAATAATAAAGACATACTGATAGATTGTATATGTCAAATAAATGTGCTTAAATTGTAAGCTCTTCAGGGCAGGGTAAATGTGAATATATACATGTAATTGTAAAGCACTACGTTGGCGGTATATAAATCCACCATAATAATAATGACAATAATAATACCCATCCAATCCTATTCTGCTGGGCTTCGTAAGCGTCCATCCATGCAACCATGACTTGCAATATCTTTCAAAGATTCATGGACGCTTTATCTGGTGGGTCCATGGTCTATAAATACTGTAAGAATTTACTTATTTAGATGACAGGAAGAAGTCGGGACCAATGAGGAATGACGCCCACAAAAGAAGCAGAGGTCAAGGCAGGAACAGGCACAGTTAATAGTGGAGAAATCCAGCAAAAGAAACAATAAACGAAAACGGAAGGTAAAGCCTTCACAAATAGTAACTCATTTACGGCACAATACCAATTAACACCTCAAATATGCTAATGACGATAACGTCTTTTATTATGCACACTTATAACACACTAGTAACCTACACCTGTAAAGCAGCGATCACCAGTAATAAATCAACTATACAAAGTGCCCATGTGCAATAAATATGATAAATATATATATATAAATATCTAAAAATATAAGAACCAAAGTCCAGGCATGTAAAATCCTAGGCATCCAAATTGCGGTGAGAACAACTACATATATCGACTCCTATAATAGTTATAAAGTCACGATAGGGATCCTACACTGAGTGACTCCAAAGATACCGGGCAGGTAAATATATACAAAAGGACTCCTATAAACCAGTCCAGGAGAATGGAGTATATTGGTAACAGTCACAGCCTCCAACATACATTACCGGTCCTGCAGCTATTGCCGAATGAATGGATTACCGCTGTGATAGAAAAGTGTCACCTAGCGAGTTGTACATGGAACCTAAGTGCTACTAAGACATAGGCTGCTTGGCAGTAACCGGAGCGGGATTAACACTAAGGACAAATCTAAGTTTTATCTGTGGGACCTGGCTGTAGAATTGGTATCTGGGATGGTGTTTGAGATTCACATCTGGCGGACACTTTTTCTATCACAGAGGGAGGTGGGAATACGGCAGCATACACTAATCTTTTTTTATGTCTAGATTGGAGCAATATTTAAATTTCACTATAGATGCCCTTTAAAGTCCCTTGAACCAGTCATGTTCCTTTGCCAAGATGTTAACCTTACAATCTTTGAAGCTATGCCATTTTTCCTTAAGATGCAGGTACACGGAGTTCTGACCTGAGGAATTGGTTCCTCTGTGCTGGGCTATACATTGGTGCAGTTTCTGTTTGGTCTCTCCTACATACAAATCAGAGCACACTTCTCTGCACCGCATTGCATATATGATGTCGCTTTTTTTGTGTTTTGGTAGTGGGTCTTTCGGATGTACTAATTGCTGCCTCAGTGTGTTGTTTGGTTTATAGCAAGCAGCTACAGCAACTGTCTGCCATGTACAATTCTGTTTGACACCTTACCCTGGGCAGTTTCGATAACACCTCTTGCAATCAATGCCTCAATGCAATTAACATCTTGCATTCATAAAGTTCCTAACACCTATGCTAATTGTGAATTTCCAGGGTACTTATTGCCAACAGATTCTTGTACAAGTCAGATGACTAGCGAAACATTTTCAAGAACTAAACATTTAGTCCAGTTGATCTAACTGAATATAACAGATATACCATGACCTGGATGAATGAGAAACTTCACAAAAATACAACCAATAAAACCGTAATCTCTCCTTCAATTTTCAGTTATAAATGTAAACATTTTATTTTTCTCTGAATATTGTAATATAGCCTGTCTGTCTATCTGCCTATCTATCCACCTATAAACAAATGTATTTATTTTCTTTAAATAGGTTTGGAAGACTGATCTATACCTATAGAATATTTCAAGACAGAAATGGTTTTTACAAGATTCAGGTAAACAGATGAATGGTAAATATCTATTTGTATGTAATAGATGATGTGCTGACCAAAAAAATATTTAGTATGAGCAGCTGACTATAAAGATGGTGCTAAGGGGAACACAAAATGATACAAACTAAAAATATATAGCCGAGGATAAAGTCCTCCACTCTAAAAAAGGAATCCCCAAAAGCAGCACTCGCAGCAAGCTCAACAAATTGCAAACAACCTATTATGGTTGTGACATTTTAGAAATAGAATAAAAGGCCTGTTTAATAGCGGGCCTCAATTAAACCAACACATAATGCAATAATATCAAATATGATTATATCCAATCTTTAATTGTACATAGAAGAAAAAAGATTTTTTCATCCCTCAAGTTACCTTCTAACCCTATTAAAATAAAATACAAAATCACAAATCCTATTGAACACACATATGTACAACAAAGTGCTAAGTGCAAAGTGCAAGTTAAAAATACTGGGCTGATAGCCAAAAACAATTGTTCATTCTCCGAGTGTTATGATCATGTCCAATAAACTTCTACAGTGTGTGGGCCAATTTACTGGTCCGGATTTAAGGGTCATGTCCAAATTGTCCTGTTGAGAACGAATAATCCATACACAGAGTGCCAGTACACATGTAACTTAATAGTACTACAAAGGCAATAGTCAGTATAATAGATGGTAGTGTATACTGGGCATCCCCAGAAGATACTCACTACATCAGCTACCAGGCAGATCGAAAATCCTTTGTACTGGAACGCTGCACGTTACGTACCAAGTCCTTCTCTTGCCAGAAACGGGTCTTCACTGTAAGGTCACGGTCAAAAATCTACTCCTCGGTGTCCTCAAAAGAGGCCAATTAATCCATCGGCAACTTTTTATGGGAGAATAGGCTCCTCCTCATAAATATTTGTGTTAACCCCACAATTGTCAGATTAAATACACTGCTCCTATTGCTAACCCTCAGTTCTCAAGTATTAAGTGTTATTGTTACAATAATGAAATCTTGCAAAATATGACAATAGTAAGGGCTACATATATCAGACATTTATACAATTATACACTGGCTTTAGAAATAATTCCCAGACATGGCTACTGATAACCTAATTACCACGTATATATCTAGTTGCTATTGTTGCAACTTTCTAGCATCAAGGCTATTATTAGAGATGTCTGAACTTTGCAAAATCCGGTCCGCTCAAGGATCCGCGAATTTAAAAAAAAAATTTTAAAATTCGAAAATCCGTGAGCTGACCCATTAAAACCTATTAAAATGAAAGTTTGGCAAAATCCGTTCTTTGAAAATACGAGGATTCTTCGAAAATACAAGTTTTTTTTTCGAAAATACGAGGATGCTTCGAAAATACGGACCCCGAAAATGTGGCTTGCTCCATCCAAAAATGTGGAAAACCCCGCAAATTTTGAATTTACGAGGAATTCTCGTATTTTCCCGTATTTTCGAAAATACGAGAAATCCTCGTAATTTCGAAATTTTTCGAAAACGTTTGGAAGGCGGAAAACCAGAAAATCCGTGATATCCGCCGTTCGCGAACGAGGTAAATCCGCCGCGGATCCAGGTTCGGATCCGCAAACTGGGCCATCACGAGCTATTATCTATCTAGGAGAAAATACAAATGCAATTTAAATTAGTTCAATCATATGTGCTACATATAAAAATAGAAAAGACAGACAAGCTGTGTATTTATAATCATAATTAAACACTATATACAGAATTTAAAACCTGCTTGTTAGGACAATGTTATAAGAAGCTACTGAATACCAGCTCCTTGTTTAAACCTACGGGAGCCATGCTATTTAATTGATATATCCGGTAAGCTTCTCTTTGCAACTGTCGTTTTACTATGTCGCCTCCTCTAAGTCCTAAGGTTATTCTTTCAATACCAGTTACTTGTACCTCCACTTCCTCCCCATTATGTGCTTCTGAGTGGTGTTTAGCTAGGCTATTCCTCCGATCACCATCCCTTGCGGCTCTCAAATGCTCTTGGCAGCAGCTGTACTAAAGTGGTTAAATGATGTTATATGAGACAATACGCCTGAATATGATACATTGCTACTGTGTGGTCTTTTAAGCTTCGTACACACGTTACATATTTGTTGAACGTTGTGACCGGCGAACGATCCATTGCGCAACATTCATCTGAAATAGAAAAAAGAGCAATGATCTACTACTGTTCTCGGCTTTTTTCAAAGATCAACTTGGTGTATTAGTTCTGCTAGTTATCGTCTGTCGGCCGACTGTGACGTATGATGGAAAGAAATGCGCAGCATTACGAGAACACGCAATATTACAAATAAAAACTTTCTCTTGTACACAAACGAACACTATCTAGGAGCTGTCCAGCTCTGCCATTGTCCCTCCAACCCCCCTGATTGTCTACCCACATGTTTATTAACTGTCGGGGAGATTCAATACAAGTTCTTATTGTTAAAAATGGTGCCAATTTTGCCCCAACCAATCAGATATTAGCTTTCAAATGTTAAATAATATCTAATTGGTTGGGGCAAAATTAGCACCATTTTTAACAATAAGAACTTTTATTGAAAAACCCTGTGTAAGTATAATGAGCATGTTGTTACTGGGGGAGCTTCTTCAGTAAGTGAAACTAAGTTAAGTCTAGATAAACACACTGGTGCTTGTTATTGGCTCCTCCCCCCAACTGCCCCATTCATCTCTCTGCTTTCCTTTAGAAGGCAGACAGGGACCTTTAACGGCTCCCCCTTACTATATTATTCATGTCATTGCACCTTAAGGTGCCCATACACTATTTAGACACAGGGGTGTCCCTGGGGTTTTTGGCACCTGAAAATACTTTTGAATGCCGCTCCTAGCGCCACTGTGGCAATGTGGGTGTGGCTTAATATGTGGGCTTGGTTTAGTCTGTGGGTGTGGCTTAGTGCATGGGCGTGGCAAATTTCATAAGTTTTTTTTAAATGGTTATTTATACGCTTCTCTATTTTTAGAAAACACTAAAAACATGTTGGTGCAACCATACTGGGTACCATACTCTGTAGAATAAAAGATGTTGGCCAAAAGATTTGTAAGCCCTGCTACCACGTGAAGGTAGACTCTTTCAGCAGGGCCTTAACTATTATCTAGATTATATATTTTATATATAGATTATATATAATTATATAGATTATTTATCAATCTCTGCTATCTATCTATCTATATTATGTATCTATCTATCTATCTCTTCTATCTGTCTATCTATCTCTGCTATTTATCTATCTATATTATCTATCTATCTCTGCTATCTATCTATCTATCTATCTATCTATCTATCTATCTCTGTTATCTATCTATCTATATTATCTATCTATCTATGTCTGCTATTTATCTATCTCTGCTATCTATCTATCTATCTATTGCTATTATCTATCTATCAAATCAAATCAAATCAAATCAAAAAGAGCTTTATTGGCAGGATCAATTTACATTTTGACATTGCCAAAGCAAACAAAAAATAATAAAATAATAAAACATGTTAGTATTAGAGGTTCACGGTAGGGGGACATGGGTATCAATGGATAATTAATATATGGACAGTACTATAAAGGGTATATTGGGTTTTAGTCTTTAAGTCGATTGGGGAAGGATAAAGGGATAATTGGGCAAGTAATCCTTGGACATTGAGTTCATTTATGCTCCTCTCAGTCTGTGACATGCCGTTACATAGTGTGCCCCAATATTTACTGTGGCTTCATCCTCTCCCAGCAGGATATAGAGTTTTCTCTCTCCATTTAAGCAGTTGAAGTCTGGGATAAAGTCCGACAGCATCTTGAAATGGGGGTCCCGTATTGTTTTGTATTTGGGGCAGTGTAGAAGGAAGTGGGTTTCATCTTCTAAGGTTCCCTGGTCACAGTGCTGGCACAGTCTGTTCTCTCTTGGTTTATATGTCTGTCTGTGTCGGCCAGATTCTATTTCTAGGCTGTGTGCACTCAATCTGTAGAGACTCTGGACTTGTCTCTCTTTAGGGTTTGTGATATTCTCCATGTAGGGGGCCAGTTTGTAGTCTCTGTCCAGTGCCTGGTATATAGTTAGTTTCTGGGACTTTTTTATTTCTTTCTTCCACTCATCCATGTAATCCAATTGGCTCTTGGTTATGGCGGCTGTGATTTGAGGTTCTCTGAGTGTGGGTTTGGTGTTAGTAGGGAGCTGATGAGTTGTTTCAGTGCACATGGCTTTTCCTGGTCTTTGTTGTGTATTGAGGCTTTATAATGGTAAGAGTTGAGGCTACTGTTCTGTAGGTGAGCCCAGAATGATAGGGCCCATTTTTGCATCTCAAGCAGTAATGGGAATCTGCCAAGCTCAGCCCGACAAGCGCTGTTTGATGTACTGCGATGGACCTGGAGGAGGTGCTTACAGAATTCCAGATGTAGTATTTCTGGTGGGCCAGATTCCCATTTTGATTGGTCTGAATAGGAGGCAGGGCCCCATACTTCACTGCCATAGAGTAGGATTGGGGAAATGACACTGTCAAAGATTTTAAGCCAGACTTTTACCGGTGGTTTGAGGTGATACAGTTGTTTTCTTATTGTATAGAAGGTTCGGCTGGCTTTTGCTTTCAAGGTCCCAGAATGGTTGATCTCCAGGCCGAGATAAGTATATTTCTCTGTTCTGCTGAGTATCTCGTTATTCAAAGTGAATGAAGGGTCATGTGTTGATTTTTTGTTTTTCTTCTGGAACATCATAATTTTCGTTTTATTTGGATTTATGGGAAGTGCCCAGGTTGCGCTGAATTTCTCCAGGCTGGTTAGACTGTCTTGTAGGCCACTCTTGGTTGGTAATAGCAGTAAGAGGTCATCTGCGTAGAGCAGGAAATTTACATTGGTGTCATGTAGAGTAAGTCCTGGTGCTGTATCTATCTTATCTATCTACCTCTGCTATCTATCTATCTCTTCTATCTGTCTATCTATCTATCTCTGCTATCTATCTATCTATCTCTGCTATCTGTCTATCTATATTATCTATCTATCTATTTATCTCTGCTATAAATCTATCTCTTCTATCTGTCTCTGGTATTTATCTATCTATCTCTGCTATCTATCTATCTCTGCAATCTATCTATCTATCTATCTATCTATCTATCTATCTATCTATATATCTCTATCTATCTATCTATCTATCTATCTATCATCTTTCTATCTACCTACCTCTCTATCTCTGCTATCTATCTATCTATATTATCTATCTCTCTGCTATCTATCTCTGCTATCTATCTATCTCTGATATTTATCTATCTCTGCTATCTATCTATCTCTGCTATCTATCTCTTCTATCTATCTATCTATCTCTGATATTTATCTATCTATCTATCTATCTATCTATCATCTTTCTATCTACCTACCTACTTCTCTATCTCTGCTATCTATCTATCTATGTATCTACGTTATCTATCTATCTCTGCTATCTATCTATCTCTGCTATCTATATATCTATCTATCTTATCTATCTACCTCTGCTATCTATCTATCTCTTCTATCTATCTATCTATCTCTGCTATCTATCTATCTATCTATCTATCTCTGCTATCTGTCTATCTATATTATCTATTTATCTATCTCTGCTATCTATCTATCTCTTCTATCTGTCTGTCTCTGATATTTATCTATCTCTATTATCTATCTATCTCTGCTATCTATCTATCTCTGCAATCTATCTATCTAATCTATCTATCTCTGCTATCCATCTATCTCTGCTATCTATCTATCTCTGCTATCTGTCTGTCTGTCTAACTATCTATCTATCTCTGCTATCTATCTATCTATCTATCTATCTATCTATCTATCTCTGTCTGTCTGTCCATCTATCTATCTATCTATCACTCCATCTATCTATCTAGCTACTACTATCTAATCTATCTATCCTCTTTCTATCTACCTACCTACCTACCTCTCTATCTCTGCTATCTATCTATATTATCTATCTATCTCTCTGCTATCTATCTCTGCTATGTATCTATCTCTGCTATCTATCTATCTCTGCTATCTATCTATCTATCTCTTCTATCTGTCTATCTATCTATCTCTGCTATTTATCTATCTCTGCTATCGATCTATCACTATTATCTATCTATGTCTGCTATGTATCTATCTATCTACCTCTGCAATCTATATATTTATCTATCTCTGCTATCTATCTCTGCTATCTATCTATCTATCTATCTATCTATCTATCTTATCTATCTACCTCTGCTATCTATCTATCTCTTCTATCTGTCTATCTATCTATCTCTGCTATCTATCTATCTATCTCTGCTATCTGTCTATCTATATTATCTATCTATCTATCTATCTCTTCTATCTGTCTCTGATATTTATCTATCTATCTCTATTATCTATCTATCTCTGCAATCTATCTATCTAATCTATCTATCTATCTCTGCTATCCATCTATCTCTGCTATCTATCTCTGCTATCTATCTCTCTATCTCTGCTAGCTATCTATCTATCTCTGCTATCTATCTATCTATCTATCTATCTCTGTCTGTCTATCTATCTATCTATCTATCTATCTATCACTCCATCTATCTATCTAGCTACTACTATCTAATCTATCATCTTTCTACCTACCTACCTCTCTATCTCTGCTATCTATCTACCTATATTATCTATCTATCTCTCTGCTATCTTTGCTATGTTACTATCTCTGCTATCTATCTCTGATATTTAACTATCTCTGCTATCTATCTATCTCTGATATGTATCTATCTCTGCTATCTGTCTATCTATCTATCTATCTATGTCTGTCTGTCCATCTATCTATCTATCACTCCATCTATCTATCTAGCTACTACTATCTAATCTATCATCTTTCTATCTACCTACCTACCTCTCTATCTCTGCTATCTATCTATCTATATTATCTATCTATCTCTCTGCTATCTATCTCTGCTATCTATCTATCTCTGATATTTATCTATCTCTGCTATCTATCTATCTCTGATATGTATCTATCTCTGCTATCTGTCTATCTATCACTATTATCTATCTATGTCTGCTATGTATCTATCTATCTATCTCTGCTATCTATATATTTATCTATCTCTGATATCTATCTATCCCTGCTATCTATCTAATCTCTCTATCTATCTCTGCTATCCATCTATCTCTGCTATCTATCTATCTATCTATCTCTGTCTGTCTGTCCATCTATATATCTACCACTCCATCTATCTATCTAGCTACTACTATCTAATCTACCTATCATCTTTCTATCTACCTACCAACCTCTCTATCTCTGCTATCTATCTATCTATCTATCTATATTATCTATCTATCTCTCTGCTACCTATCTCAGCTATGTATCTATCTCTGCTATCTATCTATCTCTGATATTTATCTATCTCTGATATTTATCTATCTCTGATATTTATCTATCTCTGCTATCTATCTATCCCTGCTATCTATCTATCTCTGCTATCTATCTATCTATCTATCTATCTCTGCTATCTATCTTTCTCTTTCAGCCAAGGGGGACCCAGGCACCTTAGGGGTTAAGTGCTCCACCTCCAGGAGTGGACACTTGGAAATTTGAAACTTTTACAGGCTCCAGTGCTCCTCCCCCTACCTTATATAGCCTAGCACCAGGAGACTGCTTTCAGTTTGTTTTCAAGTGTCCGCTCAGGAGTTGGACCACCATCTACAATCAATTTAAAGCAATGGAGAAAGGGTTAGCTGGAGGTACCTACCTTCCACCTATTCCCTAGGACTAAGCACGCAGCAGTGGGTTCTTACTCACTCCTAGCGTCCACCATAAAATTCTACATGCAGCAGTGGGTCATTTCCCACTCCTAGCGACTCCAAACCCTAATGGCTGGGAAGTGCCATTAGGAAGAGATATGGGAGACGTGATTCCTGGTCTCAATCTGACCTGGTGGATGGCTAACAGGTTACCAGCAGTCTGGCAGGCTGTTCACCCTGTGTAGGACGCTCCGGTCGCCATTGGATGGGGCCTGGGGGTTCCTTTCCTGCAGGCACTGCTGTGGACCACTCTAAGGTAAGAGCGGGGTCCTCTGGGGTCCGGGCAGGAGCCCTCCTTGACTGGTGTTTTTCGCGCGCGAACGCGGGGGCGGGACTTCCGGCCTCCTTCTCCTCCTTTATTCCGGAGCGCTCATGGACCTCGCGGCTGCATCGGAAGCTGTCGGCTCTGTTATATTTTCTCCCTTCCGGACCTATTTTATATATTAGATATTTGATGGCTATGTGATTATGTAGTAAACTACATTTATAAATGATGTTAATTTATAAGTACAATAAGGATATCAGAGACTCTTTCTATAAGTAGGAATATGATAGGCCCATGAGGGGCAGTTTCATGTGGATTTATGCTTTTAAGTTTTTAGTTTTTTCACTCTGAACAATTTTTTTACAGAATTTTCCACTATTAGTCCGGCAGGATCACTTGGTATCTAAATGAACACTATGAGATATTGCACGAATATGGACTTTGAGCTTCTGAACTTTGACCCGAGGAGTTACTCCATCGAGTCCACTGAAGGATTTGTGGACAACACTAGTAGTAGGGGCAAAGGGAGGAGCTAAGGGATGATGGGCGGGTTTGTTGGAATAATGTCACTTCCTGTTTAACACTATTTAAGTCTGTTACACCTTTTCTATGCACACTTGAGAAAGGGTACTTGATACCCGAAACATGTTGTGGCGCATGGATTATAAATAAATTCCTTCACAGCATAGTCTGTTTCAATGGTCTCTGTCTACAATTTCCCCCTTTTTGTTGAATTACTACTGAGCCAGAAGTGGAAGGCCCAAGGTAGACAGAGGAGACCTACCTAAAGCTGAAAAGTATTGGTGAACCCAACTTACTAAACTGACTTAGTCGATATGTAATCAGTATTAAAAATGAACATCTCTATATAATACACAACAACGCTGCCCTTTGGATTGTAATGCAATAATCAGTGTATGTGAAAAATTAAATAAATATTAATCTTACAAAACGTTGATAAATTAAAGTATTTAAAGGAATAGTTCACTAAGAAAGTGGTTTCAGTTTAACTATAGAGTGAATTATCCTGCATAAGCGCTATACTTAAACTATAGCCGGAAGTCGCCAGGACCTGTCAGTGGAGCCGAAGGTGGATTGTGCGCAAGGTAAAATTTCTCCCTCCTCATTCCTGGTTACATCTAAATTAATTGAAAAACAGGAGGTAAGACATAGCTCCTTTACCTCCCATCTGTCAATTAATGTAGTAAAGGAATAGTTCACTTTCTCAGGGATTATTATACTGACAAAGGTTTCTGCCTAGACAGTGATATTGCAGATTCAAAAAGGGGGAACGTTGGATGTTACTACATTATTATACTTACTGTTTTTAGGACAGAATTATTCAATAATAATTTTAGAAATAAAAACTTATATTTATTACTCAACAGAAATAATTATTTAGTTTCTAGGATAGTAATTTGGGATTGGCATGGAAGAGCTGAATCTCAGCAATTTTCTTTTTATTAGCGAAAAAAGTTAACTATGTTAATTTTTTTAAAGATATCATAAAAACAAAATGTCTCTTTAAGATGTGCATGTGAAACATTCTATATCTTTGCAGCACATCTTTAGTTGTGGTCTACTATTTAAAATATGCTCTTTTTTTAATGAGATCCTTGATGGCTGTTTGATGACAGTAATTTCAATAAATTTCCAACTATAAGGTTTATCAGTGGCTCCAGTGTTTAAAAAAAAAACCTTACCTTACATCTCTGCTCCAAATGGTTCCTCTGCAGTGCTTGTCCAAAGTCCAGGAAAGTGAAACTTAGGAGCCTGTCTTCCTGAAATCACTTCCCGGAAATCATTTTCCAGGAAGTGATTTTTCATTCATTGGCAAAGATCAATAATTTGGTGATCAGAAGTGATCACCAAATTTTGATCTCTGTCCCCATTTTTTTTCTAAGTCTTCGCTAAGTAGCACAGACTTAGAAAAAATCCTATTTGTGAATGGAACTTTGAGTTCCATTCACAAAATGTATAGTAAAGCTGTCAGCATGACAGCTTGTGCTATACAGGTACTGCAGCATGAGCTAAATAGAGATCATGCTGCAGTACCTCCACTAGACCACCAGGGGCAGCATCTTACCTATCTTAGGGAAGACCCCGGTGAAGCAGGAAGCTGAGTGATGTCACCGGGGTCTCCCTTTCCGGAACAAGACTGCTCTCCTCTGCTTCTCCACTTGGGACCGGCTGCTGCTGCTAAAGGTAGGGATATCTCCCGATCCCCCCCTCGGATTTGGACGAAACCGAGGGGGGATCGAGGGGGCTAGGGGGGCAGTTAAATGCTGCCCCCCGATCGCCCCTAGCAGGGGGAAAAAAATTTTGGGAGGGGGGAAGCCACAGATCGTATATTCACGATCTGTGGCAGTTTGAGTATTCACTGCACAGATCGTGAATATACGATCTGTGGCAGGGAAAGGGTTAAAGATATCCTCATTCAATCATTACACAAAAAGTGAATATTTCATAAATAAAAGTTACTTGACATAAGTAGTTAATGCTTTAAGCATTTATTATATAGCAATTTCTTCAGTTAAGAGGTTAACCCCTTTTTATATGTTTAACATCATTAAGAGAATGTGTGCACATAGCATTCCTTATTTTACGTACTTTATATGCATGGGAGTTGCCTTAATGTCTAAATTAACTAAATCAAAACCTTAATATTAATTATGGTCTCCAAATGCAATTGTGCATTTAGCTATTGTTCTTGGTTAGCAATAAAATAATTGGATCAGAATTTTATTAGTTAAATATAAAATCCCATTCATGAAAATTCAAATGTTTTCACCTCGCAAAACTGAAGGTTTTGACAAATCAGGTTCAGGGGTGAAACTTTTCTACTATTTGTACTATTGAGGGGTAGGGATGGACTAGAACTCGAACCCGAGTTCGAGCCGAACTTTCGAGTTCCGAACGGACCCAGACTTCTCGAACTATCCTGGACTTGGACTTTTGATATTTTCCGGACTTTCGATAATTATCGAATGTTCGACCGTTCGATGCTCGCGCATTCGAGAATTATTGAATTAAAAAAAAAAAAAAAAGATGCCCACATGTCCAAAATCAACCAACGGAAGAGTATTGCCAGCCCCCTGGCTATAAAAGGCAATGCAACCATTGCCATTTTGTCAGTGTGTTGGAGTGTGTTTAGTGGAGACCTGACAGTGTAGGAGTTGGAGAGAGTTTTGTGCACTTTTTGAGCTTTTGTGTTTGTGTATTGTGTGTATGTATATATGTGTATATATATATATGTGAAGACGGCCCCGCTCTTGGGGCGGAAACATGTAAAAAAATAAAGGCAAGATGTTAAAAATAAAAGAAATGCTATGAAATCTTGGTTCTATTAGTCTCACGTCCCCTAAATGAATATTTTGATCTATTTATTGTAACATTGTATAGTGTTATAGTTCAGTAGAAACACCACAGTGAAATACAACTGTTGTGCAGAGCTTGAATCAATCTTCCCCCATTTCCAACCAATAATAGATCAATAGGAGATCCATTGGATCATTCTATAATTAAAGTTATCAATCTGTCTTTCAATACTCACCCTCCCCATTAACTCACAGCAGTCACCAGGGATTCTGTTAGAGAGGGATCACTATTGGTCAATGTGTTAGAGAGGGATCACTATTGTTAAATCTGAGGTCCTATAAAGAACCCAGACTATCCTGTCATGTTTTATAATTGTTACATTTTATCAGTTCAGGACACAGGTTCATGGCTTCTATGGGGTCTATTGCTTAAATAATGTAATAATCCATTAACAAACTCACTTCATTGTCTCAGAGAAATGGGCATGGAGATGTTTTCCTTTCAGTCCCCCTATCATATATAGCAGGGATAAGCAACCAGTAGATCTCCAGATGTTTGAAAACTACAACTCCCAGCATTCCTCTACTCTGTAGTTAGAGAATTCAAACTACAACTCCCAGCATTTCTCTACAAGCACTCTGTAGGGAATTCTGGGAGTTGTAGTTTCCAAACATCTGGAGATCTACTGGCTGCCTATCTCTGATATATAGATATCCCTCCCTGTCCAGCAAACAGCAGCTCTCCTTTTGTCTATTGAGAGGGGAGGGGTGGGGTGGGGTGGGGTGGAGTAAGGTGAGAGTAAGAAGAATGTTTTTACTAAGACTGTCACATGTTTTACAAAGGAAGTCTTGCAACTTCCTACTAACACTTCCTACTTCCCTACTAATACTCATAAATTGTTTTGATTTGTGAACACTGCTTGCCAATCTAATATTAAGCACACCATTGGATACAACACTAAAAGGGAAGTGAGAAATATGTTCCTTTGTAAGCTTCCATTGCCTCCCTGTAAAACTTCCTGGGGTGTGGCTTAACAGTCCATTTTGCAGATACCATTACAAAACAGGAGTGGGGACTACTAAGTACTTTTATTTATATATAGATTTTGCCTTATTTACATTTCTAAATACTTTAATGTCATTACTACATATTTGTTAATATTGATATAACTATTTAGTGCTTAAACAACACATAAACAATGTCCCTATGTTATATTACTTTTACCCACCCCCACCAACATAGTACCTCCGAAAAACCCAATGTATTCCCCATGAAATTATAAATTTATGTTTATACTATAAGGGATATATATATATATATATATATATATATATCACAGGTATTCAAAAACTAGCACACTCGTGGGACTTCATGCAAACATCAAAAGCGTGTTTATTCACAACGTGGAGGTTGACATGTTTCCGCCCCAAACACAGGGCCGTCTTCAGAACATCTGAAACAGATCACAGTGAACATTTAAAACCCAACAAACACCAATCGGATAGAGTGTGGAAGGCGTGTTCCTATGATCTCATCATAGGACTGCCCCCAGAGGGTATATCATATAAAGTGACTAGGTGCAAACAAAGTGACAAGTGCGGATAAAAATACATAACTATAAATGCTGGAACAATAAAAACTAGAAAAGTGTATAATACAATCATAAAAAGCTATCTCGATATATAGAAAAGTGAACAACTCCGATAGCTAGATATATGCAGAGGCCGATATATGCAGAGGCAATAAATCTTAAAGAATATGGGAGAAACTCCCTCTCATCAAATCAACTACGGGGAAACACCCCATACATATGCTGTGGGTCAATGATATGTCGGGAGACATGTCAAGGACACTAGTCCAGGCGGACTGACACCTATGTACACAGGGATAAGACTGGTATATAAACCAGTGAGGGTATCCTCCTAATAGTAAAAATTTCTGGACAAAAACACACTAGTAGATCTAACTATCGCTTCAAACGGTCCAAGTCTAGATCGTTATATACAGTGGATAGTTCAGGGGACTCCTCGGAAGGGGAAAATATCCCCACCACCAGACCACCTCTAAATACAACAACACCCAGCACCCGTGGGATGAGTACCCGAGCTGGCACCCGAAACCTAAACGACAGATCAGGAGGGGCCACCATAAGCACGGGAAAACCACTGTTTCGGAAACGGTAATATACAACTTGAGTCAGCATCATGTAACTGAAGCTGAGAAGAAATTGTTACATAAAGGTTTATCCTTTGTACCATCTAACAAACTTAACAGTTTCGATTTTGAAGTGGATCTCTTCAAATTACAACGTAACCTTAAATACAAAAATTATTTCAGAAATTCCAACCAACCTACACAACAATCTTGGTATCATGGTAAAAATCTGAGGAGAAAAAAGGGTGACCTCCCCAATACTCCCGCATCACTAAAAGATTTCAATAACTTAGCTTTAGAATCCGTTACATCTCTCACCAGGGACACTACCTTCAAGTATACATCGAATTTGTCTTTAGAAGAAAGACAGGCTATAAAAACTCTTACGGATGATACGAACCTAGTCATCAGACCAGCCGATAAGGGTGGTGCTATTGTCTTGTTAGATGCCTCATACTACATCCATGAACTGCAACAACAATTGGCCGATATTAACACATATAGGTTATTGGATTCGGATCCTACCTCATTGTTAAAGAAAAAACTGGACAATATCTTGAGAAATATGGCTGATGCCAACTGGATCGGCATCTAGTTCATAATTTATGTTTAATAGCATAGCCTGGCTAGCTATTGGAGTTGTTCACTTTTCTATATATCGAGATAGCTTTTTATGATTGTATTATACACTTTTCTAGTTTTTATTGTTCCAGCATTTATAGTTATGTATTTTTATCCGCACTTGTCACTTTGTTTGCACCTAGTCACTTTATATGATATACCCCCTGGGTATATATATACATTTTTTAAAAATAGAAAATTTGGGAGAGGGAAATAGGAGGAGCATGTTTTCACACACTATGTGTGGGGCTAGTGTGCTTGAGGAGGAGCTGTGCACTGATGCCCAAGGTGGAGGAAAGTGCTGAGTGCACAGGGGACCAGGAGGCTGATGATGTCACGCAGCAGTCCGTGAGCAGCTAGGGAACTATTGTAGGGGGAGAGGTCCCACATGCTGCTGCTGCTATTAGTGACACAGCCAACAGTATTGAGGAGGTGAAAGTGGACGATGAGGTCACCGATCATTCATGGGTGCCACAAGTAAGAGAGGAGGATAGTGTCTCTGAGGGGGAGCTCTGAACCCAAAGGCAGAATTGGGGTCAGGGGTAGGGGCAGAGGCGGTGTGTCTGGTGCACTTAGTGCTGCTCATGTAGGTACAGCACCAATGTCATCTGGTGCCAGTGCCCCACAACAGCAGGTGACCTCTGCTCCAGTGCGTGCCGGTGGCTCTGCTGTATGGGAGTTCTTCTCATTGGCTCCCGGTGACAACACGGTTGCAATGTGCAGTCTGTGTCAGCAACGTGTTAGCCGTGGGAAGAATGCAGCAACTGTGAGCACCTCTTTTATGAGGAGGCACATGATGCTCCACCACTTTGCCAGGTGGGAGCAGAGGTCAGGGAATGTCCAGGCACCCACGCGTTCCCTTCCTCGTGCCCAGGTAGCCATTGTTCCTCCTCCTCCTCCCTCTCCGGCCCCATCAGCTGTTTCCTTGGTGGAAGTTAGGGAGGAGAGACAGCCTTTGGCCCCAGCACGCGGTGTTAAGAGGCCTCTTGACACTGCTGCTGGGTCGTCAGGTCAAAGGCAGGTCTCTGTTCCCCAGTTGTTAGAGCAGAGGCAGAAATTGTCCCCAAGTCACCCCCAAGCTCAGCGTCTCACAGTCGGCTTAGCCAAACTCCTGGCGGTGCAGCTGCTACCATTCAGCCTGGTAGACAGTGCAGCGTTCAGGGAGTTTGTGGCCATTGGCACACCACAGTGGCAGGTGCCTGGCCATAGGTACTTTGCCCAGAAGGCAGTACCAGCCCTGCACGACCATCTGCAGGGCAATATATCTGCTTCGCTGGACCACAGTGTGGGCAAGTGTGTCCACATTAGTATAGACGCATGATCCAGCAAGTACGGCCAGGGGCGGTATGTCTCCTTTACCACCCAGTGGGCCATTCTGCTAGCCGGCAGAGATGCGGCACGGGGCACAAGTGGTGAGATGGTGGTACCACCCGAATTGGTGCTACACCAGTCTCCACCCCCCCTCCTCATCCAGTGAGTCTTCTTCCCGGACAGCCCCGTGCCCCCCCAGAGCCTATGCTTCATGCCTGGTGAGACGGTACCATGCAGTGTTGCAGCTTCTGTGTCTCTGTGATAGGAGCCACACTGGGGCAGAGTTGCTGGCAGCACTGCAAGGGCAGACTGAGAGGTGGCTGACCCCACACCACCTCTCAATAGGCAAGGTAGTGTGTGACAATGCAACCAACATCCTGTCTGCCCTTCACTTGGGCAGAGTCACACATGTTCCTTGCCTGGCACACGTTTTCCACCTGGTTGTCCAGTGGTTCCTCACCAAGTACCCTGGTCTGCAGGAGGTACTGAGGATGGCTAGCAGGGTGTCCAGTCACTTCAGGTGGTCATACATGGCCACAGCTTGTCTGGCCAAGTTCCTGCAGCAGAACAGTCTGCCGCAGAACCGCTTAATTTGTGACACCCCCACCCGCTGGAACTCTAGTTTTATGATGCTGCTGAGGCTCCTCCAGCAGAGGCGAGACATCATTAACTACTTGTATGAGTATGAGTCTCTGGGGACCTTGGATTTCCTTAATCCAGGCAGTGGCTGCTGATTCGGGATGCCTGCCATGTGCTCGTGCCATTTCAGGAGGCCACCAGGATGGTAAGCCGCAATGATGCCTCCATAGCGGATACCATCCCACTGGTGTTCCTCCTTGAGCACACCCTGCGTGGCATACTTGACAGGGCACTAGCTGCCAAGCAGCAGCTACTGGAAGAGGAGGATGCCGACACTGTGGTGCTTTCTGAACCCGGGCATCATGGTGCAGAGCAGCCGTCCGATGATGAGGAGGATGATCTGGACCAAGAGGAAATGGTGCATTCCTCTAGGGGGATGTCTCAACCCTCCCAAGTACCACATGTCATCCGTTGTTGAGGAGTGGTTGAGCCCGACACTATTGTCCTCAGTGACTGCGTTTGGCACTTTGCGGTATATGGGTATGCATATGCTGCAATGCCTGCGCAAGGACCCCAGGATTAAGGACATCAAAGAGAAGGAGCAGTACTGGGTGGCCACCCTTATAAATCCCCGATATAAGGGTAAAGTGTCGAGTTCATTCCCGTATCTCAGAGGGAAAGCAGAATGCAGCAGTACGAGGCGACACTGCTACGTTGCCTCTGTTCTGCTTTCCCAGGTGCTGGCAGGCCTACAGCACCTGATGTTGGGAATGAGCAGGGCTCACGTCCTCCTGTGCCTGAGAGGAGGAGCAGCAGCTCTGGGGGCGGCCTTGCGGCTAACTTCAGGCTGTTCTTCCAACCACAGTTGCCAGGCACATCTATTGGCAACTCTACAAGGCAATACCTCCGTCGCCAGGTCACCGACTAAATCACCTCAGAGGCTGAGGATCCACTGGACTACTGGGTGGCGAGGCTGGATATATGGCCCGAGTTGGCACAGTACGCCATTGAGGTCCTTTCATGCCCGGCATCCAGTGTCCTTTCGGAGAGGGCCTTCAGTGCGGCGGGGGGGGGGGGGTTGTAACAAAGAGGAGGACCCGTCTCTCCACTTAAAATGTGAATGAGGTGTGGATCACATCTCAGTACAGCACCGCGATTGCTGATGCCCGTGACAGAAGGCCTCTTGCCCCTGGCCACCCGTACTGCTTTTTCCACCTCATTTTCCACCTTAGCTGATGCCAGTTTAGCTGGCAAATGCTCTACTGCAACAGCTACTCTGTGGCAAATTTTTCTACGGTTGGGTTGATCCTACTTAGCCCAATGCAAAAATCAATACTTGCTCTCCTGTCTCTCTCTCCACGCGGCACCTTTGTGGTGTCATCTACTGTGACCATGTCGTACAGCCGCAACAGCTACCCTGTGGCTAATTTTTCTACGGTTGGGTTGATCCTACTTGGCCCAATGCAAAAATCCATACTTGCTCTCCTGTCTCTCTCTCCATGAGGCACCTTCGTGGTGTCACCTACTCTGACCATGTCATACATACCATCTCATACAGGTCTTTCCATGAAGCGTAATCCCTTCCCTGCTTTCCCTTGCACGAAGCATGCACTGAGGGAGAGAAGCCAATGGGGTATGGGGTCTGTCCGGTGGGGCCAAGACTGCCTGGCTCTGCAATAATGTTGTCAAACTGCAGTGGGTCTACTGTTACTCAATGGTGCTGTTTCTACGAAATGTAACCCCTTCCCCGCTTTCCCTTGCATGAAGCATATTCTGAGGGAGAGAAGCCAATGAGGTATGGGGTCTGTCCAGTGGGGCCAAGCCTGCCTGGCTCCGCAATAATGTTGCCAAACTGCAGTGGGTCTACTGTTACTCAATGGTGCTTTTCCTACAAAGTGTAACCCCTTCCCCGCTTTCCCTTGTACAAAGAATACTCTGAGGGAGAGAAGCCAATGGGGTGTGGGAAAAGCCTTAATAATTATGTTTGTAGTCATTTGTAAAGATAAAACACAGAGATTTGTTTGGTTCAACTGGTTTACTAAATGTAACTAAGCACCAGTTACTTTTTTGGTGCTATACTTGGTGGGAAACAAAGTTGTGGGTAGGGGAGTTATTTATTTATTTTTAAATAAGGATTTCGCGCTTTATGCGCCTAATGTCTCTATGCATGGAGATCATGCGCCTCAGCCTCTCCACCATTTCATCCTGCTGGCGTGGTCGTCCTGGTGCTGGTGGTGGAGGGCAAACTACAGGCTTTATCTGGGGCCTTTGTGGGGGTGATCCACCCTCCTCAGCCTCACTGGCAGAAACAGATCCCTTATCTGCAAATTTATATATAAAAAAGTAAATAATAATAATAAATAATAATAAAAAAAATAATAATGTAAATATTGTGAATATTTTTCGTGTGTACTTGTCCTTTAACTAACATTAACTAACGTTTACATTTACTAATAATAACACTAACTAACATTAACTAACATTAAAAAAATATCTTTCAAAATTTGTATTATATGTAAATATTGTAAATATTTTTTGTGTACTTGTCCTTTAACATCTACTAACATTAACTAACAGTTAGTGTTAGTAAATTTTAATGTAACTAACTAACATATGCACTTTGAGTCCTTTAGGAGAAAAGCACTAAAGGCCTGCAATCATTTGTGGTGGTTTGTAAAGCGCTACAGCCAATCACAAGTGCTATAAAAGTAACAAGAAAAGTGGTTTCATATAGTGGTTATACATAGACAGAGCTTAACAGAAAGATCTGCCACAGAACCACCTGATTAGAGTGGTGCAAAAGGTGGTGTTTTATACTCAATCACAGTTAAAATTTAAAATTAAAATTTGATACTTGCCTTGGACATTGCGTTGGATGCCCTGGACGTAGGCACGCCGCTGCTGCTAGAGGTCTGACCACCTCTTTTGGAGTTGAGAGGTGGTCAGATCGATGTGAAACTGCGTCTGCAGTTTCTTCTGCAGACGGCGCATAATTGCACCGTTCGCGCTCTTTCACGTGGGGGTGCCAATTGGCATGCCGTCATACCCCCGCCTGGTAAGGTATTCCACCACCAGCTGTTGCCAATCCATGGTGGCCATGTTGTCTGAAGACAAACTAATAGTAGAATAACCCACACCCACTTTCGAGGCTCGATTTTAGAGCCTGGATTGCATATATGGGAAGAGGGGATTATAATCGAATGTAGAAAAATTTAATTTGCGAGTAAAATGTCTAGATAACAATACGCAAGTAAATATTGAATATGCGAGTAAAATGCCAATTATACCTATACACAAGTAAATATCGAATCCGAAAGTAAAATGTCCATTATACCTATACGCTAGTAAATATCGAATCCGTGGGTAAAATGTCCATTATACCTATATGCGAGTATTGAATCCGCGTGTAAAAGGTCTATTATACCTATACGCGAGTAAATATTGAATTATCGAATCCGTGAGTCGTTCATGGGATAATTATCGAATGTTCGAAGGCGAGAGCTCGAAAGTAACGCGCATAAGAATAAAATCAATTTTTCGAAAGTCCTAGATATTCGAACATGTTCCCCAGACCATTTCCCAGGTCCCACAGCCATTTTGATTACCGTATATACTCGAGTATAAGCCGAGGTTTTTAGGTTTTAAAATAAACCTAAAAACCTTACCTCAGCTTATACTCGAGTCAAGGTCACAAAGCTGCACTCCAGGATGATCGCCGTCTCCTTATGGCCAAATCCGGCTGCCGCACGCTGGGTACGTCCTGTGGGTTTTCCGGCTGATGTCACTACTCGGCGCCAGGCTGTGAGAGGCGCCGAGTAGTGACGTCCGCCGGCAAATCCACAGGACTTATTCAGTGTGCGGCAGGCCGGATTTGGCCATAAGGAGACGGCGATCATCCTGGAGTGCAGCTTCGGGGGAAGGACCAACTGGGGGGACTCTCAGGGGAGGGAGGGAAGGGGGCTATATAGGAATGTCACTACATGCACTCACATGAGTAGTGCAGCTTCGGGGTAAGGACCATCTGGGGGGACTCTCAGGGGAGGGAGGGAAGGAGGGAAGGGGGCTATTTAGGAATGTCACTACATGCACTCACATGAGTTTTATAATATTATTATTGTACACTTGGAAGATTTTTATATGTATGTTATATGCACTTTATAGTTATGAAAAGGCACTATGTTAAAGGGTAACTTAAGACTCAAACAATACTGAAGGCAGTAGTGGTCATAGTTCCTAACCTCGGCTTATACTCGAGTCAATCAATTTTCCCTACTTTTTTAGGTAAAAAAGGGTACCTCTGCTTATACTCGGGTCGGCTTATACTCGAGTATATACGGTAAGTTATTATTGATATTTTAGTTGTATTTCATTCGAACTTTTCAAACTATTTGCCTCCCATTGACTTTAATGGGTCCATTTTCGAACTTTCAAACTTTTCCTATAGTTTGAACGTTCAAAAACGGACCGAACTTTCGAAAGTTCGGCCATCTCTGTTGAAGGGTTTCAAATAATTTATCTTTCCCATAAATCTTTTAGAATGTAGTCCCTATATGTGTCTCTCTGCTTAACTAGGACCTACTCGACTTATTGATAGATTTATTAATAGATCCATAGGATGATGTTGCACTTTTAAGTACAGGATGGATAGAAGAAATTAGATTTTATAGAGACTAGGGATATATGTTTTGATTGGTTATATGGCTGTAAATGAAATTATAATATTTATAAATGTTAGCTATTTTCGGTATTTTGGCTTTCGCAGAACATTGCAATGGCAAAAAGCGTTATTTTCGTCATATTTATAAAACTGCTAATTTTCACCATGAAAGGTACCGCTGTGGTGGTACTATCGGTGATGTGCACTGACAACTTTGCCTTATTCATTGCGTTAAGTTTGGTATTGCGACAAAAAGAGAAATTGCTCTCTAGCGTCAGCCATTACCAGACCGGGGCTGCAAGCAAAAATTCCAGAACTATTTTTGATATTTATTATTTAATGCTATTTATAAATGGGTGAGTTTTCACCTTTTTACCACCTTTTCTGCCTTTTGTTGCATTTTTTGTAGTTTACCAGAATTTTCGTCAGACATCGTGAAGGCATTTTTCATAGCATTACATACAAACCAAAGTGGTATTTATAAAGTGCCAAAATGTCTTTTTTTAGTCTCTTTACCTCCCGTTCCTCAATTAAATTAAAAACCCCAAACTCAATTTCACCAATGGAGAGACCCTTTAAATAATAGTGCTTGTATGTAGTTTCTAGAGTTCTCTATATAGAATTACACGCAAGCATATTCTAGAAGTTTTCTTAGCCTGTCCTGATCATTTATATTCTATAATCCCAGAGATCTCTCACTGCCTCACTGCTTTCAGTACTGTCAAATGGAAGCAGTGGGGGGGGTATAGTGAGGTGCAGAATTTGCACTGCGCTTTATATAGTTATTAGTTTACAAACAATGGCCATCCAATCAGCTCTAAATGACCCAGAGGAAATAAGTGGTAGACTTCCCTCTGCTCATGTCAGGAACTTGCTGGTCTACTGGCCTTACAGTTTTAAAGATTGTGTAGAAAATAAGTTTTTAATGGATTATTATCAAAAATAAAGTTTTTGAGTGTTGTATTACAGGGTTCTGTGATTAGGGCCCTTTCTAACAAATCTAATTATCAATGATTTATAATTGGGCATTGAAAGCTGGGCATACTGTATAATAATCCCTTGTGGCAGTCAGAAAGTTGAAATGGGCAGAGATTCAATGTTGATAAAGATGAAGTAATGTGTTTGGGGGATTAAAAAAACTATAAAAATAATATTTTTCTTTGGGGGGGTTGTTAAGTGATGTCTTTAGAAACTGCTGGTTTAAAGGACAACTACTCACCTCAGCCTTGATCCTCTTATTCCTTCAGTTGAAAGTACCCAGGTGTTGTGTATTTAAATTGAGTACACTGTCCTTTTAAGAATATGTTTTACTATGCCTGCTTTAAGAAATAGTAGGAGGAGTTTTAAAATGCAGGAAGTCAGTATTGTTGTTAATAAAATTATGGTGATGTGTTAACAGTGTGTCTGTACTTCTGAAATACAATAATGGCCACAAGGACCTTTGAACTCTGTGTGTACCCACCTGAAAATATTCTGCAACACCCTGACACAATACCAGGGTAAGGACCTAAACCCTAGGTCCTCAACCCTGGGTTGAGCTGCTTACGCCCCACATACCTCTTAAAGTTTCCCTCGCTGGTGAGCTCATCCTCGTTTCCTACATCCGGTCAGCGAGCTAACCAATAGGAATACACACTGTTTAGGAAGCGTGTCTTCCTTTTCATATTGTGAGTGGGAGGTGGAGATGAGCGCACCTGCAAAGGAAAGTATAAGAGGTATGTGAGGGCGTAAGTAGCTCAACCCAGGGAAGAGGACCTAAGGTTTATGTCCTCCACCTGGGTACATTTAAATGGAGGAAGGGGGTAGAACGGACACTATTGTTGTCCTTTAGTGGTTTCAGTATCATTAATAGTGACGAGTCCTGGTTTAGAAACTAGGTTTCTAAAAGGTTCTAAAAGGTTGCGCAGTTGGTGAAACGCGCGTAGGTTGTTTACAAGATGGAGTGAGACGATGGCGTCCACGCGGCAGTAGAAGCGGCAATCATAGGAAGGAGTGTTTCCAAGGAAGATGTATATGCACCAGTCCGAATCGGGTGAAGAGTGTGGTCCGTCCCGTTAGGGGTCCTGGCTTCTCACGTAAGTCCCCGAAATAATATATCTCATAAGGTTAGGTGTCGTCATTAGGATCAACAGTAACTGAACCTTGGTATTTCTCCACTACTAAGTCTGAATTTGACTCTGGACTGCTTTTTTGTCTACTGCTCGCGTGGAGTCGGATCCACTTAGTGTTTGGATCTGGGGACGCCCAGGACCCCAGTTTTTAATCATGTGTATGTATATTTATAGGGTATAATGCTGTTCATTAATCACATTGTTTTGCACTTGATTATATTATAGGGGTATATTATATAACACATTTGGACGCCATTAAACGCTTTGTTAATTCTTGACCTTTATTGTCAGTGCCTTTTTTTGGGGGGTCTTTTTTGGGGGGCCACTTTTGGCCTCCATTTTGTACAAGTTTATTCATACCCCTGGAGGCACCGCTAGATTGTTGGCGTTGACATATGGTCTTTTAGTAAGAGCTTTTGTGCCACACCAGAATAATAGTTATTACTGGTTTAGAAACTAGCCTCGTTTCGAATTGGAACTGCCAGTTTTGTAAATATGCAGATCCAATTAAATTTTCAACATTTTGGAAACTCGCAAAACAACGAATATGAGATTAAAGAATTGTTTTGGAAAAATGCGATTGAATGTTTGAAAATTCTAAAAATTCTAATTCATTTGGGCTTGGATCAGATTTTGGAACTTCAATTGGTTCGGCGGGACCGCTGTAAGAACGAAACACACCAGTTTCATTCATCTCTAATCACAGGCACTTCCACCTTTAAGGCAACATTCTGGTGACTGGTCAATTATCTGCCTCCAATCCCAACTGATATTTTTACCATTTGCAACCAGATATTTAATGATAGGTCTTTTTCCTATCTCCTTTTACTCAATGAGCTTTTTTGTAAGCTTGAACATGTGCAGAGAAAGCAGCAAATGATACAGCAGGCAATCATTAGCTGTGATGTCAGTTGTCAAAACCTTGATTAACTGCATAGAGGGAGGGGCCAGTATATTCTGCCTGAATTGAGGCAATTACGGTATTATCCTTAAATATCTGGATAGTAATAAAGGTAATAACATGCAAAATATATCAGTTGGGTTTAAGGGCAGGTAACAGACAACTGACCGTTTTTTTGGTGGACATGCCCTTTAAGATTGTGGACTGTTACTTCCAATCTTTCTTTTCATACTCCTGCAGCTGAGCCACCTTCCTAAATCATCCTTATACACTGACCCGACAATACGACCTGACATGAACATTGAACCAATCGTAACCTTGGGTGCAGCAGTGCTTTCACCTGGTGATATTCCCATGCAAAACGATCAGGCGAGGCAGTTTTCCAAGCATTGCGGAAATGTCAGATGGTAAGAAATCAGTGTATGCTTAGCTTTACCCTATTCTATGGCTATTATTCTAGGACATGTCCAATTAGAAGACTTGCTTCTTGTAGATCATGTTTTCCCATTGGTTTTTCCAAAAAAGAGGGTTGTGGAAAACTGGACTGTCATTGGGAACTTTTAATCACCAATACGTTCACAATTTAGAAATGAACCGAATTAACATAATCTAAGGAATTAAAACAATACTGGTAAACAATTGTCTTCCTTACAAACTTGTTATAGCTATATAACATTTAATGGCACTGCTGGGTTCTAATGGGGCCCATACATGCACCAATCCTGGACGTATTATGTCCGATTTTTGCCCCCTACCAGACATCTTCAGTGGAATAGTACTGCTTGTATGATGCCCAGAAAATATGATCAGTATTGGTGTGTGTGTATGGGTTTTGTAAGTCTATTGATCTACCTGACCTGTAACAATACTTTTCTTTGAAGTAAGGCAGGCGGGGAGAGAGGAATATTTCTAAAGCCATTAAATCTTCAAACAAAATGTAGGAATACTTGCTCCTTGTTCAATTATAGATTTAGGGGAAATAGTGAAATAGGTGATTTAGTTGCCTTTGAAGAGAAAATTCAGATTAAATAAATTTATTCAGATTAATTCAAACTAAATATTCAACTTTTCTTTTATTCTTGGTGTTCCTGCCAGAGCACAAACCAACAAAGTTATTAAAAACAAAGATATTGATAGGTAGGTTAAAGGACAATTAGGTCTTACCTCCTGTTCTTCAATAAAACCTGCAGGATCCAGGAGCAACGGTAAGAAATGTACCCGGCCTTGCGCTACTCCGCTGATCTTCTGACACTTTCAGACAGACTTTGGGGGTTATTCAATAAAATAAAATAAAGTTCTTATCCTTTAAAATGGTGCTAATTTTGCCCCAACCAATCAGATGTTAGCTTTCAAATGTTAAATAAGATCTGATTAGCTCCATTTTAAACGATTAGAACATTTATTGAATAACCCTGTTTATACATTAGCTCCTTTACCTTCCGTTCTTGAATAGAATTGAAACCACAAAGGTAGTTTTCTTAGGTGGACACTCCCTTCACTGTCCATCCAAACTTATCTCCCCAGCCCTCCTGATATCTTTTCTTGAACTCCTCTGGTCCCTCACTGTCAAATCTGTAAAGTAAATGGCAAAGAGCACCAAAGGACAAAAGGACTTTTGTATGGGGTGATTACTCATCTGCAAAGTTTGTGTGGGGTGAACATGCTACTGTGTGGTGTTAAATAATCCTTACCTTTCTTCTCTGCAAATAGTTGTCCTGCAGTGCCTGTCTAAAGCCCAGGAAAGTTAAAGGATAAGTACACCATAAAAAAAGTTATTTGCAAAATGTTGTTTTAAAACTAAAGTTGGCCAAGACATTTTTTTTATTTCTCCCCCCTAAGAGACTACCTTTTCTGCTAGAAACTTGCTGGTTTTCTCTCCTGGATAAAGTCATCTGTAGCTCCACCCCAACGAGATGTACTGCTTCCTCCAGTGAAGTAGCATGCGTGTGGAACATGCGGAAATTACACTTGGAGGCCCAGGAAGCTGGAGGAAGAAGTACATCTCGTTGGGGCTGAGCTGCAGATGACTTTATCTTGCAAATAACTAAGTTTTTTTTATGGTATACTTATCCTTTAAGAGTAGGAGCGGTCTGTGTGTGAAAAGTTTTCTGCTTCTTCTCTGTCCTCCCTGAGTATGCGCTGTGGAGCTGACCCCCCCCCCTCCCAATCCTTCATCTGTGCAGGATTTGGTAGTTTTCTGTAGTGGTAGCTTCCCCCTCCCAAAACTTAACCAAATGGTGTATTTGAAAAAATAGGTTCCCTGTGCTAAATCAATAGCTGGCAGCCACATCTGTGATTATCATAGATCAACGGAACTCCGTTCTTTCTCCATTAACCCTTTAACTGCCACAGATCGTGTATTCACGATCTGTGCAGTGAATGTTCAAACTGCTGTGGCTATCTCTTGCCAAAAAAAAAATTGCCCCCCTAACCCCCTCGATCCCCCCTCGGTTATGTCCAAATCCGAGGGGGGGATCGGGAGTTATCATACCTTTTTAGCGGTGACCGTATAGGAGCTTCTGGTCCCACGTGGATGAAGAGGAGGAATCTGCAGGAAGCGGAAAGGGAGACCCCGGGCCGGTGACGTCACGGAGCTTCCTCCTTCACCGGGGTCTTCCCTTGAAGTGGCAGGAGACTGCCCCTGGTGGTCTAGTTGAGGTACTGCAGTGTGATCTCCATATAGATCATGCTGCAGTACCTGTATAGTACAAGCTGTCATTCTTGACAGCTTTGCTATACATTTTGTGAATGGAACTCAAAGTTCCATTCACAAATAGGATTTTTTCTAAGTCTTTGCTACTTAGCAAAGACTTAGAAAAAAAATGGGGACAGAGATCAAAATTTGGTGATCACTTCTGATCACCAAATTATTAATCTTTGCCATGAATGAAAAATCACTTCCTGGAAAATGATTTCCGGGAAGTGATTTTTCCGATCGGATTTCAAATTGGAAAACGGGCAATTTTTTTACCCTAAAACTATAAATTAGAAAAAAACGTTGTCTTCTCCAAGCTCCCCAATGTCCCCAGTGATATCGGTAAAGTAAACGCGGATACTTATTTGTACGATTTCAAGGGAAACTAAGCCTATTTTTTTATAAGGAAATTTTGCAGAGGTACCAAATAAAGACCGTATTGAATTTTTAGGATCAGTAAAGTGTGCAAAAACGTGTGTGACTCTCCGTACTAACCGGTTTTCACTAAAATACCACTAAAAGGGGGAGAGTGTGTGTGTGGGGGGGTGGGTTGTGGCGTTTTTAAATTTTTATCTTGTAACTGCACTTCTATCTGCGTCCCATTTGAGCTAGTTGGTGGCCTCGTCTCTGTTTGCACCCACACAAATGGCACACCGTTTGATTCAGGACATGTGGGAGATTGCTATTTAGTGGGTTTTTTTGCTTGTCAAGTGGGTTTCATGTATGTATGAAAGAATGGCACCGTAACATAGCTGAAGGTGTGTAGATTCCAAAAATTTATAGTTTGTGGGAGGAATTTCCATGTTTCGGGACTGTTTCCTTAGAAAAAAGGTAGGCTGTTCAAATTACAGAGCACTTTGATTTTTTCTTGTAATTGCATTTGTGCATGCGTCCCATTTGAGCTAGTTGGTGGCCACGTCTCTGTGTGCATCCACGCATATGGCATACCGTTTGATTCAGAACATGTGGGAGATTGATATTTAGTTGAGGGTTGTATTTGTGGGGGGCATTTACAAGTTTTGGGGCTGTTTGAAATTACAGAGCACTTTGATTTTTTTTTTTTGTAATTACACTTGTGCATGCATCCCATTTGAGCTAGTTGGTGGCCACGTCTCTGTGTGCACCCACACATTTGGCATACCCTTTGATATGTGGGAGATTGACATTTAGTGGGGTTTTTTGCATGTCAAGTGGGTTTAGGTAGGATTTCAATCCTTGAATCATCTTATTTTATTTTTCACAAAACCTCCTAAAAACACAAGAGTTCTTTGGATCACTGGGTCTGGAATTCTTCATGTATGTATGAAATCATTGCACTGTAACGTAGCTGAAGGTGTGTAGATTCCAAAAATATATAGTTTGTGGGGGGAATTTCCATGTTTTGGGACTGTTTCCTTAGAAAAAGGGTAGGCTGTTCAAATTAAAGAGCACTTTGATTTTTTCTTGTAACTGCATTTGTGCATGCGTCTCATTTGAGCTAGTTGGTGGCCACGTCTCTATGTGCATCCATGCATATGGCATACCGTTTGACTCAGAACATGTGGGAGATTGATATATAGTTGGGGGTTTTATTTGTGGGGGGCATTTCAAAGTTTTGGGGCTGTTTGAAATTACAGAGCACTTTGATTTTTTTCTTGTAATTACACTTGTGCATGCGTCCCATTTGAGCTAGTTGGTGGCCACGTCCCTGTGTGCATCCACGCATATGGCATACCGTTTTTTTCAGGGCATTTGGAAGATTGATAATTGACAAGTTTTTTTTACATGACATGGAAATTTGCCATGATTTTTTCCTGAAAATCTGGTAAGAAAGCGAAATTGTACACAAAACTGCACCCACACCATTGGTGGTATGCATAAAAGAATCACACCATTGTGTAGCTGAAGGTGTGTAGAGTCCAAGAATATATAGTTTTGGGGGGTATTTCTAATATAGAGGGGTGTTTAGTCTGACAAATCTGAAAAGTTGCTGTAATTGGCTCAATTTGTGGCTAGTTGATTCCACGTCTGCGTGTGTAACCATACATAGGGCATACCGTTTGATTCAGAACATTTGGGAGATTGATATTTGGTAACTTTTTTTTACATTACTTGGGATTTTGGTATGATTTCTACCTTTTGAGAGAAAATTTTTTAGAAAATTTGCTAAAACTGTGAACTTCTACGAAGAACTACGCCCACACCATTGATGGTATGAAGGAACAAACTACAGAATTACATAGATAAAGGTATGTAGATTCGAGAAATATATGGTTTGTGGTGTTTGTATTGTGGGGAAAACTGCAGACTGTTCGAATTCAGATTTGGCTGAAAATTTTTGCTGTTTCTGAGCCATTATGCATTGTCTCACTTCATGGCCATTCGCTTCCACGTCCGCGTGTGTAACCACACATATGGCATACCGTTTGATTCAGGACATTTGGGAGATTGATATTTAGTAACTTTTTTTTAGATTCCATGAGGTTTTGGCATGATTTCTACCTTTTGAAATTGTTTTTTGTTAATTTTTTCAGACAAATGCGAACTTCTACGAAGAACTGCGCCCACACCATTGATGGTATGAATGAACAAACTACAGCGTTACATTGCTGAAGGTGTGTATATTTCCGGAATATATAGTTTGTGAGGGTTATTTCTAAGTTACGGGGGTGTTTTGTGGAAAAAACTGCAGACTGTTCAAATTCGGAGTTGGCTAAATATTTTCGCTGTTTCTGAGCCATCGTGCATTGTCTCACTTTGTGGCTTTTCGCTTCCACGTCCGCGTGTGTAACCACACATATGGCATACCGTTTGATTCAGGACATTTGGGAGATTGATATTTGGTAACTTTTTTTTACATTCCATGGGGTTTTGGCATGATTTCTACCTTTTTGAATGTTGTTTGATGTTCATTTTTTTTGAAAATCTGGTAAAAGTGCAAACTTCTACGAAGAACTGCGCCCACACCATTGATGGTATGAATGAACGAACTACAGCGTTACATAGCTGAAGGTGTGTAGATTTCAGGAATATATAGTTTGTGGGGGTATTTCTGAGTTGGGGGGGTGTTTTGTGGAAAAACTGCAGACTGTTAAAATACAAAACTGGCTAATTTTTTTTTGCTGCTACTGACATTTGGCACTGGTCACGCTCTGGGTTAGTTGGTAGCCATGTCTCTGGGTACACCCATGAATGTGGCATACCGTTTTATTCGGGAGGGGTTAGGCTTTCATATTTGAAATGCGTTTGAACTTTCCTCCACAGTTTTTAGCTGAAATTCATTTTGATTTTGTCTCTGATTTTACAGTTGAGGAAAAAAAGGAAAATGTGAGAAAATAACTTACAATTGGACGAAGAGCTGCGTCCGGGTATCTGCATTTTGATCGAAACTAACCTCACTCGTAAAATCCTGCGAGTGTGTAGTTTCTAAAAATATCTCACTTGTGGGGATATTTTAGTTAATTTGGAATATATTCTATGTTAACTGTCAGTAGGGGTTATACATTTTAATTTGGTGTAATATTCTTGAAGGTGCAGTTTTAGTTTGGGGGGGTCTCCTGTACAGGAAAAGTGGGGTACCTACATATATCTGGTATCGTTGTACTCGGGAGTATCTGAGCTTTTAGAAACAGTAAGATTTTTGTGCTTAACCTTAAGATAACTATAAGTAAAAATGGGAAAAAGCCATGAAAATTTGCAAATTTTTCATTTTTTTTTACATATTTTACCCCTAATTCCAGTAAAATTTCCAGAAAAGTTACAAAATTCTGTTAACATGTTAAAGTACACTTTGTGCTGAAAAAAACAATGTATAATATTCCTGATTTAATGCAAGGTTTCCTACTGTAAAATTAGTCTAAAGCGATTAAGGGCAAAATCCTAAAAATTCTTCTGGCAGTTAACGCAAAAAAATTTGAAATTCTCCTGGCAGTGAAAGGGTTAAGGGCTAGGCTTGCGATTGCGCATGCAATTTTGGTTAGAAAGTTTCTGTTCTGTGATCACCAATTTTTTTTTGCACAAACACATTAGTTTCCATAATGTTAAATTGCAAATTTGCATGCGCAAATGCAAAACAACGTGCAAGAATAGCACACACAATTGATTGTCTGCGCTACGGTGCATTGTAGTGGGGCCTCAGCCTTAAGAACCAAATAAATAGTGTGAGCTAGCAAGTGAAGTCTTAGCATGAAAATCATCTAAAAAACCGAGTCAACACCACATCAGACAGACTCCCTATCGTTAAACACAATCAAGTAGTCTGGTAAGAATTTAAGCTGTGATGTCAATATTTCAGCATAACTGAGAGTCTTGCCCATTTAGAACCATGTAATTAGGTAAAAATATCTGCTGTGTCTGAACCATTTTTCATCTGGTTTTGGCAGAACAAAATAAGACAAAAAACGTTGTCTTTGTAAAAATGTTGGCCAGTATATCAGCCCAATCAACTGAATATTAAAGAGTGTTTGCCAACCCATCATTAGGGTTAATATGCAAGAGAGATAGCGGGTGCTTTATTACTAATGGATGCACCCCAAATATATTTTAAGAAGCCCAGATGTCCACACCCCAAACTTAATTTAACATAGAGCTTAAGCACCCCTCCAATATTGTTTGCTATACTTACCTTTACTAAAAATGTACTTACACAGCACAATCCCTCGTTGGCTTTTAGATAACTGCTCTGCTTCTGTACGTGCAAGCTACATGCCGCAGAGGTGGCTTTGACTGATGGCCAGACCTGGAAGCTGCAGAGAAGAGTAGAAAGCCATGACGAGGGATTGTTAGAAAGTACATTTAGAAGTATCTTTGGTTAAAGTATAGCTAAAATGTCTTTTCACAATGTAAAATTAAGTAAAATAAACCCTCTAAATTTTAATTTACAACTTAATTTACAATCTTAATTAAATCTATTACAAGAAAAGGTAAGTGTTCCTTTTTGATGCATTGTTTTAAAGAGATATCATCTTCAACCACTGCCCGAAGACATACAAGTAAAGGACAATTATACTCAGAAATGGGAATGTTGTGCCAAGTTCTCCAACCTTCCCTGTACCGTTCTTTAAAAATAAAAAATATAACATTTCCTACTTTGAAGCCTGGCTTGTTATAGCCACTAAACTGCAGAAGCTCTGGGCAGAAAGTAAATTGTACTATTAGCATGTTGTAGATAAGGTAGGGTGACAAAGGGTCAGCAAAGCTGCAGGCTTCCTGACCAATCAAATAGCACATTCTAATGTCCTGACAGAGATGGAGAGGCAGGATTTATAATCTGGGGAACTCAAAGTTTGGACATTAAAATTTTATTTCTGACATAAGGCAGAACACAAGAGGGTGGGTTTTATTTTATACCTATTTTACTCTTTGCTGACCACGTGTGTGTTTCACCAGTATGGTTGACCTTTAATGATATCTCCTTTTGACTTAATCCTGTTGAAAAAATTAAATCTTCATTTAACAACAGGTACTAACAGCTTACTGAGTCTGCCAATGTTTAAATGGTGCTAATTTTGCCCCAACCAATCAGATTTCAAATCTTAAATAAGATCTGATTGGTTGGGGCAAAATTAGCACCATTTTAAACGATAAGACCTTTTATTGAATCTCCCTGTTAGAGTCTAAGGGGGCAGCTTGCAGCATTGCAGGGATTGGCAAATCTGGGGGGACAAATAATAACTATTATTCTGGTGTGGCACAAAAGCTCTTATTAAAAGACCATATGTCAACGCCAACAATCTAGCGGTGCCTCAAGGGGTATGAGTAAACTTGTACAAAAATGGAGGCCAAAAGTGGCCCCCGAAGGCAGACCCCCCAAAAAAAGGCACTGACAATAAAGGTCAAAAATAAACAAAGCATTTAATGGCGTCCAAATGTGTTATATAATGTACCCCTATTATATAGTAAAGTGCAAAACAATGTGATTAAAGGACAGCATTATACCCTATAAATATACATACACATGATTACAAATCTGGTGTCTGGGCGTCCCCAGAGACCAAACACTAAGTGGATCCGACTCCACACGAGCAGTAGACAAAAAAGCAGTCCAGAGTCCAATTCAGACTTAATAGTGGAGAAATACCAAGGTATCAGTTACTGTTGATCCTAATGACGACACCTAACCTTATGAGAAATATTTTTTCGGGGACTTACGTGAGAAGCCAGGACCCCTAACGGGACGGACCACACTCTTCACCCGATTCGGACTGGTGCATAAACGTATTCCTTGGAAACATTCCTTCCTATGGTTGCCACTTCTACTGCCGCGTGGACGCCGTCGTCTCACTCCATCTTGTAAACAACCTACGCGCGTTTCACCAACTGCGCAACCTAGCGCTATGGCTTCTTCAGGGTCTCGCGATATCTTCGAGTGAGACCTTTTTATCCCAGAATACCTAAGAGAATAACACCCCTTACTGCTCGTTTGGTTAAACAGGTGGCGCTAGTCTCAATTCAATGACCACAAGCATATTTTAGCTGTGTATCATGGGTATGGACAATTATACATACAATTTGTGTTCTCAGAATCACAATAAATCTTATGTTAATATACAAACATTTATCCCGGGGTACAAATCACAATATTATGGATATTCCTTTATAATATTGGTGTTACATTACAAAATCAGTGAACCATGTCGACTCGTTACTAAAGCCAAATTACGCATATCTGTCATCCCTTTAAACATAATATATACACAGGAATAAGTCGGATCTCATATATACCTAGAGTACTTAATAATGCAGACCAAAGGAGATTGCTATTCTCCAAATCAAATACAAGTACAGTATTCTATGACATAAATCATGTAAATCAATTAGTACAATGCAGGAAATCACCTGGCTTATATCAAATTATTTATTATGCATATAATTCAACATCATTAAGTCAAATAACATTTTAAGAGCATCTCTAGTTTTAGGAAGACGATAAGGAATGAGACGACGGCGTCCACGCGGCAGTAGAAGTGGCAACCATAGGAAGGAATGTTTCCAAGGAATACGTTTATGCACCAGTCCGAATCGGGTGAAGAGTGTGGTCCGTCCCGTTAGGGGTCCTGGCTTCTCACGTAAGTCCCCGAAAAAATATTTCTCATAAGGTTAGGTGTCGTCATTAGGATCAACAGTAACTGATACCTTGGTATTTCTCCACTATTAAGTCTGAATTGGACTCTGGACTGCTTTTTTGTCTACTGCTCACGTGGAGTCGGATCCACTTAGTGTTTGGTCTCTGGGGACGCCCAGACACCAGATTTTTAATCATGTGTATGTATATTTATAGGGTATAATGCTGTCCTTTAATCACATTGTTTTGCACTTTACTATATAATAGGGCTACATTATATAACACATTTGGACGCCATTAAACGCTTTGTTTATTTTTGACCTTTATTGTCAGTGCCTTTTTTGGGGGGGTCTGCCTTCGGGGGCCACTTTTGGCCTCCATTTTTGTACAAATCTGGGGGGACAGCAGGGGCCAGTATAGAGGTGGGTGGAAGTGAGACAGGGAAGGAAAAGGGGGAGGTAGTTTTGTTAGGGTTACTAGGGGAAATGGGGCACGGAAGGGTAGGGTTGCTTCTTCCCAGATTGCCCATCCCAACATATTTGCCGCCTTAGGTGATGAAGTGGAGGAGGGCTGCTCGGAATTAGCATGTATGGAGCGGGAGGGGACTGCCATCTCTAATACAAAGGAGAAGAGGAACTTAGGATCAGGAATGCTAGGCAGGTGGTAGGGGACTTCATTATAAGGAAGGTAGATAGGGTAATCTTCTGCCAATACCCTACATGCCGAACTGTGTGTTGCCTGCCTGGTGCTAGGGTTCAACATGTGGTGGATCTTGTAGACAGATTATTGTGTGGGGCTGGGTGTGACCTGGCGGTCTTGGTTGACAGTGGTGCAAATGACAAAGTTAGAGGTGGAGGTGAGGTCCTTAAACATGATTTCCGAGAGCTAGGGGCCAAGTTAAAAGCAAGGACCTCCAGGGTAGTGTTTTCAGAAATACTACCGCAGCCACGTGCTACGCTAGGGAGACAGCGGGAGCTTAGGAGCATTAATGCGTCGCTAAGAGGTGTGGTGTAAGAAAGAAGGGTTTGGATTTATAGAGAACTGGGTAGACTTTGCTGTCGGCTACAGGCTCTTTAGTAGGGATGGGTTGCACCTCACTGATGGTGGTGAAGCTGTTTAAGCGGAGAAGATTGCTAAAGGAGATTTTAAACTAGGTTTGTTGGGGGAGGGTATTAGCAGGGTGTAGATAGGCCAGTGGTGGGTGGAAAGGGGGGTTAGAGTTGGCATAGGGGATAGGGAGGCATGTGGATTAAAGTGTATGAATAAATGACAGGATCATAATCTAAAATATATGTTTGCAAATGCGAGAAGCCTGGCTGACAAAATGGGTGAATTGGAAATTATGGCATTGAATGAAAAGTATGATGAAATAGGTATAGCAGAAATGTGGTTGAACAGTTCTCGCGACTGGGCTGTAAATTTAGAAGGATACACCTTCTTTAGGCAGGACAGAGAAAAAAGGAAAGGGGGAGGAGTATGTGTTTGTTAAAAAATAATTGAAGCCAAATTTAAAAAAGACATAACTGGCGATATGGATGTTAAAGCGGAGGCAATATGGGTGGAATTAGGCAACAGGAAAGGGGGTAATGTAATTGTTGGTGTCTGCTATAAGCCGCCAAATGCTAGCAGAGAGGAAGTGAGTCAGCTTCATATGCAGTTGGCAAGGGTTGCAAGTTTGGGGAGTGTGCTCATTATGGGGGACTTTAATTACCCTGACATTAATTGGTGTAATGGAACTGCCAACACAGAAAAAGGCAATGCGTTCCTGAATTTGCTGCAGGATAATTTTCTCTCACAGGTGGTTGAAGTTCCTACTAGAAAAGGAGCTCTGTTGGATCTGATATCTAACATCGTGGAGCGCATTATAGATATAAAGGTAACTGGAGGCTTAGGGAATAGTGACCATGAAATAGTTGCGTTTGGAGTATGTTATCAGAAGGAAAAGTGTGCTGGGTTAACAAAGACTTAATTTCGGGAAGGCAAATTTTCCCAGCTAAAAAGTAGCTCAACTGGGATAAGGTATTATCAGTTTAAGGTTCTGAACAGAAGTGGACTGTGTTTAAGGAGATTTTAAGCCATTTCACATCTTAATTTATACCCTTGGGAAATAAATGGAAAAAAAATAAATCCGCGCCCATGTGGCTGAATTCTGATGTAAAGAGGCAAATGGAAAGGAAGAAAAAGGCATTTAAAACCTTTAAGGCAGAGGGAACGGAAAGGGCCTTTAGGGATTATAAAAACTGTAACAAGGAGTGTAAGAAAGCAATCAAACTAGCTAAAAATAATAATGAAGTTAGGATAGCTGAACAAAGCATCACTAAGCCTACATTTTTTTTAAAAAACTATATTAATAGTGAGAAGATGAGGACTGAAAATGTGGCACCATTAATTTAATGGGGATAAGTTAGTTACGGAGGATGGCGATAAAGCATTTTTTCCCCTTTGTATACACTATAGAAGATCCAAGTACAGATATCAGAGTATAGTAGCAATATTGGTATAAAAGATTCAAGTGCACTTTGGTTAACTGAGGATATGGTACAGAAAGAACTACAGTAAATAAGGTTAATATTAATAAATCTCCTGGACCGGATAAAATACATCCTCGGGTACTTAGGGAGCTAAGTTCAGTTTTATCTAGGCCATGGTTTCTTATTTTTGCAGATTCCCTCATGTCCGGATGTTTGCCTCTGGATTGGAAAAATATATTCCAATATTCAAAAAGGGTAGTCGTTCACAGCCGGGTAATTACAGGCCTGTAAGTTTAACTTCAGTGGTGGGGAAGATCCTGGTAAGTTTAATAAGGGAACATATTTTAGAGTATGTTTCAAGGACTGGCATTATAAGTAGTAACCTGCATGGATTTAGGAGGAATAGATCTTGGCAAACTAACTTGCTTGGCTTTTATAAGGAAGTAGAAATTTAGACTCTGGCATACCAGTAGTTGTAGTTTACTTAGATTTTGCAAAGGCTTTTGATACAGTCCCCCATAGGCGGCTAATTTATAAGCTAAGGTCTGTTGGTCTGGGGAGTCACATTTGTACATGGATAGAAAATTGGTTTATGAATAGGATGCAGAGAGTAGTTGTTAATGGGGCTTCATCATTATGGACTAAAGTGCTAAGCGGGGTGCCACAGAGTTCTGTGTTGAGGCCGCTTCTATTTAATCTATTTATTAATGATTTGGAAGTGGATATTATCAGCAAGGTTTCTGTGTTTGCTGACGACACAAAACTTTGTCGACCATTAAAAACTTCAGAGGATGTGCAATCTTTGCAGAGGGATCTAGATTTATTGTCACATTGGGCTGCTAAGTGGCAGATGAGATTCAATGTTGACAAATGTAAGGTGATGCGTTATGGACTTAAAAATCCTTGTGCTGCTTATACATAAATGGCTCTGTGTTAAGTGAATCCCTGTTGGAAAGGGATCTTGGAGTTTTGGTGGATAGCAAACTTAAAGGAAGCAAGCAGTGCCAGGCGGCAACAGCCAGAGCCAGCATGGTATTGTCTTGTATAAAGAGAGGTATGAATTCAAGGGAGGAATATGCTTGTGAAGGTTCTCATTCATCCAGATCATGGTATATCTGTTGTATTCAATTAGATCAACTGGACTTGAAATGTAGTTCTTGAAGACGTTTCGCTAGTCATCCGACTGGCTTTCTCAATTCAGAATGACTTGTACAAGAATCTGTGGCAATTATGTACCCTGGAAAATCCCAATTAGCATATCACAGCCAGGTGTTAAGGGTGTGATTAGATAGTGGCTAAGAGGTGTTATAGGAACGCCCAGAGTAAGGTGTTAAAACAGCATTGTACATGGCAGACAGATGACCGAGCAATGTATCATCGCCTCTACCCTGGTGAGGCACATCCATGCATATATGGACTCCCAAAGATACATAAGGAAGGGGCCCCACTAAGACCTATAGTCAGCAGCATCAACTCGGTAACATACAAGGTGGCAAAATATCTAGCTAACATCTTAGGACCTTTGGTGGGAAGTTCTAAGCATCACATCCAGAACTCTCAGGATTTCACCAACAAGATTGAAGATATAGTACTCGGCGTAGAAGAAACTATGGTGTCCTATGATGTGACATCTCTCTTCACTTGTATACCCACCAAGGAGGCTGTTGACATGGTGAGAAAACGGCTGGGCCAAGACAGCACTCTTACCAGCAGAACTGATCTCAACCCAGAACAGGTGTGTTCCTTGTTGGACTTGTGCCTGAATACCACCTATTTCAAATACAGGGATAAGTTCTATAAGCAAAAACATGGATGTGCTATGGGATCTCCAGTTTCACCTATTGTGGCCAACCTTTACATGGAGGAGGTAGAAACACAGGCGCTTAATACCTTTAAGGGCATAGCACCCAGCCACTGGTTCAGATATGTTGATGACACCTGGGTTAAAATCCACCAGAAGGAAGTACAAGCTTTCACAGAACACATTAATGCGGTGGACCAAAACATTAAATTCACAAGGGAAGAGGTACAAAACAACAAACTGGCTTTCTTGGACTGCTTGGTAGAAGTTAAGGAAAATGGTAAACTGGAAGTAGAGGTTTACAGAAAACCAACACACACAGATCAGTATTTAATGTTTGACTCCCACCACCCTTTAGATCACAAGCTGGGGGTCATCAGAACCCTGCAACACAGAGCCGAGAACATCCCCACTAGCACAGAGGCGAAGGCTAAAGAAATGAAACATCTTAGAGGAGCCCTTAAAACTTGTGGATATCCAGACTGGGCCTTTGTCAAAAGAAGTAGAAGGAAAGAAAAGAACACGAATACCAACAGTGAAGGGGAAAAGCAAGACAGGAGGAAGAACATGGTCATCCCATATGTAGCAGGGGTCTCCGAGAAATTAAGAAGAATTTTCAAAAAACATCGTATCCCTGTCTGCTTTAAACCGAACAACACACTGAGGCAGCAATTGGTACATCCGAAAGACCCAATACCAAAACACAAGAAAAGCGACATCATATATGCAGTGCAGTGCAGTGAAGAATGCTCTGATTTGTATGTGGGGGAGACCAAACAGCAACTGCATCAACGTATGGCCCAGCACAGAAGAGCCAATTCCTCGGGTCAGGACTCAGCCGTGTATCTGCATCTTAAGGATAAAGGACATACCTTTGAAGATTGTAATGTTAACATACTGGCGAAGGAACGTGACTGGTTCAAGAGAGGTGTTAAGGAGGCCATTTATGTGAAAATAAAGAAACCAAGCCTAAATAGAGGTGGGGGGGTTCGACACCATCTGTCTGCCATGTACAATGCTGTTTTAACACCTTACTCTGGGCGTTCCTATAACACCTCTTAGCCACTATCTAATCACACCCTTAACACCTGGCTGTGATATGCTAATTGGGATTTTCCAGGGTACATAATTGCCACAGATTCTTGTACAAGTCATTCTGAATTGAGAAAGCCAGTCGGATGACTAGCGAAACGTCTTCAAGAACTACATTTCAAGTCCAGTTGATCTAATTGAATACAACAGATATCAAGGGAGGAATATGTTATTTCCCCTCTTTACACAGCATTGGTAAGGCCTCATTTGGAATATGCATTGCAATTTTGTATTCCTGTGTACAAGAAGGACATCTTTGAAATGGAAAGGGTTCAGAGAAGGGTCACTAAACTAATATGGGGATTGGGGGAGCTTGAATATGAAGAGAGACTGGAAAAGTTACAATTATGTACGCTGGAGAAAAGGCACTTGCGTGGGGATATGATTACCGTGTATAAATACATTAATGGGCCATACAATAAACTATCTTGGGCATTGTTCACCAATAGAGCATGTGCAAGGACACATGGACATCCCTTAAGACTTGAAGAAAAAAGGTTTAGGCTTCAAGTTCGGAAAGGGTTTTTCACTGTGAGAACAGTAAAGCTATGGAGCGATCTTCCAGTGGACGTTGTTATGGCAGGCTAATTGGTCAGTTTAAAAAAAAAAGCTGGATGAGTTTCTGCAAACAAGGAATGTTGCAAGTTACTGGTATTGACACAAAGTAGAGTTGATCCAGGGAAATTTCTGATTGCCACTTGGAGTCAGGAAGGAATTTTTTCCCCTCTTCATAAATTTGGTGTTTTTTTTTTTGCCTTCCTCAATAGTTAGGCAAGAAATGAGGATATTGCTAGATGGGTTGGACTGGATGGACAAATGTCTTTATTCAACCTCAAATACTATAACTACCGTATAAATGTTTAAGGCTATGTACACATGATGCAATTTATCGGGCTGATAGTTTAGTTTATCATTTGCTCGAGCCTAAAACATTGCATGGGTTTTCGGTTCAACATCCAACCATTCTTTCGTCCTAATTGGACTAATGGCAATTGAATGTGTCTGAAAACCACAGGCGATTGTGCCATCCTCTATGGACTTTGTCCTGGCCGACTGGTCAGAAGTGCCGAATAACCAGTCGACAAATAACCAGGGACAAAGAATTTTACCATGTGTACTAGGCTTAAGGCAAGCTTAAAAAGGATTTAAATATTTGTATTTATAGAATAGCTTATTAAAGGGCAACTGTGGTCTTAAAACAAGTTAGGGTTAAATGAAAGCCTGCAGTATATCCTTTACACTGAGCCAACAATCACATCTCTGGCTGGAGCCTGTGAGAAATTACATTGGGGTGAATGTTCCTGCTTCCAGTAGGTTGAGTGACATCACCTTACCTCTGCCAGCCCTTTTCCCCCGGGGGAAAAGCATGCTCAGTTAAGACTTATTGCTGGGGAAATCAGGAAGTACATGAGGAAAAAATTGACAGTTGAGAAGGGGAGCCTATTAATGCAGACAGAGGCTGGTCACACGACTACAAGCTGGTCCCATGGCTAAAAACAGGAAGAGTTCAACCAGGAAGTTACATTGCTAAACCTTTCCAGCAATAACCTCTCATAAATTTTATCTATAGATGTGATTTAGGTTTTATTTTGAAGGTGTGATGGAAAGCTTTTTATATAATTATTAATAGTTTGGAAGAATTTGAAACCACAGTTACCCTTTAATAATATTGATAGAATTACAGATAATAAAAAAACAACTTTTAAGCATTATTTAGGCTAGATTCACATGAATGATTTGTGTTAATTTTCCCAGCATTTATTAGCATTCCCAGATGTTTTGCCCCCAAGAAAATGTTGCATTTTTCTAGAGTAAGCTCTAAATAAGCTGGTAAAATGCAAGCAACGTGACAAGCCATTCATGTAAACCTAGCCTAAATGTGGGCGTTTCTGGAAATAGTGCAGCCTAATTGTGGAGGTTATACACTACAAACATGTTATTATTACCTTATTCAGCAGCCTGTAGAGTCATATGATTGCATTGTTTTTATATTTTTCTGTGAATGTTAAGTCCCACATATTTTAATGGATTAGAAAAATGTACATTTAGAACACAAAAAATAAAGCTGAAGTTTCTGTCACTACTAGGGAGTAATACATTTTATATGCAGTTTTGGAAATTTGTATTTTCTTTTCATGTAGAATTCCCCCGTTTATACCATGCAGAAAGGCTCAGGAATTCAATTGAATGTGCATTAATAAACAAAAAGGGACTGGAAGAGCAATAAATGTTCAACCTTTTCCTTTTACAAAAGTCCCCAGGAGAAAAGGTATTGCTGCAAAAACCTGACAAAGCAACATAGAAGAGATTATAATAACAAACCTAACTTCTTGCGGTGAACAATAATCTTTTGGAAGAACAACACTACACTGTATTTAACCAACTCCATAGACAAATGTAAATTTAAAGTGCTTGTTTTGGATGAAACACAAGGGAAAAGAATCAAGGTTTTTAAGTGCTGAATTAAGTTTGTTTCCTCAGTGCCATATTATAGGGACCAGATATTCTAAACTTCAAATTCACAATTTTGGCATCATAAAACAAATTTCTTTCTTTAAAAAAAACCAAAAAAGCAACAGAAGTATGGATTGGAAGAACATTCACATTATACACAGAATGTAGTTTTCATCTACTAGAACAAAAAGTTTAAATGTTTGGTTTCAGTCTAGATTTACTAGGATCTTTTTGCAGACACCAACGATAAAATTACAGCCTGTAGTTTAATCTATTTCATTGAAGTATTAATGATGAAAAAAGATTTTTCTTCAACCAACCCTCTATGTTACTGGTGAATACGTGAGCTGGACGAGTCCATCTGATTCAGCTCAGACTGGTCAAGCAGCTCAAAGTCATCAGCTTCAGCATCTGTATCCAACTCGGAACTGGAATTCCTCTGGTATGGTTTTGTTTTGTCAGCATATGCCTGGCCTTGCTGACTAGCCTCTGCTAGTGCCAGCTGTATCATCCCTCTGGTCATAAATCCGGCAATGTTTTCTTTAATCAACTGAGCACCTGGGAACCCGCCCAGAGATAGTTCAGCTTCAGACGACTCTTGTTCATCGTATAGCTGTTGAACAGATAGATGTGGATGCTGATCCGATATTGGTAGCCCAATGCTAGTGTCATCCTCATCATCTATCCCCACTGTTTCTGGGATAACTGAAGGAAAGTCAGGAAGATCACGAGCAAAGGATTCTTCAGGATCACTGTGGCGGTCCAAATCTGGATAAGATAATAACTTTGCATTAACATTTCAGTAACTAGGTATCCTACCTCATAAAAGCAGTTATCTTTCCAAGGAGATCTCATGAGGTTAAAATATGTCATGTCTGCAAGCTGTATAAACTTGGAACAAATCTGTTGATAATTATGGGAATGGCATTTTATCCTTTATTAATTTGATTGTCAGGCAAAGCTATTTTATACAATTATTACTTAATTAGTAGGGTTGGACTAAATCCAGAAGACATGTAGCCAATTCACAAAGAAATGTACACCTAGTGACTAACTTTTGAAATGGTTTCCTACAGATATCTATGGAACTGGTAATCTAAAAAGCTAAATTGCCTCTAAATTTGGATGTCTTCATGTAAAGCAAGGTTAAGCAAAGTATGAAGGTTAGTACACTCAGGTCAACCAGAATCTAATATTCCTGCTAACAGACATACTGATCAATAGTCTGCCATTTGGGGATAGCAGATTTCCCCCATAATCTAGGCTTGAAAAATCTTGCAGTCCACTGAAGACTGCAGGATCAGCCATGATTAACCATCATGCCAATACATGCTACAGAATCAAGGATATGAGCAATTTCTTTAAATATAAACAGTTGTAAAGGGAAACTTGTGAGAAATATATATCTAAATTTGCTCTTAATTACATTTTTACTTAAATCCCTCTGATTTAGTGTTAATTTGCATCTCCATTTCTTAAATTCTGGAAGCAGCCATGTTTGTGCCCATAACTAGACTCCCTCTCTTCTGCATACCAGTGATGTCATCTGGGAGGCATGGACAACTTCTGTACAATCAGCTGTACCAAAGCAAACATGCTCTAAGTGCCTGTGTCTCCCTCTTATTTACTGTGTAGTAGCGAACACTGCTGACACTGGCACTGATAGGTCTATTGATGGGAGGGATTTCCACTTGTGGGGAAGGAGCAGCCTTTGAAATGGCATCTAGGAGCCTCCCACCCCCTCACTTTCTGATAATTGATTTGCCCGCTGTTAGGACTGTATTGCACACTGAGAGGTGGTTGATTGCTCATCTTAAAGGTAGGAACCTTTCATTTAGAATAAACTTGTATAAACACCACAGTTCCCCTTGAAATGGCAAGTGGAGCATCTGAACATAAACACTGCCTCTTTCTCTTCTGCAAAGTTAAGGCAAACATTCCCAAACACATACAAAGTTTCCTCTTTTTCCCTAAAACACTTTACCCTTATACATTTCATCTTGTAAGAGACTCTAAAAACATAATTTCCTTGATTGTGTGACCAACACTGCCACATAAATTTTAAATGCATCTGTTCCGTAGACCATAGCTGTCTGCCATTTATCAAAGCAGTCAGACTGTGTTTGCCATGTACTTCTAACATTTTTAGATTACCTTCAGAGCCTTCTGTAAGTGGAGTTTGGCCCCTGGATAAGTTAAATGTTCCATTTTCTGTGTTGGAAACTTCTGCATCTGAATGCTCAGAGTCAGAAATGGTCAGTTCTTTAGCAACTGCTGAATCATCCAGCTGAAAAAGTAATTCAAATGTAGAAATACTGAATATGTTTGAGATTGTTTTATTAGATAATTTAGGAAAGAAAATGTGTTTGTATATATTATATACATACACATACCTTATTACAGAAAACAGACATTTGCATTTTGAAGCAGTACATATTTATACACATGGGCCATATTTCCATCAAAGGGACACTAAAGTAAAAAAAACAAACTTGCCTTTATCCCTTTATACATTTTTAGTGCTGCCAGAATCCCTTTATGCTTTCAGTGCTCCCTGTCACTAGATTTCCTTATGTCCTCCTCAGCTCACTCCTAGTTAGCATGCATTTCTCCTCTCTCTGTGCACAGCTCTTCCAAAAATCACAGCTAGCTCTTCTTGTTATAAAGAAAAGAAACTGAATACTGGAATTTGTGTCACTACTTGAGCAGTGCCTCCTAACAACCAATAGCATTCACCCAGTAATTTTGTGTTATAAAGAAAAGAAACTGAATACTGGAATTTGTGTCACTGAATAGGCATGCTTACCTTCCCATAGCAAAGCAAACAGGAATTTAGAAATGAATAAACAAATGTGGCTTAATTCTGATGTAAAGAGGAAATAGAAAAGAAGAAAAGGGCTTTTAAAACTATTAAGTCAGAGGGAACAGAAAAAACCTTTAGGATTTATAAAAACTGTAATAAGGATTGTAAGAAAGTGAACTATTCCTTTAATACACTGATTGAAGACTGGGAGGTTAAGAAGCTATCTATGCCTTACCTCCCGTTCTTCAACCAATTTTTCAGTAGTCTGGAACAAAGGCAAGAGATATTTTCCTTTTGCGTGATCCACTGTGGCTGCACTGTCAATTTCCGATCACTTCCTGGTTCTGTTCAACTATAGCGAGCATTATTGTGCATTTTGAAACAGTCTCCCATAGGCGACTAATGTATAAGCTAAGGTCTGTTGGGAAGGGGTGGCACATTTGTACATGAGTTGTTGTTAATGTGGTTTCATCAATATGGACTGTTCAAAATGGGGTGACACAGGGTTCTGTTAATGCCAGTCATGGACTTTTTCTAGATCTTGCTTTGCCGACACCAGTCACAGACTTTTTCTGGGTAACCTGGCTAATTCTCTTTTGGAACCAAACGAGGATCCGTTGATTTTTGATTTAAGACATGGAGCATCTGATCGGTTCTGTTCTTTAAAGATATATAAACTTGGATTATTTGTCTTGATCACATGGAAAATATATATTTTATTAGGAAAGTACCGTATATACTCGAGTATAAGTCGAATTTTTCAGGCTTTAAAGTTAGCCTGAAAACCTAACCTCGACTTATACTCTGGTCAAGTCCTAATTTAGATCCAAATTCTGCAATTGTGGATAGTAACCTGTAGGTGGCGCTGTGTTAACCTGCATAGAAAGTTACAGGAGCTGATCTGCATTTACACTTCCTGCTTCCTGTAGTCTGGCTGCTGGACTCACTCAGCACTGTCACTGCTCATCTGAATGCTGTAAATCTGATGGGTCTCCTCAGTTTGGGGCAAAAAACAACTGCTAGTTCAGTGCAAATGACAGCTTGAAACTACAACTCTCATGTGACTTTTTTTTTTGACTATTGGGGTCAGAGAGTCCTTTACCATATGGGGGTCAGAGTGCCCTTTACTATATGGGGGTCAGGAGAATTGTAAATGATGGTAAGCTTAAGTAAAAGATTACTGAACCTTGCCAATCCACATATTTAGAAACTGCAACTTCCAGCAACAAAGCATGCTGGGAGTTGTAGTTTCCAAACATCTGGAGTTCCAAGGAATTGGAGGTTACTGGTACTGTATTTGGCTATTACTGAATGGGATTCATGTATGGGAATTCTGCTGTCCATTTAAAGGGCAACTTAAGCCACAAAACTATACTGAATCAGAAGGCAGTATTGGTCATAATTTCTACCCTCGGCTTATACTCGAGTCAATCAGTTTTTATAAATTTTTCAAATAGGTACCTCGGCTTATACTCAGATCGACATACTCGAGTATATACGGGTACTCCGAATTATTACATTTCCTTGTGAATACGCTTGATGGGAAAATAATTTTCTTCCAGGATATACAAACGGGGAGTGTATATGAATCCACATCCTGTATTTCCTTTTTTCCGTTGAAAAAGCCTCAGTACTTGGATTATATCATCTTTATGAATAATACCCATCTACTTGTGAGCTACTTACCTGTAATATAGGCTGCCTCAATGGGGTTTTGTCCACTTGTTTTTCCATGTACGATGTCGAATATTTGAAGCACATTATGTATGGGAGAGGGTGCTTGATTTTTGTACTTTGGAAGATGTTTGACTCTGATTACCTTCAAGGATATTTATACTTTATGATCTAACAGCTATATAATACTCCTTTATTCTGCATATAGAGACAATTACTTATGTTTGGTTTTGCATATAAATTATGTATTTAGTCTCTTACCTTATTTATTTAGTAACCGTTTAGGGTGTAGTGGGGGACGCTTCTGTGTCCTCTACATTTGATACGCACATTTGCCTTCCACATGGTCCTAGTGCGGGACGCCTCTCTATTGACGTCACTATGGGACGCCGGAAGTGATATCGCGGCTGGTTAGAGCGGTCTATTACTGCTCATTCTTTCATTAGTGCCGGATGTTATCCGGACATGTGTACTTTGACATCATCAGTGGGCGTCCTTGGGGCCTACAAAAAGATGCCAAGTGCATAATTCATGCAACTTGAGGAAGTCCGTCTAGGACGAAACACGTCCTAGCATTCATCTAATTTTTAATGTGCTCTCCCTACCTTACCCCGATGTCTCACTGACCTATTTAGGAGTGGTCAAGTATTGCTTGACTTTGGGGACTTGTATATTATTGCATTTATATAAGTGTATATGGTTATGTTTACTGTGTATATTACACAGGGTAAGCTTGTACAAGTTAGGAGGGCCTATACCAGCCCCACACTATTGATTTATACCGGTATATATTTGGGTAATGGTTCCTTTTAAGGGGGATGTGTTTTTAACCTTTATTATATTATGCACTTTTATTGGGGGGTATATCGATTGTGAATTTGTTTAAAATTAAGTATTAGACTGCATACCTGTTGTGTTGCCTCTATATAGCCACTGCTGTTTTCTTTTGGTTTGTTTCAAAATTGTTAGTGGGTGTGAACCACAGGTATGAGATATTGTATAACAAAGAGTCCTTTTGCACTCTATCCAAGTGTGGGTGCTTACTCCTCAGCATCCAACCCTTGGTGGATCAAAGATGCAGAAGAAAGGCAAATTTGAGTGTCACACTCCGAAGAAATAAAATAACTTTTATTGGTGACCACAAAACATCTTGCAACGTTTCGGGGGGAAATAACATGCCCCCTTCATCAGGTGATGAGTAAGGGGGCACATTATTTCCCCCCGAAACGTTGTGAGATGTTTTGTGGTCACCAATAAAAGTTACTTAATTTCTTTAGAAAGGCAAAATCGAGGGTCGCACACAATGTTTGGGGGGAAATAACGTGCCCCCTTCCTCATCACCAAGTTATTTCCCCCCGAAACGCTGAGAGATGTTTTGTGGTCACCAATAAAGTTATTAAATTTCTTTTGTGTGCGACCCTCAATTTTGCCTTTCTACCACAGGTATGAGACCCTATTATTGTTGTAACAATCGAGCTCCTATGCCAAACACATCTTGCTTTGTTATAATTTGGGGCGACTTCTATTTGATCTGTTTATTAATGATGTGGGTAATGTCAGCAAGGTTTCAGTCCCTCCTCCTCTCTGCTGTGTGAAGGACCTGCAGCTGCATAGAAGGTAAGGGAATCTACAGCCCTTCTCTCTCACTTTGGGGGGTAGGGGGGTGTCAGAGTGGCCCACAGCACCTGTGAGCAGGCGGGGCTTAGGCACCCACAAGTGGGCGGGGCCACATGGGGCTGTAAAGAATTGGGCCAAAGGGGAGGAGACACAGGGCAGATTGACCGACAGGTTTCAGAGCAGGAAGCAGGAAGTGCAGGGGACCTGGTGATGCTGCTGCCATATCACACACAAAAATGTAAATATCTTAAACTATGTAAAATAAACAATGGAAATAAATTGCAAAAATTCTCAGGAGAGCAATTCCTATCAATTTACCTGAAGTCAATTTTTTTAACAGGGATTAACACAGAGCCATTTATAGTACAGGGATTTTTAAAGGGGAACTGTGGTCCAAAAATAACTCTGAGATTGGAGGATAAACTTAGGCTGGGTACACACCAGCCAATATTTTCGGCCGAACGACGGATTCACAGCACTGTCGGTCGAAAATATTGGCTGGTGTGGGGCGGGCGGCTGTGACCAATATTAATCGTTCGTTCTCCCGGATTGAGCATGTCGGAAAATTCCAAATCGATTGTGCGGTTCCCCTAGGCAGTAACAGCTAGAGACAGCAAGATAGTCTTGTATAAAGAGATGTATGGATTCAAGGGAGAAAATATGTTAATCCCCCCCCGCATCTTTACAAAATATTGGTAAGGCATCATTTGGAATATGCAGAGCAATTTTGAAATCTAGTGTACAAATAGGACATCTTTGAAAGTGTTCAGAGAAGGGCAACTAAAATAATAAAGGGAATGGGGTAGCTTGAATATTAAGACAGATTTTATAAGTTACAATGATGCACACTAGATAAAAGGCACTCGCGTGGGGGATAAAAACGCGAAAATTCCTGCACTTTCCATTGCGCGTCCATTCGCGTTCAACCATTTTTCTGCACAATCGCATGCGTTTTCTCTTTGTAAATAGCGAAAACGTGAAAATGCGTGCAAAGGCACAGAAAACGTGCACGCAATTGCATGTGATAACGCTCGCAATTTTGTGTGTTGTAGTGTGGCCTTGGCCTCAGGTAAGGAATTTTGAACACTATACAGTGAGTCTAGTAGTGGGTTAAATTTTAGTTTTGGGGGCGGACATGCCCTTTTGTAACATAAATATCATTAAAAATATCATAGAGATATATATCAAACTTGATGTAAGTATTGAGTTAAAGACCACAGATATAAATAACAAAAATCCAACTTTATAATAAAACTCCCTCTCCCCCTTCTCAAAGGGAAGTTAGTGCCAATTAACATGTGGGGATCATAAAATTACTTTAAAGGGGAACTATGGTCTCCAAATAAGTTGATTTTAAATGAAAGGCCAGGTTCCTACCTCTAAAATGAGTCACCAACCTTCGCTCTATGTGCTGCACAGCTCAAGATATGAAGAAATCACTGATCAGAAAGTTAGGGGGTGGGAGGTTCTGAATCTGCGGTCAAAATACTAGTTCCTCCTTCTAATCTGCGGTTGGCACATGCTCAGTGCAGGAGAAAGCAAAGAAACCAGGGAGAGATTGAGTCACAGTGACTGAAATGGAGGGCCCCCCTCCATTTCAGTCACTGTGAAGAGAAGAAAACAGCAGTGTGTAAATGGTTTCAGAACAAGAAGCCAGAAGTGCAGGGGATCTGGTGCAGCTGCTACAATATCACACATAAACATGTAAATATCTTAAAAACTATGTAAAAAAAAAAAAACGAAAGTATAAATTGCAAAAAAGTTATTTAACAAAGTTCTCGACTTAAAGATTATGCCATTTCCCTTCTACGAGCCCGATTTCATTTTCTTAAAATGTAAGATGCATTAACACCCTATTCAAATATTACAATGACAATCTTGTCTGCACACCTTCATAAAGGTGCCCATACACACCACAAACATACCTTCTGACAATCCGACAACATATTACTGGATGTTCGCACAAACTGAAAAGGATCACATATGCCAGATTTTTTTGCCATCACAAAATGAATGGGCCAGACGGGAACATCGAAACAAAAGAACCACCAGCCGGCAAACATAGTCTTTATACATTAGATTTATAATTGCTGTAGTGTAGCTTCCACCCTCCCAACCCTAACCACATGGTATAGTATTTAAAGGCTGGCAAGAAACTGTTGGCAATAAATATCCTGGAATGTGTCCCAATCAGCATATAGTATAGTATTTGAGGTTGAATAAAGACATACATCCATCCAGTCCAACCAGCAATACCCACGTTTCCTGCCTATAAGCTAGGTACACATGGTGCGATTTTTTCAAGATTTTGATTCACATCGACCAATACGACTGATCGGTATATTGTCAATCGGTCGATCGTAAGAATTTGGAGTAGTACACACGTATCAAATTTTTTCAAGTCCCGATCGTAAAATGTCGATCGTAATGTGAATTTTTTTGCTCATTTCTTTCCGATCGAGACAAAACCATCGAGAAAGGGGAAGTGCGTAACGAGCGGAAGTGCATTCCGAACGGAAATGACGATAATAAACTAGCTACGAACTATTCAAGCTGCACGCTTTTATTCGAACGCATCTCCATTTTCTGTACAACATGCCTTTGTCAGAAAAAGAAAGAAAGAGGACAGCTGCAGCTTTGCTTCTCTTGCTGAGACATCTGTAACAAAAGCAAAGCAAGAGAAAAAGAGAATGGACCAAGACCTGGTTAAAAAAAAGAAAAAAAAAAAAAGAGATTCTTTAAGTCACATGGGCCTCATCCATGAATTGAGGGAGAACAACAACCACCTTGATAACTTTAAAAACTATATGAGAATGAGTGATGCAAACTTCCGTGAGCTACTGGAATGTTTGCATCCTCACATTTCAAAAACTGATACAGTGATGAGGACGTTCATATCGTCAGAACAGCGATTAGTTGCAACTCTGCCTTTTCTTGCTACTGGAAGATCTCACTCCGATTTGAAATTCTCCTCAATTATTTCACCCCAAGCACTGGGAAAAATTATTCCAGAAACCTGTCAGGCCATTGTGTCGCAGCTCATGGCTGAATACATAAAGGTAAGCTTTTTAATAATTTTAAATAGTGCCATAACCTACGAATCACTGTACTGTATGTAATAACATTGTATCTGTGCCCGCTATATCAGGGATTCTCAAATGTTGTGCCTTCCTCCAAATGTAGAGAACTACAACTCCCATCATTCATTCTTAAAACTACAGTGGCAAGACATTGAGTATGCAGGGAGTTGAAGTTATCTATATCATCCTTGCACTATACTGTAGTACTAGTCTATAGTTTTATTTGAGCATTATAATCTGTAACTAAAATGATAATTGTAATGGCTTTTAAATCATAATACAAAATGGTGCATAGCGTATCTGTGTCCACTATACTATAGTGACCGATTCTCTATTTCTAGTTTCCAAGTAACCATGAAGAATGGAAGACTGTGGCTAATCAATTTAACGAGGTATGGAACTTTCCCAACTGTGGAAGAGCCCTTGATGGTAAACATGTTCGCATTTATCCAGCGAATTCAGGATCATATTTTTATAACTACAAAGGCTTTTTAAGTGTCATAATGATGGCCATGGTAAATGCAAGGTATGAGTTCATGATGGTTGATGTTGGTAAAAACAGACTGATTTCTGACGGCGGAGTAATAGAAGAGACAGAATTTTGTCAATGATTAAAAAACAATGAACTAAACTTGCCTACAAATTCTATTACTCGGCATAATCTAAATTATATGTTTGTTGCCGATGAGGCATTTGCACTTGGTGAGCATCTTTTGAAACCTTTTCCACAGCATGGCTTGACCCGTGAGCACAGCCTTAATTGACTGCATAGGGGGAGGGGCCAGCTTACTCGGCCAGAATAGAGTCAATAATTATCTTAAAATATCTAGTTTGTAATGCAGGTGCAAAAAAATAAGAACTTGTATCATACTCACCGTAATTTATTTTTCCTGTTCCTGGTCTTCTCATGGCAGCATTCACTAACGGGTATTTCCTCTTATGGCCATGGACAGGAAACAGTTAAACATATAATTAATTAATTCACACAAATAGCCCCCTCCTCCTAGCTTACCTTGTCTTATGTTCCCAAGCTTCTAAAGACTAATAGGGTGGGTAAGAATTTGGTGAATGCTGCCATGAGAGGTGACCAGGAAAAAGAAATTATGGCGAGTATGACATTTCTTACTTTCCTAGTCACCATGGCAGCTATTCACCAATAGGAATTCCCAAAGCTATATAAGGGAGGGACACAACAAATTGCCAGAAAAGAAAATTTTATTTTGGTGCTTCAACAACTGCTTGCAACACCTTTCTTCCAATTGAGGTCTAGTTTATAATGTTTAATAAACGTGTGTACCGACGACCAGCTGGCTGCTCGACATATAGCTTGCAGGGATGCATCAGCCTTTTTGGCCCAGGAGCATGCCAGTGCTTTAGTAGAATGAGCTCGCAGTCCTGATGGGACCTGTTTACCTCTCCGTGCATATGCTTTTGAAATACATGCTTTAATCCAAACACTCAAAGTTCTTTTTGTAGGAGCAAAACCTTTTCTTCTTCCTCTAGGGTTTATAAATAGGTGGTCAGATTTTCTCCATCCTTCTTTCCAAATAAGTTATGGCTCTGACCAGATCAAGAGTATGCCACTTTTTTCCCAAATCTTTAGTAGGATTGGGGCAAATAGAAGGTAGTACTACTTCCAATCGAGAATGAAATGATACCACTTTTGGCAGAAATCCAAACGCCGGTTGTAAGACAACCCTATCTGTGAATATAACTGTATCTGGTTCTTTGTAGGACAAACTTCCAATTTCTCCTACTCTGCAGGCAGAGGTTATAGACACCAAAAATAGAACTTTAAGTGTCAAATACCAAAGGGACACTTGTTCAAACGGACTTCCCATTAGTGTTTGTAAAACTAAAGGTAAGTCCCACGCTGCTACCTTTGGTAGTAAGGATGGCCTAACTCTTACAGCTGCTTGGAAAAACCTTTATACCAAAGGTTCATTAGCCCAAGGCCTCCCTGTGATGGCTAATAAGGCAGAAATGTGACCTTTCGAAGTACTTGTTTTTAAAGGAAAATTATATCCTTTAAATAAGAAAACGACTATTTGTGCCACCGAAGGTTGTAGAGGATTCGAATTTCACAAAACGTGACCACACCTTATAATACTGGAAAGATGTTGACTGCTTCCTTGACTTCAGTAAAAAGTTTACCAGTTCTCTTCCTAATTGCAGTTCCTCCAATTTCCCCCTTTCAACTTCCAGGCCATCAGATTGAACCTTGAAATTTCACCGGACCTTGGGCTAGACATAGTCCTTGATGTGGAAGTTGAAGCAGTGATTCTACTGCTAACCTCTTGAGTAAATGATGGGATGGGAAGGATGATGGCTATGACTAGAGAAGTGTCCTGATCTATCTTTTGCAATACTCTCCAAATCATCGGAAATGGGGGGAAAATGTAATACAGACCCCCTTCCCATGACTGATTCAGCGCATAGACTGCCAATGCCGAGGGTCCAGAAACCTTGAGAAGAAATTCTGACATTTGGAATTTGCTTCCCTCGCCAATAGATCTAGACACTGTCTTCTCCACCTTTGGACCAGCTTCTGAAAGACTTCCATACTGAGGGAGCATTCCATTGGGTCTAGATAATGCCGACTTAAGAAATCTGCATGAATTTTCGATTTCCCTGGCACATGAACTGCTGTCAAATCTTGAACATTTAACATCGCCCATCTCATAATCGGTTCCAGTTCTTGTAATAGAGTTTGGCTTTTGGTAGCTCCTTGTTTTCGTAGATACAAGACTGTTGTTTTATTGTCGCTCTTGACTAATACACTCTTTCCTTTTAGTTCTTTGGAAAAATGCTTAAGTGCCAAGAGAACTGCCGAGTTCTAAAAGGTTGGAATGTTCTATCTTCCTTGGACATACAAAGCACTCAGGACCGCCCCTCAACCTATTTCTGACGCATCTGTTGTAAGAACAAAAAAATTTGGAGCATGCAGAGGTAGACCTTCTACGAGATGGGTTCTTGACACCACCACACTGAACTCTTTTATTCTTAAAGGAAGAGTTAGAATCTTGTTCATCTGTTTGTGTGGACACTTGACATTAGATAGAAGGTAATATTGCAGAGAGCGCATTTGCCATCTTGACCATTTGACCAGCTGTATAGACGTGGACATAAGACCTAGCAACTTAATGCGCTCTCTCACTGTACATGTTGGGCTGAACATAAGGTTGGATAATTCTCCCTTCAGTTTTATTCTTCTTACTGGAGGCAACATCACTTTGTTGATCGTGGTTACAAACAATGCGCCTAGGAACGTCGCAGACTGTGAAGGAACCAAATTGCTCTTGCTGAGGTTCAAAACCCAACCGTGTTGCTCTAGAAAACGTATTACTTTCTCAATCGCCTCTTCTCCTTCTTTCTTCGTATTTGCAACAATCAGTACGTCGAGATAAGCTTTGCTCTCTGAGTCTTGCTATCAATGTTACCAATAACTTCGTGAACACTCTAGGCAAGTGGGCTAAGCCAAAGGGTAGACACGTAAATTGTACCTGGACGTCCTTTACCGCGAAGCAAAGGTATTTTCTTGAATCCATATAGACTGGCACGTGAAAGTAAGAGTCTTTTAAATCCAGGCTACAGCCATGTTCCTGGATATACTGCCTTTATAACTGACGAAAGGGATTCCATTTTGAATGATTTCACATTGACAAATTTGTTTAGATCTCTCAGATCCAGAACTGGCCTCCATTCTCCCACCTTCTTTTGCACCAGAAAAAGATGTGAAAAGAAACCGGTTCCCCTCTGGTCTACTGGAACGTTTTCGATTGCCTGTAAAGCAAAAAGTTGATGTAGATATTCGTCTATCAAACTTTCCTTGTCTGAATGTTTCTCTTCCTGGTTTGTACTGTCTGACATCCCGAAAAAAAACGATCTCCATATTTAGCAGCAGAAGAATCTAATCAAATCTATTCTGCCTTCGATCTTGTGGTAAAAAGACACTTTTACCTCCAGATGCCTTCGAAATTATCCTGTCCAATGTCTCACCTTCAAACGGGAGCTGGCATAGACTAACTCTGGAAGAGGTATCTGCATTCCAATTCTTTAAACATAGTGCTCTGCGTGTTGCCACTGAAAGTGCCATTGTTCTGGCAGACAAACGAACATCATTTGATGCTTTGGTACAGAATTCGACGGCTTTCCTCCATGTCGGACATCTCCAAAAGCTTAGGTCTCTTAACATTACCTTCTATCGCTTTCATTATCTCTGCTGTCCACACCTTCATGACTCTGAAGACAGAAGTTAAAGCCACTGAAGGCCTGTACGTTGCTCCAGTTGCGACAAAGACTTTTTTTGAGACCACAATCCACTCTCCTTTCCATTGGGTCTTTGAATGCCGAAGCGTCATCCATATGTAGGGTGTTCCTGCGTGCCAATCTGACCACAGCCGGGCTATCCCACGTCCTTGACATCGTGTCTTAAAACGGGTATTTCTTCAAAAATGTACCCTGGATAGTAACCTTTCTTTTCACTTTCTTCCACTCATTGGTTACGATATCAGAAATAGAGGGATGGATAGGAAAACAGACTGACTTTTTCTTTATTGAAGGAAAGAGCTTATCAGCCGCAGAAACCTTTGAATCTTCTTCCGCCAAACATAACGTATTCCTCACAGCTTTAATCAAAGGATCAGTTATAGAAACATCAAATGATGTCTCTGTCTTCTCCCTCCTGTTCAGATTCGAAATCTGAACCAACACCTGACTGAAATGACATATCCATATCTGAATCTGAGTCGGATAACGCTGGTCTGAAAACAGTTTTGCTTTTTCTTTTCCTTGGTTCTGAGGCTTTAGCTTTCTGAACCCCTTGGACTACTGCACTCTTAATAAAGTGAATCAAATTATCGAATTGTTGAATGCCCTGCAACATCTTCTGATACAACCATAGCTTCCACTTCTAACACCTTGGATTGCAAGACACAAGGGACAGGAAGAAACAATTCACACCAAGAGGGAGGAAAAACACTGTGCCTCATTTTTTATTAAAAAAAAAGTTGTTCACCTAGATCCCTTAGGTATCGCTCCTTTACTTGAGCTCCTGGGCTCCATACCGAAAATAAGCTCTCTAAGAGACAAAAGAAAATAAACAGACATAGAAAAAAGGGGGAAAAAATGGAGGACGAGACAAAAACTTACCTGTACACAGTCTCACAGGGCAGACCTCTGCATACATGGCAAACTTTCCCGCAAGAGAAATGCGCTACAGGGCACGTGCACGTATGTCGCGCGTGTGCACCCGCACGTATCTCACGCAGCTGCGCACCAGAGACTAACGCCGCCCAGGAGCTACACAGCAACAAGCAGTAAGTTACTTAAATCCAATAACTGACTCTTCCCACAGGCTGGACCTCACAGGGAAGCTTCATGAGCAGGATAAAGGCACAAAAACAACCTCTCATGGCCATGCACAAACGGCAGAAGGATTCCTAATGGACAACCTAATCCATGGGCTTCTGAACAGGAAACAGAAAAGACAAGGTAAGCTAGGAGGAGGGGGCTATTATTGTTTGAATTAATGAATTATATGTTTAACTGTTTCCTGCCCATGGGCCATAAGAGTAAATACCCATTGGTGAATAGCTGCCATGGTGACTAGGAAACTCAGTTAGGGCTGGGGTAGGTTGTTTGTTTTAAGGGTGGACATGCCCTTTAAATGAAACCTACATTTCATTGAGTCTTTTAAAGAGGAAAGCTTTCAGATAAAGTGCTTATGACACAGTGATACAGATACTATAGTGGGACAAACCAGCATAAATAATATATTTCTCACTTTTTTTCCAAGGAAGGTATGTTTGTTTTCAACCTCAAACAGCGTGGTTATCACCCACCACCCCAAACTGGAAAAAAAAAAAAAAAAAAAAAAAAGCATGGTTATTTTATCAGACTGTTGCATTTACCGAAGGACAAAATGCAGCCAATTCCTCTTCACTATCACTGCTCTCATTTGGAGGTAGCGTTCTGCCATGCACTGCAACGATTAAGATGAGAAACGATTTCCATTAATGAATTAAGAAGGAGAAAAACACACATATTTATAGAGGGAAAAGCTTTTGAAAGGAAACCTACAAAAGAATGCATCCATTCAATGGCACATACAGCTGAGCAAACAGGTTCTTCTTACAACAAAAGTGAGTTGCCATGTATGTGTGTATGTATGTATGTACATACAGCTCATTATAATTATAATACAAAAAGCTGTACAAGGGGGATAAAGATATTAATATATAATTATATAAATAAGTATGAGAATCAAAAAGTATAGGTGCTTGAACAATGTCACATCAGGAAAGCGGTTCCTGTCCCCTAGAGAATTCAATCTAATTAGGTAGGTAACATAGAGAAGGGTAGAAGGCCCATCATAAGAACTTGCGCAGTGTCAATTTAACAATCCTATACTGTACTGTGCTCTTAGAGGTAGGATGTGAGATTAGATTTGGGGCACTGGAGAAGAAATATAAGAAGGAGCATAAGAAGAAGTAAAAGGATTTAAATGTTAAGAAGGAGTGAAGGGATTTAAATGTTAGGAGAAAGATTTTGTAAACAATACATTGTTTAATGGGGAGCCAGGTACCGTATATACTCGAGTATAAGCCGACCCAAAAAAAATTAGTAAACCCACATTGACTCGAGTATAAGCCGAGGGTTGAAATTGACCAATACTGCCTTCTGTAGCCATGTGCATTTTATTGCATACTGGTAGCCATGGGGATTACTGGTAGCCATGGGGATTACTGGTAGCCATGGGGATTACTGGTAGCCATGGGAAATGTACTTACCGTTTGGTGTGCAGAGCCTTCCGGACACCTTCCCAGAGCCTTCCGGATGCCTTCGCAAAGCCTTACAGACGCAGCCGCAAGTCAGGATGGAAAGCCGGCAGTTCCCAGTAGTGCTTTGCGGGTGCGCGATGACATCATCACGCCGACGTGCGCAAAGTACTACTGGGAACTGCCGGTTTTCTTACCTGACTCGCGGCTGAGTCCGGAATTAAGGTAAGTCCCAGCTTGACCCGAGTATAAGCCGAGGTTCATTTTTCAGGTCATTTTTAAGACCTGAAAACCTCGGCTTATACTCGAGTATATATGGTAATTGTGCGGCAGAAGGGTGACTTAACTTCCTGTTTGTTAGAGAAACATGCAGGCAGCAGAGTTTAGTATTAACAGAAGGGGAGAAAGATGGGAAGCAGGAAGACCAGAAAGCACAAGGTTACAACCTTAGTCCAGGCGTAATAGAATAGGAGCATGGATAAGCATAGCAGTAGTAGGATTTTCACAATATTGCGAAGAAAAAAAAACAACAGGTTTTAGCAACATTGTTAATTTGATTAGAAAATGTGGTTAGAAAAAGAGTGAGATGAAACAATAATGAAGCGATGTGCTGACTGAATTGGGGTATATGGGGGTTCTGTCAATAAAAATAGAAAAAGGTGGGAAAGGATCAGGTTTAGGTGGGAAAATTATTATTTCAGTTGTAGTAAGGTTTAGTTTAAGGCCCCACCCAGGAGGAGACATCAAGGAAAGAACAATTATTTGCAAAACAACAAGCTGAAAGATTTTCCGACTACAATACTACCTACTTTGTCTCTCCTTTTGTCTGGACATCATATATCCACGAACACTGAAGTCCAGTCGCTGCAGGGCAGGTTCCAGCTTCTGGTATATACGTTGTCCCAAATTATAATATATGGCAAGTGGCCATAACAAAAGGAAGAGAACTGCAGGGGAAGAAAAATGAATATTGTAAACTGCCTTAAAAGTGACGTCAACTTAATGTTTTAATATTCAAAGAAATGCATGCAAATGTGGTAATAAAGGCAGGATTAAATGGTTCATAACTGTGGCCTTTTCTTCTATAATGACTGCCTAAGAACATTTAAAGACATTTTGGGTTCCTAAACAGATAATATTAATTCTGTTTCTAACAATGATTTCTTTTCACATTTCACTTACAAAGCAAATACGTCAACACAACGCCTGGAACGTATCCACCAAGAACAGCCAGAAAAGTCAAGAAGCCGCAGATCAACAGACAGAACTACACGAGTAAAGAACAAAGGCAACATGATCAGTATAATTTATTAAAAAACAAACAATTAAACCCATTCTACCTGATGTATTATCGGGTTAGAGTGGGATTAACACTGATTTTGCACTGCCTGTGGGTTTCCAAAACTTTTGGGAAATAGCCTATATGGAAAAAGTAACGCCATGCTAAGTTAAGTTTTGCACTACATGGAAGCACAAAACCCATAGTGAATGAAGGTGCAAAATGGGGCTTCTTCTCCGACCACCATCCCAAGGGATTACTGCATGGTGGGAACTCAAGCAAGTAAGAAGCTATGTTATGGATATTACATTGCCCTTTTAATTTCTTATGTTTTCCAATATCTTATGGGACATAGGAATTTATCCTGCAATGAAAATTATCATATCATTAACACAGTCTGAAAATGTTGCATATTGTCACCCAAAACTCTCAATCAGGAGAGATCTTCAATGCACACGGACCCCATATAATATCTATGCTAATGCAAACAGCAACCATGTCAAGGTAACCCACTACTATAAGCTAGGTTAAAAAAAAATCCAGCAAAAGATGGTGCTATTTCATAAGAGATCTCTTGTAGCTAGTATTTTGGTAAACTTTTCAGAACCAACACAGCTGAAAAAAAAACAGAGGTTGTTTACATTTATGTTACCTTGCCTGGATTTTCTGTTTTAAAGAGCAGTAGGTTTCTCAGAAAGGTGGTCAGGCTAACCCATAAATCAGCTGCATGATAGCATAGCTCTGGGACACTGAGCAGTCTTGGGTGTACAAAGCCCCAACTGTAACAGACAAAAAATGTAAACAAAAATAAGTCAATATAACAATACAATACTTTTTATATTACATAGTAATGTAACAGTTGGTCCAGGAAGGAAGGCAAAAACCCCAGCTGAAAAGTGGGGGAAAATTCCTTCCCGACCCCAAACGGAAATTAGAAAGTATCCCTGGATCAACCAGAACTAAAGTATATAAATACCAGTAATTCTCAATATTTTAAATAGTTTAAAAGTGGTCTAGATACGTTTCTTTAAGGTATTCAATGAACTTGCCATTACCACATTTGCTGGAAGACAGTTCTACAGTTTCACCATTCTCACTGTAAAGAAACCTTTCCTAACCTTAAGATAAAACTTATTTTCTTCCAATCTTAAAGGATGTCCATGTGTCCTCAGATAGGACCTATTAGTAAACAATGCACCAGAGTTTATTGTATGGCCCATTGATATATTTGTAAAAAGTGATCATATCCCCACGCAAACATCGCTTCTGCAATGTAAACAGCACTAACTTGTCTAATCTGCCTGCATAGTCAAGCCCCTCCATTCCCTTTATTATTTCAATCGCCCTTCTCTGAACTGCTTCCATTTCCAAGATGTCCCATAGGTATATGGGATTCCAAAACTGCACTGCGTATTCCAAATGAGGTCTTACCAGTGCCTAGTAAAGAGGCAGAATAATATTTTTCCCTCTTGAATTTAGTCCCCTCTTTGTACAAGATAATATCTTGCTATCTCTAGCTGTACTCCCAGAACCCCCGAATCTTTTTCAATTAGAGATTCATTTAACACAGAGTTATTTATGGTGTTGGTGGCACAAGGATTGTTAAACCCCAAAATATTATCAGGGAGATTCAATAAAAGTTATTTAAAATGGTGCCAATTTTGCCCCAACCAATCAGATATTATATAACATTTGAAAACTAACATCTGATTGGTTGGGGCAAAATTAGCACCATTATTAACAATAAGAACTTTAATTGAATAACCCTGTAAATATTTTTAATCCTGAAACAGATCAGTAATTTAATGAAAACAACTGCAATCATATAATGTGTCAGCATCAGTTTGAGTATGTGTTAGAAAGAGGCAGTAAGGGAATGTTTTACCTTTCACTGTCCAATTCGTTGGTTCTTGCAGCTAAATTAACAAACAGAAATGACAGCAGGTAAAAATTAACATTAGGACAAACAGCAAAATTAACTCACTGTATAGAGATGTTGGCTTGCCTGCAATAATATTATGTCTAGGTTTATATTTGATCTGGATGGATGAAAGATTGATAGATATTACCTCCTTACCTTCAAGCTCAGGCCATATTTTGTTCTTCCACTGGTCTATGCAAACGATTATCATTAGACCAAAAGATATCAAAAATATTATTCTTAGCGATGTCAGAGCAAAAAACCTGCAAATAAGTAAACAGCAATTTAGAATCCAAAATTTTGTAGTTTAGGTATGAACACTTGCATACAAATAGCCTATATTAGTATAATATAGACTTAAAGTTAAATGCCCACTTTCTGTCTAACTTTTGGTACAGAGGGAAGAAAATCTCCCCCCCACAATTACGAACGGGAAAAAAATTCCCACTCAAAGTGGCAATCGAAAATATCTATGGATCAAAGCCAACTTTATGTATCAACATCAGTCACATTCTTTATTTTTAGACACTCTTCCAGCTTTTTTTGAAACTATCCAATAAACCTTCCATCATCATGACCAATCGAAGACTCTTTAATTTTGAAACCTAAACTTCTTTTCTTCTAGTCTTAAAAGGATAACTATAGTCTATAAATTAACTTTTTAAAAATGGAAAGTACCTAGGGCAGGGAGGTAGGATTAATTATTCCTACCTCACAATATTGTTTCGTTGAAGAGCTACAGCACAAAGTTTTCATTTGCCAGGTTAGTACTGGACTGGTCCTGTATGAAAAAAAGTGCAGTACTTCTGTTCCCCAATAGCTTTGTTTGGGAGCATTTATTTGTATATAATGTTCATATTGATTTGTTTTTATGCAATACCTATTTGTATTTAAAGGGTAGTCCTCACTCTTCTTTTGTTTCTCAGAGCTGCCTATGATTAAAGTGAATGTCTACCCCTCCACACACAAATCTTTACCTGCTACAAAACCCCCCAAAAGCAGGACTTCATTATGTTTAAAATTACCAATTCTGCTCCCACACTGAGCTATTATACTTACATGCTCCTTTTCGCTCCACCGCCATGGCTCTCCACTTCCGGGTAAGGCGGCAGTCAGTGTCGGCCGTGACAGGGACTTCACGGCCTATCACTGACAATTTTTTTTTTTTACCTATTTAATGTTCTGGCTTCGGTCCTTTTGGTGTGCACACCCTGCTTGCTTATTTGTGTGTATATCCCTGTCCCAAATACTTTTCATTTTAAAAGGGCATGTCCATCCCCAAAACCGAAATTTAACCCCATACTGTCCCCACTCTGTGGTTTAAAAAAATCCTTACCTTTCATGTCTGCTCCAAATGGCTGCCCTGCTATGCCCCTCCAAAGTCCAGGAAACTGCAGTGTAGGAGCTCTGGGTGACTCATCCTGTGCCTGTCTCTGCCTCAACCTCATCAAAGTTTGAGGCATGCGAAGGGGGGCCCTCCCCCCCTACCTTCCCCCCCCTAGCGTAAAACCCTTTGCACATATTGTAGATATACCTCCCCCAGCCCCAACCGCCATATTAGAATTTTGAGAAATTCGTTCTTACCTTCCCTCTCTCCCCTCTAAGCCAATCAGGGACGCGGCTGCCGGTCCGGCCCCCTGCTTGCAGTTCCTTGCAAGCAGAAGGCCAGGCAGTACGACAGAGAAGAGAGGGAAACTAAGTAAAGATCAGGGGAATTTCTCAAAATTCTAATATGGCGGTTGGGGCTGGGGGAGGAAGCCCTACTGTATGGGGAAAGTTTAAAAAAAGGGGTGGACATGCCCTTTAACTGTTAAAAAAAACAAAAAAAAAAATAAACTTTGTACACACGATAGTTCTCCTTTGTCCTCTTACATGTTCTTTTGGTGAACAATGACCCAGACAGTTTATTGTATGGTCCATTAATATATTTATACAGTGATCATATCCCCATGCAAGCACCTTTTCTCTAGTGTGTATAATAATCTAATCTGCTTTTATATTCAAGCTCCCTCAGTCCCCTTATTAATTGAGTTGCCCTTCTCTGAATCCTTTACATTTCCAAGAGGTCTTTTTGGTACACAGGTTTTCAAAACTGCACCACATGTTCCAAATGTGGCCTTATCAGTGCTTTGTAAAGAGGGGGAATGTTATTTTCCTTAGAATCCAAACCCCTCTTTATAACAGACTAATATCATGCTGGCTCTAGCTGTTGCCGTCTTGCACTGCTTTCTACTTTAAAGGGCATGTCAACCCCAAAACTATAATCCCCCCAACTACTGGCCCCACCATGTAGTGTAGTTTAATCCTTACCTCACATCCCAACTCCATTGGTTCTCCTGTAGTCCCCCCCAAAGTTCAAAAACTGCCCACCAGGAGGCTAGCAGGTCCATATAGGACACTTGTCCAAACAAACAAACAGGTAGCGCCGGCACTCGCCATCTCCCCGATCTCATGCGTGCACGTCCGAAGGCTCCACATCAACACTTCCACAGCCACAAAAGTATGAATAGGACGGCACTGCTTCGTTAAAATCCTCAAAGTTTTATTTCAAACTGGTTAAAAGGTAAAGGCTTTCTTTAGCCTAAACGCTCATCGGCAATACACAGTTCGGTATGACGTTTCGGGTCACATGACCTTTTCAAATAATATTTGAAAAAGGGTCATGTGACCCGAACGTCAACCGAACGTGTATTGCCGATGAGCGTTTAGGCCAAAGAAAGCCTTTACCTTTTAACCAGTTTGAAATAAAACTTTGAGGATTTTAACGAAGCAAGTGCCGTCCTATTCATACTTTTGTGCCATATAGGACACTGCCTGACCTGGCCTCCGGAGATTCCTGCCAAGCGTGCTGCAGCCCCTCTCCCCCCTCCTCCCCCTCCCGTTCTACTATCCCTCCCCCTAGCATTAAACCCCCTTAATATTATGCCCCCATGTCCCCCAGCCCCAACCGCATGTTTTTTTTTTTAAAAAGCTCCCAAACTCTACTACCTCTCCGCTTTCTCCGCTGCACTGAATGACCGGCAGCGCGTCCGTGATTGGCTGCCGCAGCCAATCACAGACGCGACTGCCGGTCCCCCTCTGCTTGCATTCTCGCAAGCAGAGGGCCGGCAGTGCGGGGAGGATCGAGGGGAGGTAAGTAAGAGTTTGGGGGGCTTTCTGAAAAAAAAAATATGCGGTTGGGACTGGGGGACATGGGGGAGCAGAATATTAAAAATTTATTTAGGGGTGGACATAGCCTTTAAGTGGGACCGGCAGTCGCGTCTGTGATAGGCTGAGCGGCAGCCAATCACGGACGCGGCTGCCGGTCATTCAGTGCAGGGGAGGAAAGCGGAGAGGTAAGTAAGAGTTTGGGGAGCTTTTTAAAAAAAAAAAACATGCGGTTGGGTGGGGGACATGGGGGAGCAGAATATTAAGGGGGTTTAATGTTAGGGGGAGGGATAGTAGAACGGGAGGGAGAGGGAGGGGGAGGGAGAAGGGCTGCAGCAGCATGGCAGGAATCTCCGGGAGGCCAGGTAGCAGGCAGTGTCCTATATGGACCTGCTAGCCTCCTGGTGGGCAGTTTTTGGAACTTTGGGGGGGGACTACAGGAGAACCAGATGGAGTTGGGATGTGAGGTAAGGATTAAACTACACTACATGGTGGGGCCAGTAGTTGGGGGGGATTATAGTTTTGGGGGTGGACATGCCCTTTAATGTCACAAACTATCTAGATCTGCCTGCAATGATTGCACATCATCTCTAGCATTTGAATGGATATTTTTGACATTGATTAGCCACGAGAGAGTATGGACTACATATCATATGAAGTCCCCAGTCAACATTGTCCCAATAGATAGCACGCATTCACAAAAATACAGCAAGCACTTACTTATCTCTCCCTTTGCTCTCCCTTCTGTTGCTGCCGATTTCTGAAATTAACCCGTGGATACTAGTAATCAGCTTTCATGGGTTTGCTGGGAATCTAAGGCTGGTTACACCGAGCGCTCGGCCGGGACAAATATCCATCGGTCGCGAACGAATTTGCGAATGATCGAGCGCGCGTTCCCATAGGGAACCGCATGATCAAGCGGAATTTTCCCGACATGCTGAACGATGTTGGTCGCGGCCGCCCGGCCCACACCAGCTGATATTTTAGGCCAATCGACCGAAAGTGCCGTGAATTTGTCGGTCGGCCAAAAATATTGGCTGGTGTGTACCCAGCCTAAGTGTATGCCGTACCCTTCAGAACATACGCTCTAGTGCACAGCAGAGCTAACAGACCATTGTGTTACAGCACAAAGACCTAGTTGTGTTGGGCACATATCATGTTCTACTAGAACATAGGCCCTGAATCTATCAGACACAAAATAGGGATTTAACAGTGTAGTCTATTTGCTAATGCAAATACCTCTGTCCCTGATGATTACGGAATCCTTTGTAGAGCAGTAGTCCACTAACTTACCAAAGCTAATAGATACATTTAGAAACTGTAAATTGTATTATTTTTTAGGAATTGGCCAGAAGCAAAAAAAAAAAAAAACTGTAGATATAGAAGAATATTTAGTATTGTTCCTAGGGAAATTAATATTAGTGTGGAGGCATCTGAATAGAAAATTTATTTTTGAATTACATACTGGGGTCAGAGGACATGGCTAGTAGGTGCACACATGCTTACATGGCTGTTTGAAGACTACACTGGACATTTACTGGCAACAAAATGGAAGTGTATTCTGTAAGATGAAGTGTATTACAGAATATACTTCATATATGTACATAAATGCAACTTTCTGGAGTTTTAGATTGCAATGCATAGATGATCAGGGGAGGAACTCTTTAACATTAGAAATAAAAAAATTGTTCAGCTACGGAGAATAAAACACTGATAATTCATCCTAATTAACGAGGGGAATATTTATATAGTCTTGTTTAGGCAAGAAAAAAAAAGTGATCCCGTGGGTCTTCAATGGACACTAAAATATCAGTAGTACCATATCTGATGTATTCAATTAGATCAACTGGACTTGAAGTTTAGTTCTTGAAGACGTTTCGCTAGTCATCCGACTGGCTTTCTCAATTCAGAATGACTTGTACAAGAATCTGTGGCAATTATGTACCCTGGAAAATCCCAATTAGCATACCACAGCCAAGTGTTAAGAGCGTGATTGGATAGCGGGCTAAGAGGTGTTATAGGAACGCCCAGAGTAAGGTGTCATGTCTGCCATGTACAATGCTGTTTTGACACCTTACTCTGGGCGTTCCGATAACACTTCTTAGCCACTATCCAATCATGCCCTTAACACTTGGCTGTGATATGCTAATTGGGATTTTCCAGGGTACATAATTGCCACAGATTCTTGTACAAGTCATTCTGAATTGAGAAAGCCAGTCGGATGACTAGCAAAACGTCTTAAAGGACTAAACTTCAAGTCCAGTTGATGTAATTGAATACATCAGTTATATCATGACCTGGATGAATGAGAACCTTCACAAACATCAGCAGTACCACAAAATTCCCAACCATCAGAAAACACAACCAAAACCGAACACAACCTGTACACACCAGGCCATAGGTTGTTATAGACTTCCGCAGCATTGATGGGGTCATTAACCAATGCTCTAATGGCTGCTATTTGTTTTATTCCATAAGCTAGGCTTCTCAGTTCACAGGCTCTTGTGTGGTTTAAAATCTCAGAAGTGATAGCATTGGGTATTAGAAAAATCTCTAGGATGGATACAACTAGTTTGCTTTAGTTTGATCCATGGAGTTTCTTTTGCATTGACTAAACCCATTTATATTTATTTGTATCTCGTTAAAGGTCTAGATGGCTGCATATTAGTGTAATTCCTATGTGCCTGACGAATATTTTAGTGGGTAAAATAATGAAGAAAATAATGGGTTATAATGCACCCTCAGGTACATAAAATTTGTTTTATCTTTCTGGTCTTGAGATATCAGACAGCATGTTTAATTTACCTGTTACAAACTACTCTCCTCTGTTCATTTCAGTTGAGCTCTTACTCCCCCCCCTACTCTCCAGTACTTTAAGCTGCTTTAGTGTGCAACATTACAGCAAGTAGAGAGCACTGAACTCGGCTCACTCTACTCACTACAACATGGTAAACTGAAGTTGCTGCTACTTCCTTAACCTCAGAAAGGACAGTGACATGAGCAGGGGATCCCCTCCTCCCCCTCCCTCCGGATCTAACTTTGCTGCCTGGTGCCCTACCAATAAAACCCTTTTCTGTAGTGTAGGGCAGGGCTGGACAAATCATGCAATTATTTAGGAGCCAGCTCCAAAAACATTTAGGAGCCAGCAACTTTTCCAACCAATGTCCCATGAATGCCATGTGACCCACCACCTCCCAATCTAGCTCCACCCAGTCACATTTATCCCCACCCATCACACAAATACTACTAACTTAAAGGAATTGTACATTGAAAAAATGACTTTGCCTCATTTCAATCTATAAATAAATAATTTTTTCGCTCAAGCTCAGTCCTCCATCTAGACTATCTGACTGTGTGGGTAATCATGCTCAGTAATCCCTGTGAGGCATCACTGGTAAAGGGAATTTCCCACCATGCAGTTCACGTACCAACTGTCACCATTCCAGCTACAGCAAAACTGTAACATAACAGAGGAGTTTGATACTAAGGAACTTGATTGATAGCTAAAATGTTAAGCCCCCCCATACACGCAATCATTATTTTGAGCGATCCAATAAATTAGATTGGATCGTTCAAACTATTGATCCCATGTATGATATTTTTTTTGATTGCCCACTTGACAATGTCAAGCAGTTTATTTGAAAAACAAGGTGAAATCTGTGGAAAGATTGGAGCCTCAAGGTGGGAAAGTTCGAGCGGTTCTTTATACAGACAGAAGAGATAGAGAGAAGGATAGATGGACAGACAATTTGAGATGTTTGGGGGAGTTTGAGATCACTTCCCCATTAGAACTTAAGTTTTTCAGTGCCAGCAGACTTTCACATTACCAGTAACATCCCCAGTGCCAGCAGACTTTCCCATTATCAGTAACATTCACAGTGCCAGCAGAATTTCTCATTACCATTTACTTTCTCAGTGCCAGCAGACTTTCCCATTACCGGTACCATTCCCAGCGCCAGCAGACTTTCCAATTATCAGTAACATTCCCAGTGCCAGCAGACTTTCCCATTACAAGTAACATTCCCAGTGCCAGCAGACTTTCCCATTACAAGTAACATTCCCAGAGCCAGCAGACTTTCCCATTACCATTAACTTTCCAAGTGCCAGCAGACTTTCCCATTACCATTAACTTTACAAGTGCCAGCAGACTTTCCCATTACCATTAACTTTCCCAGTGCCAGCAGACTTTCCCATTACCATTAACTTTCCCAGTGCCAGCAGACTTTCCCAGTGCCAGCAGACATTCCCATTACCAGTAACATTCCCAGTGCCAGCAAATTACAGTGGTAGGATAGGGATCTCAGAACTGCCTGTCACAGAGGCTGGGAAATGAAAGCTGCTACCCGATTTTTAACTCCCAGTCGCCATGGTGTAGGGCATTAGCCACCCGCAACCGGCAAGTCAGTTTGTTAAAAAAAGAATCCAAAATACCTACAGTCCTTCGTTCCCCCGGCGTTCTGCATTGCCACCAAGCGCGTCTGTGATTGGTTGCCTCTCAGGCAATCACAATTGCGGCTGCCAGTCCGGCCCCCTGCTTGCAGAGGTCCAAGATCAGAGCGTCGGGGAATGAAGGCATGTAAGTTCGTTTTTTACTAACGAACCCTGCAGTTGGGGGGTGGACTAAGGTCCCCTACAGGATATTAATTTTTTTTTTTTTTTATGGTGGAGATACCCTTTAACATAACAAGCAGCCCTTTTGACTGGCAGCCCCTAGATCCCTTTCCCTGACACTTTCTGGGAAAAATTTGCTGGCACTAAAAGAGTTAATGGTTAAGGTGTCCATACACAACTAAGATATTAACTAGATTAGAGGTATGTCTAATCTATCTAATGCAGCTTTCTCAACCAGAGTTCCCTGAAAGGTTGCATCGGGGTCTTTAAAGGGTATCTCCACCATGATTTTAACTTTCTTTTTTCCAGTTTAACTGAAGAACAGGAGGTAAATGCGCTATGTCTTACCTCCTGTTCTTCAGTAAAACTTACAGGAGAGCAGGAGAAACTTACTTGCGTTTCGCTCCAGCGGCGGCTTCACTGACCGTCTCCACCGCATCCACGCTCACACAATGCAAAGGACTGTGGATCCGTTGGGGAATGTCAGTGTAGTCGGAGGCTGTCAGCAGCGCTGGAGCAATACGCGGGTAAGTTTCTCCTGCAGGTTTTACTGAAGGACAGGAGGTAAAACATAGCGCATTTACCTCCTGTAATTTAAGTAATAACATTTTTATGTTCCCCAAGGGTTCCCTGAGATATTAAAGGATACGTACAGCCAAAAATTTACTTTCATCTAGTTGGTAGCTCAGGGTGTAAGTTGTGGAAGGCTTTTTTTTGGGTTTTCCTATTCCCTTCCCACCCCCTACCTTAGTGGTGCTCATTGTGCAGCTTCCTCCTCCATGGTGAAGTGTCTTTTAGCTCCGCCCCCACGAGAACTGGCAGGCCCTTCCCCTCTTTGGGGTCCAAGGCGGTAGTTGCCGGCATTTGCGCGCTCCCGGTGATGTCATTACGCGTGCGATGTGCGGACCCGGTGACGTCACCGCGCATGCGCACGGGGGTGCATGCGCGCGTGCGGCTAATAGCTTCGCGCATGTGCGGAAGGTATGTAGGCGGACATATGATGACGTCACCACCCAGTAGAGATGTCCGAATTTCGCAAAATCCGGCCCGCTCGAGGATCCGCGAATTTTCGAAAAAATTCGAAAATCCGCGAGCGGACCCATTAAAATGAGAAAAATACGAGATTTTTCGTATTTTCGAAATTGCGGGTTTTCGCGTTTTTTCGAAAATACGAGAAAACTAGTATTTTTGAAAATTTTCGAAAATACGAGTAACCCTCGTAATTTCGAAAATTTGCAAAAATACGTATATGGAAATAAGAGAAATCCTTGTATTTTCGAAAATTTTTGAAATTACGTGTTCTCATATTTTCGAAAATTTTCTATAATACGAAAAATCCGCGAATCGGAAGTTCAGAAGGCGGAAAATCCGGAAAAATCCGCCGTTCGCGAACGGGATAAATCCGCGGCGGATCCGGGTTCGGATCCGCGAACCAGCCATCCCTACCGCCCAGTATAAAGGATCCGCCCAAATCACACACAATCCGCGATTTGGCGAGTAGAGGAGGCGTGACAGGCTCTGCAACACTCACAAACCGCAAAACCTGGACTGGATAACAGATTTGTAAGTAATAAAGATGGAGTGAGTGGGATTTTACATATAATGATACATACTGTTGTACTCTACTATGTGTATAAGGGTAAAAATGCTGTTGGTATGCCACCATTTATTCCCTAATACACATAGTATGCTGGATGTTTTGGGAATTATGTTTGCCTACTAAAAACGATGGACCTGTGGGGTAAAAGTCTGTGGTAGTAATTTAATTATTATTAGATACTAGCATTTACCTACATTTTAACACCTGCTTATTGCTGTTTATCTACATCTATGTACAGTATATGCATGCTAATATACCGTATATACTCGAGTATAAACCGGACTCGGTTTATACTCGAGTCAGGAGCTTACCTGGACATTCCGGCAGCCGCACGATCTTTTTCTGTACTGGCGCACCGGCCTGACGTCACTGCCCGGCGCCGGGCAGTGACGTCAACCGGCGCGCCAGTACAGGAATGAGCGCGCGGCTGCCGGAATGCCTGCCAGAATGCCGATACAGCCAGAAGAGAGCCCACAGGGAGAAGAGAGCCAGAAGAGAGCCCACAGGGAGAAGAGAGCCAGAAGAGAGCCCACAGGGAGAAAGAGAGCCAGAGGAGCCCACAAGGAGAAGAGAGCCACGGGAGAAAGGGGGGCGGGGGGGGGGGGGGGGGGGGGGGGGGGGGGGGGGGGGGGGGGGGGGGGGGGGGGGGGGGGGGGGGGGAAAAAAAAAACAACAAAAAAAAACACGGGGGGGGGGGTAAAAAAAAAAAAAAAAAGGGGGGGGCGGGGGGGGGGGGGGGGGGGGGGGGGGGGGGGGGGGGGGGGGCACACCCCCCCCCCCCCCCCCCCCCACCCCCCACAACCCCCCAACCCCCCCCCCACCCCCACCACCACCCCCCCCCCCCCCCCCAACGGAAAAAAAGCACACCCAGGTCACCACACCACCCACCCCCAACTGTAAAAATGAACTGGGGGGAGGGGGGCATTCAAGATGTTGGGAACTACAACTCCCAGCATGCTTTATTAGCTGGAAGTTGCAGTTTCCAAACATTGAATGCCAAGTGAGGGTGGCATTCAAGATGTTTGGAAACTACAACTCCCAGCTAATAAAGCATGCTGGAGTTGTAGTTTCCAAACATCTTGAATGCCACCCTACTTGGCATTCAAGATGTTTGGAAACCAAACTCCCAGCTAATAAAGCATGTGGGAGTTGTAGTTTCCAAACATCTTGAATGCCAAGTGAGTTGGCATTTCTACCCTCGGTTATACTGGGTCAACAACTTTTATTAGGATTTTTAGCTGAAATTGGTACCTCGGTTTATACTCGAGTTATATACGGTAAATATCAGTCTCTTTTGTGCATGTATGTGTATGTTTGTGTGGATATTTACATTTGGTGATGTGTGTATTTCTTAAGTCTTTGACTATACATATATATATATATATATATATATATATATTAAATATTATTGTTTTCTTCATGCTCATTTACCCAGAGCCACTCTCACTCTGAGTAATCGTACCAAACGCAATTCAATATTGTGTTTGTGACTCAGGGTAAATCCCTAATAGGGATTTGCTCTTGGCAGGATTTTCCTTGCCCAAAAATATACAGTCCTAAAAGTATTGCAAACTATATGAAATTGTGTGCACCAGATGTGCGGGTGCATTTGTGTAACTCGCACATCCAGCGCTAATATGGAGTCTAAGTTGTGCTAACCATAACACTGGTTAGTGCAACTTGAAATACATATTATTGCCCCATGGCTCTGGGAAATTGAGCTGGTGTTTGTCACTTGTTAACCTGTACAAACAAAACCAATTCATTGCACTCCCTCACTCTAATTGGGAAAAAAACACATTTCAGGAAGATTGAATATAAGTTAGTCGGGGAGCTGCCATTAATATCAGGGATAGTCCCTAAACTTCAGGTAGAGGTGGGATGCCTGGGTTGTATAAAGACATGCATCCATCTAGTTGCAGAAATGTTGCAGTATTCGGGTGGGTGAGGCATGAGCTGGCCATTTTGTTGCTAGTGTTTGGTGTTGAAGATTACATCATTGTCAAAAGTTGGACACCCCTGAGTTGGATCAACTTTAGTTTGTATTGTGCAGTATAATGCTCTTCCTAGTCTGATTTTTGTTTGAGTTTTGTTTTCACAGGGCCCATTATGCCTAAGTGCCTGGTAAAATCTTGTTCAAACCATACAGGAAGCAAAAAAAAAAATGCACCAAACATAATTATGCATACATTCCCTTATACACTTGAAAGAATAAAAATTTGGCTTCAACAGACACAAGAACATTCTGATGATTTGGAAGCATTTGGATTAAAAATTTATGAAAACCGAAAAAAGGGTTGGTATCGCATGTGTTCAGCTCACTTTGCAGATGAATGCTATTTTGAAAATAAAGGAAAATGTTTTCTCAAGGCTGATGCCATCCCAACTATTTTCATGCAACATGTGGCAAACACGTGTAAAAGAAGAGAACATGAGGAATGTGACTTGCATGGCTCAAAAGTTCAAAGGCTATCGATTTCGACTCAAACACAAGCTTTGTCTGTGATCCATACCTCCACCAAGAAAATGAAAAATATTGGAGTAATGGCTCATTTAAAACGGGACTTTCAAAGTGTGGGAACCCTTCTCACATGTCGAAGACACGGAAAAAATTGGCACAAATGTCTTAGTTGAACACTCAAATAGCCAAAAAATCAACACACAATCCGAACCTGCCAATATGTCAACAATGGAAAATGTAGAGGAAAGTGTGCAGACACCAACACTTCATGCATATGAGTCTGAAGACATATTTGATGTATCTATGATGACACACTTGATTCCTCTGGCCAAGATAGTGATTTTGAGGCTGACATATCAAGTGATGATGAATCTGACCAAAGCACTTGTCAAGAGCAGGAAGACATCCTAACAGAGCGAACATTTATTGTTTTTGAGTCATGTCTTGACAAATTATGATTTCAAAATCCATGTGGATTCAGCACAGAGTGTTCCTCTCCAATAGATTATTTAAAAAAAAACGGTCATTGGTACCTATTTGTGTGTTACTGCCTGGTGTACAAGTGGACATTCTTTTAAAATGTGGGAAAGCCAGCCAATCAAAAAAAACATTGCAGTAGGCAACTTGTTACTGTGTTCATCTATTGTGTGTAGTGGATCCAATTTTACAAAAGTATTTGAAATGTTGACAATCAGGAATGTTCAGCAACTGTCCAAAACAACATTTTTCAAGTATCAGCAAAATTATATTTTCCCTGCTATCCACATCTACTGGGATTGGTTGCTAATCACTGCTGACATTACATCTCTCTACACCAATATTGACCACTCCAAAGGACTTGAAGAAATACGTTATTTCCTTTCTAAAAGACCTTCCTGCCCCCCCCCCCCTACTTAACAGTTGATCTAGAAGAAGGCAAAAAAAAAAAAACAGCTAAAAAGGGGGGGGAAAATGCCTTCCAGACTCCAATCGGCAACCGGAAAGTATCCCTGGATCAAACAGATCTATATGCATCAATACCAGTAATTCTCAATATTTTTTAGTTTTAGAAACTTATCCAGGCCTTTTTTAAAAGCTATTCAATGAACTTGCCATTAACACTTCTGCTGGAAGACAGTTCCACAGTTTCACCGTTCTCACTGTAAAGAAACCTTTCCTAACCTGAAGATGAAACTTCTTCCAATCTTAAAGGATGTCCACGAGTCCTCTGATATGACCTATTAGTAAACAATGCACCAGAGAGTTCATTGTATGGCCCATTAATATATTTGCATAAGGTTTCATGTCCCCACGCAAACGTCGCTTCTCCAATGTAAACAGCCCTAAATTGTTAATCTGCCTGCATATTCAAGCCCCTCCATTCCCTTATTAATTTAGTTGCCCTTCTCTGAACTGCCTCAATTTCCAAGATGTTACCTTTGTATATGGGATTCCAAAACTGCACCGCATATTCCAATTAGGCCTTACCAGTGCCTTGTAAAGAGGGAGAATGATATGTTCTCTCTTGAATCTATCCCCTCTTATACAAGACAATTTTTACTTGCTCTAGCCGTTGCTACCTGGCATTGTTTGCTATAGCTAAGTCTGTTATCAACCAGAACCCAAATCTTTTCTATTCAGATGCACTTAACACAGGGTTATTTATGGTGTAGGTGGCACAGGGATTATTAAATCCCAAATGCATCACTTTACTTATCAACATTGAATCTCATCTGCCATTGCTGCATTTGATAATCTATCTAGGTCAGCTTGCAGCACTTGCACATCATTTGAAGTTTCCAAAGCTCTACATGTTTAGTGATCAGCAAACACGGAGACCTTGCTCTCAATGCCCCCTTCTAAGTCATTTATAAACAGATTAACAGAAGCAGCCCAGTACAGAACCCTGAGGCACGCCGCTTAGAACTTTAGCCCACATAGATGGAGCTTATTAAACACCACTCTCTGTTTGCGATCCAATAACCAGTTCTCTATCCATGAACGAATGTTTTCTTCATAGCCAACAGTCCTCAATTAATACATTAGTCGCCTATGTGGCACAGTATCAAAAGCTTTCGCAAAATCCAAATATACCACATCCACTGCTGTGCCTGAATCTGGCATGATCTATTTCTCATAAATCCATGTGACTTCTACTAATAAGATGATCTCTGGAGACAAAGTCAGGATATGATCCGTAACAAAGTTTCCAGCACCTTCCCTACCACTGATGTTAGGCTTTCAGGTCTATAGTTTCCAGGCTGTGAACAACTACCTTTTTTGAATATTAGTATTACATTGGCTTTTTCCAACCAGCGGCAAATCCCCAGACCAAAGCGAATCTAAAAAGATGAGAAACAGTGGTCTAGATAGAAATGAACTAAGCTCTTTTAAAATCCGAGGATGCAATCCATCTGGTCTGGGGCTTTATTGATATAACTTTGTCTAATTGTTTCCATACATATCCTCTGTTAGCCAATGTGAATACTCCATTTCTTCCCGCTATTGTTACAATCTCTGCTGTAAGGACAAGGATTCTACTTAAACCATGTAAAAACGATGTAAAAAAACAGGTTTAGCAGATTAGCCTTTCGGCATCCTCTTCAACCACCTCAGCCCCATTATTTAAATGGTCCCACATTCTCAGTCCTCATCTTTTTACCATTTATATATTAAAACATTTTGGGGTTGGATGCTTGTTTGGCAATCCGTATTTCATTTTCTATTTTAGCTAGTTTTATTGCTTTCTTGCAATCTTTATACATGGTTTAGTACTCCCTGTAAGTCTGTTCTGTTCCCTCTGTTTTCAAATTTTTAAACCTTTTTTCTTTTTTTCCATTTCCCTTTTACTGAGCATTAAGCCATGCAGGAGTGGACCTAATTTTTTTACACTTGTTACCTAAAGGTACAGATTTAGAAATGTAATAGTTACTATCCTTTAAAGTGGTCCCTGACTCATTACACCCTAAAGGTCTCAATTGTAATTTGGAACTCTTGCTTCTTGCCTAAAAGATGAGTTCTATGTATAAATATTGTTTCTGTTTAAAATATGTATTGATTGTTTATGTGCCTGTGTTGCACTCTCTTTGTTTCTCCATTAGGGGATGCTACTGAGATCCTTCCTTTATGTATATAAGGCCTATATCTGTTCACTTTTATGTCTGTCTGAAGAAGGTACCGCTGTGTACCGAAACGTACATGGGCTTGCAAGACTGATATGCATGGTCTATATTATTGCTTGCTACTATCTACCACTTACCCTGGTGTACCATTGCACTCCGCCACTTCTCCTCGCTTACCACTTCCACTAGGTGTGTGCAGGATTATCTCTTAGTTTGCTTAAATCACATCTCTTGCTAAAATTTGTGAGAAGTTTTTGCTGGAAAGATTCAGCAATATTACTTCCTGCTTGAACACTTGCTGTTTTCAGCCATGTGACCAGCCAGTTTGTATTAATAGGCTCCCCTTCTTAACTGTCAATTTTTTCCCCTAGGTACTTCCTAATTTCCCCAGCATTAAGTCTTTACTGAGCAGAGGGGCTAGCAGAGGTAAGGTGATGTCACCCAACCTACTGGAAGCAGGAAGTTTGAACATTCACCTCGATATTATTTCTCACAGAGATGTGATTGTCAGCTCCTTTTAAAGGAAATACTGCAGGCTTTCATGTAACCCTAACTTGTTTTGAGACTACAGTTGCCCTTTAATCCCACTACAGTAAATAGCATTAAATAAAAAGTAACCCCTTTGAAGAACTGGATGAAATTACTGTGTATATCTAAAGTAACTGGCCACACCACTGAGCTCAGTCACATGCTTCCTTGCCTAATCTGTCCTGTAAAAGGATTGGCTAGAGACTACTAGTGGGTGTGACCAACTGTTCCAATTGAAATAAGCTCCTGCAGTATCCAAGGGATGAGCATGTGTATAACATAATGGTCAGTGACAACACTGTGGGATACTGGAAATAAAACAAAGTCACAAACCTCATGTTAGAAAGGTAACTTTCCCAACAACCATATCAAAATCAGAGGCGAGACACTGATTACTGCTTGTATATTAAAGGGGAAGTTCAGTGGAAATGCATGTACTTTTCAGAAAAAATAGCAGTATTTTTTTATCCTAATGACCTTAACCTGCCCATTCAGCATTTTGTCTGTGTATAAATAAACGAAACCGAAATACTGACTTCCTGTTTGCATACCCCTATAGAGACCTAACGTTATGGTCTTGCACTTGACCCAGTGCCTGGGTTGATTCAGTTGCTCAGTAGAGATCTGAGCATCTTTGACCCATGCAACAGCCAATCAGTAGAAATGACTGTTAGGAACATTCCAAGGATGTGGTGCATCCTGGGAAGATGAAGAATCGTTAGAACCTGAAATGGCAGCTCACTAATGTCAACAGCAGAGAACAGGAAAGGATATGAAATCCACTGATTTTTCAAAATGGGAGAGAATATGTAGAATAGCTAGGTATGCATTACACAAACTAGCAATTTAACAAATAATAATTTCCACTGAACTGTCCCTTTAAGGTGCTCTTCCTTCTGAAAAAGTGTTCTGAGGTTTTGGTTGTCCATCAAATCCAGATAAATTTAGCTAAAGTATATTAAATAAGGATTCAAAAAAGGAATACAGTTAGAAACCATCCCTGACTTACAGGACTGTTTTGTTATTTTAGAGATTCCCATATCAGTCGGATAAAGTATTATATCTGTGTTATCAATGACGAAGCTGAAGTTGGTTTCTTATTCAAAAAAGTTGGTTTCTTATTCAGTTAGTTTCTTATTCACAGACTGAAGTTGGTTTCTTATTCAGATTTGAATAAGAAAACGATGTTGTATTGCAATAGTAAAACCGGCTTTGTGCAAGAAAAAAAACACTGCAAGACGACTGTGTACATACCCCCTGGCACTCAACACTTCGTTTGAGTCCAGCCTGGCCCAAATGGTTTTGGTGCATTTGCAAGTGGCACCACAAATCTGCCAAAATAGCCAGTTTAAGCCATTGAATAAGAAACGGTGTTATTGCAATAGGTAAACCAGTTTGGGCACTGAAAAAAACCCCGCAGAAACAACTTTGACATACCCCTGGCACTAATTCAGTTGAGTCCAGCACTGGCCCAAACTTGTTTTGGGCATGCAAGTGGCACCAAATCTGCAAAATACCATTTTGGCAACATTTTGAATAAAAGAAAATGGTGTATTGCAATAGGTAAACTGCTTTGGCCACTAAAAAACACTGCAGGACGGACTGTGTACATACCCCTGGCACATAATTCATTGAGTCCAGCCTGCGCCCAAATTGGTTTTGGCATGCAAGTTGGCACCAAAGCTGCAAAATAGCCATTTTTTTTGCACATTTGGAATAAGACACTGGTGTATTGCAATAGGTAAACTGCTTTGGGCCACTACCATAAGAAAAACCAACTGCAGACGGACTTGTCATACCCCTGGCACATAATTGCAGTTGAGTCCACCTGGCCCAAATTGGTTTTTGGGGCATGCAAGTTGGCACCAAAGTCCCCCTGCAAAAATAGCCATTACATTTGAATAAGAAAACTGGTGTATTGCAATGGAAAACCAGTTTGGGCCACTGAAAAAACACGCAGACAGACTTGAAACCCCGTGCACAATAATGCATTGAGTCCAGCCTGGCCCAAATTGGTTTTGGGCATTGCAAGTGGCACCAAAGTCTGCAAATAGCCATTTTAGGCCATTTGAATAAGAAACTGGTTGTATTGCAATAGGTAAACCAGTTTGGGCCATGAAAAACACCGCAGACAGACTTGTAAATACCCCTGGCACATAATCAGTTGAGTCCAGCCTGGCCCAAATTGGTGTTTTTGGGATGCAAGTTGGCACCCAAAGTCTGACAAAATAGCCATTTTTGCACATTTGAATAAGAAACTGGTGTATGCAATAGGTAAACTGCTTTGGGCCACTAAAAAAACACTGCAGACGGACTTGTACATACCCCGGCACATAATTCAGTTGAGTCCAGCCTGGCCAATTGGTTTTGGGCATGCAAGTTGGCACAAAGTCTGCAAAATAGCCATTTTAGCCATTTTGAATAAGAAACTGGTTGTATTGCAATAGGTAAACCAGTTTGGGCCACTGAAAAAAAAACCGGCAGACAGACTTGTAACATACCCCTGGCACATAATTCAGTTGAGTCCAGCCTGGCAAATTGGTTTGGGCATGCAAGTTGGCACCAAAGTCTGAAAAATAGCCATTTTTGCAATTTGAAAAGAAACGATATATTGCAATATGGTTAAACCGCTTGGGGCACTGAAAAAACACTGAGACAGAGTTGTAATACCCCTGGCACATAATTCAGTTGAGTCCAGCCTGGCCAAATTGTTTTGGGCATGCAAGTTGGCACCAAAGTCTGCAAATAGCCATTTTTGCACATTTGAAAAGAAATGGTGTATTGCAATAGGTAAACTGCTTTGGGCCACTAAAAAACACTGCAGACAGACTTGTACATACCCCTGGCACATAATTCAGTTGAGTCCAGCCTGGCCCCAAATGGTTTTGGCATGCAATTTGGCACCAAAGTCTGCAAAATAGCCATTTTAGCCATTTGAATAAGAAACTGGTGTATTGCAAAGGGTAAAAAAGTTTGGGCCACTGAAAAAAAAACACTGCCGACACGACTTGTACATACCCCTGGCACATAATTCAGTTGAGTCCAGCCTGGCAAAGGTTTTGGGGCATGCAAGGTGGCCACCAAAGTCTGCAAAATAGCCTTTTAGCCATTTGAATAAGAAACGGTGTATTGCATAGGTAAACCAGTTTGGGCCACTGAAAAAACACCGCAGACAGACTTGTACATACCCCGGCACATAATTCAGTTGAGTCCAGCCTGGCCCAAATTGGTTTTGGCATGCAAGTTGGCACCAAAGTCTGCAAAATAGCCATTTTTACACATTTGAATAAGAAACTGATGTATTGCCAATAAGGTAACCGCTTTGGGACACTGAAAAAACACTGCAGACAGACTTGTACATACCCCTGGCACATAATTCAGTTGAGTCCAGCCTGGCCCAAATTGGTTTTGGGCATGCATGTTGGACCAAAGTCTGCAAAATAGCATTTTTGCACATTTTGAATAAGAAACTGATGTATTGCAATAGGTAAACTGCTTTGGGCCACTGAAAAAACACTGCACACAGAGTTGTACATACCCCTGGCACATAATCAGTTGAGTCCAGCCTGGCCCAAATTGGTTTTGGGCATGCAGTGGCACCAAAGTCTTGCAAAATAGCCATTTTAGCCATTTGAATAAGAAACTGGTGTATTGCAATAGGTAAACCAGTTTGGGCCACTGAAAAAACACCGCAGACAGACTTGTACATACCCCTGGCACATAATCAGTTAGTCCAGCCTGCCCAAATTGGTTTTGGGCATTGCAAGTTGGCACCAAAGTCTGCAAAATAGCCATTTTAGCCATTTGAATAAGAAAACGGTGTATGCAATAGTTAAACCAGTTTGGGCCACTGAAAAAACACCTGCAGACAGGAACTTGTAACATACCCTGGCACATAATTAAGTTGAGTCAGCCTGGCCCAAATTGGTTTGGGCATTGCAAGTTGGCCACCAAAGTCTGCAAAATAGCCATTTTAGCCATTTGAATAAGAAACTGGTGTATTGCAAATGGGTAAACCAGTTTGGGCACTGAAAAAAAACACCGCAGACAGACTGTACATACCCTGGCACATAATTCAGTTGGTCCAGCCTGGCCAAATTGGTTCTTGGGCATGCAAGTGGCACCAAAGTCTGCAAAATAGCCATTTTGCACATTGTGAATAAGAAACTTGGTTATTGCAATAGGTAAACCAGTTTTTGGGCCACTGAAAAAACACTGCGACAGACTTGTACATACCCCTGGCACATAATTCAGTTGAGTCAGCCCTGGCCCAAATTGGTTTTGGGCATGAAAGTTGGCGACCAAAGTCTGCAAAATAGCCCTTTTGCACATTTGAATAAGAAATGGTGTATTGCAATAGGTGTAAACTGCTTTGGGCCACTAAAAAAACACTGCAGGACGGACTTGGACATACCCCTGGCACATAATTCAGTTAGGTCCGCCTGGCCCAAATTGGTTTGGCATGCAAGTTGGCACAAAGTCGCAAAATAAGACATTTTAGCATTTGAATAAGAAACTGGTGTTTGCAATAGGTAAACCAGTTTGGGCCACTGAAAAAAACACTTGCAGACAGGAATTGTACATACCCCTGGCACTAATTCAGAGTCCAGCCTGGCCCAAATTGGTTTTGGCATGCAAGTTGGCACCAAGTCAGTGCAAAATAGCCATTTTTTGCACTATTGAATAAGAAACTGATGTATTGCAATAGGTAAACCGCTTTGGGGACACTGAAAAAACCGCAGACAGACTTGTAATACCCCTGGCACATAATTCAGTTGAGTCCAGCCTTGGCCCAAATTGGTTTGGGCATGCATGTTGGCAACCAAAGTCTGCAAAATAGCCATTTTTGCACATTTGAATAAGAAACTGATGTATTGCAATAGGTAAACCGTTTGGGCCACGGAAAAAAAAACACTGCAGACAGACTGTGTACATACCCCTGGCACATAATTCAGTTGGTCAGCCTGGCCAAATTGGTTTGGGCATGCATTGTGGCACCAAAGTCTGCAAAATAGCCATTTTGCACATTTGAATAAGAGGAAACTGTTATTGCAATAGGTAAACGCCTTTGGGCACTGAAAAAAAACACGCAGACAGACTGTACATTACCCTGCAAATAATTCAGTTGAGTCCAGCTGGCCCAAATTGGTTTTTGGGCATGCGTTGGCACCAAAGTCTGCAAAATAGCCATTTTTGCACATTTGAATAAGAAAACTGATGTATTGCAATAGGTAAAACTGCTTTGGGCCACTGAAAAAAAACTGCCACACAGAGTTGTAACAACCCTGGCAACAATTCAGTTGAGTCCAGCTGGCCCAAATTGGTTTTGGGCATGCAAGTTGGCACCAAAGTCTGCAAAATAGCCATTTTAGCCCATGAATAAGAAAACTGTGTATTGCAATAGGTAAACCAGTTTGGGCCACTGAAAAAAAACACACGCAGACAGACTTGTACATACCCCTGGCACATAATTCAGTTTAGTCCAGCCTGGCCCAAATTGGTATTGGGCTGCAAGTTGGCACCAAAGTCTGAACTCAAAAGCCATATTTAGATTTGAATAAAAAAAAACTGGTGTATTGCAATAGGTAAACCAGTTGGGCCACTGAAAAAACACCGCAGACAGACACGTACAACCCTGGCACATAATTCAGTTGAGTCCAGCCTGGGCCCAAATTGGTTTGGGATGCAAGTTGGCACCAAAGTCTGCAAAATAGCCATTTAGCCATTTGAATAAGAAACTGGGGTATTACAATAGGTAAACCAGTTTGGGCCACTGAAAAACACCGCAGACAGACTTGTACATACCTGGCACATAATTCAGTGAGTCCAGCCTGGCCCAAATTGGTTTTGGGCATGCAAGTTGGCACAAAGTCTGCAAAACAGCCATTTAGCCATTGAATAAGAAAACTGGTGTATTGCATAGGTAAAACCAGTTTTGGGCCACTGAAAAAAAAAAACCGCAGAGATTGTACATACCCCTGGCAATAATTCAGTGAGTCCAGCCTGGGCCCAAATTGGTTTGGGCATGCAAGTTGCACCAAAGTTGCAAAATAGCCATTTTAGCCATTGAATAAGAAACTGATGTATTGCAATAGGGGTTAAACCGGCTTGGGCCACTGAAAAACACTGCAGACAGAGTTGTATACCCCTGGACACATAATTCAGTTGAGTCCAGCCTGGCCCAAATGGTTTTGGGCATGCAGTTGGCACCAAAGTCTGCAAAGAGCCATTTTAGCCATTGAATAGAAACTGGTGTATTGCAATAGGTAAACCAGTTTGGGCCACTGAAAAAAAACACCGCAGACAGACTTGTACATACCCCTGGCACATAATTCAGTTGAGTCCAGCCTGGCCCAAATTGGTTTGGGCATGCAAGTTGGACACCAAAGTCTGACAAAATAGCCATTTTTGCACATTTGAATTAGAAATGATGTATTGCAATTGGTCGTAAACCGCTGGGCCACTGAAAAACACTGCAGACAGAGTTTGTACATACCCCTGGCAAATAATTCAGTTGAGTCCAGCCTGGCCCAAATTGGTTTTGGGCATGCAAGTTGGCACCAAAGTCTGCAAAATAGCCATTTTTGCACATTTGAATTAGAAACTGATGTATTGCAATAGGTAAACCGCTTTGGGCCACTGAAAAAACACTGCAGCAGAGTTGTACATACCCCTGCACAATTCAGTTGAGTCCAGCCTGGCCCAAATTGGTTTTGGGGTATTTGTGCCAGGGTATGTACAAATATTGTATGTGTTTTGTGCCAGGGTATGTACAACTCTGTGTGCAGTTTTTTTTCAGTGGCCCAAAGCAGTTTACCTATTTGCAATACATCAGTTTTCTTATTCAAATGTGCAAAATGGGATTTGCAGACTCTTTGGTGCCAACATGCATGCCCAAAACCAATTTGGGCCAGGCTGGACTCAACTGAATTATGTGCCAGGGGTATGTACAGTCTGTCTGCGGTTTGTTTTTTTCAGGTGCCCAAATGGTTTACCATTGAATACACCAGTTTCTTATTAAATGGCTAAAATGGCTATTGCGACTTTGGTGCCAAATTGCATGCCCAAAACCATTTGGGCAGGCTGGACTCAACTGAATTATGTGCCAGGGGTTATGACAAGTCTGTCTGCAGTGTTTTCAGTGGCCCCCAACTCGGTTTACCTATTGCAAACACCCAGTTTCTTATTCAATGGCTACAAAATGGCTATTTTGCAGACTTTGGTGCCAACTTGCATGCCCAAAACCAATTTGGGCCAGGCTGGAATAAACTGAATTAGTTGCCAGGGGTATGTACAAGTCCGTCTGCCGTGTTTTTTTAGTGGCCCAAAGCAGTTTAACCTATTGCAAACACCAGGTTCTATTTCAATGTGCCAAAAATGGCTATTTTGCAGACTTTGGTGCCAACTTGCATGCCCAAACCAATTTGGGCCAGGCTGGACTCAACTGAATTATGGCAGGGGTATGTACAAGTCTGTCTGCAGTGTTTTCAGTGGCCAAACTGGTTTACCTATTGCAATACACCAGTTTCTTATTCAATGGCAAAAATGGCTATTTTGCAGACTTTGGTGCCAACTTGCATGCCCAAAACCAATTTGGGCCAGGTGGACTCAACTGAATATGTGCCAGGGGTTATGTACAAGTCTTGTCTGCGGTGTTTTTTCAGTGCCCAACTGGTTTACATATTGCAATACACAGTTTCTTATTCAAATGGTTAAAATGGCTATTTTGCAGACTTTGGTGCCAACTGCATGCCCAAACCAATTGGGCCAGGCTGGACTAAACTGAATTATGTGCCAGGGGTATGTACAAGTCTGTCTGCGGTGTTTTTTTCAGTGGACAAACTGGTTTACCTATTGCAACACCACAGTTCTCTATTCAAATGGCTTAAAATGGCTATTTTGCAGACTTTGTGCCAATTTGCATGCCCAAACCAATTTGGGCAGGCTGTGGACTAAACTGAATTATGTGCCAGGGGTAGTTACAACTCTGTGTGCAGTGTTTTTTCAGTGAGCCCAAAAGTAAGTTTACCTATTGCAATACATCAGTTTCTTATTCAAATGTGCAAAAATGGCTATTTTGCAGACTTTGGTGCCAACATGCATGCCCGAAAACCAATTTGGGCCAGGCTGGACTCAACTGAATTAGTGCCGGGGTAGTACAAGTCTGTCTGCAGTGTTTTTTCAGTGGCCCAAAGCGGTTTACCTATTGAAAACATCAGTTTCTTATTCAAATGTTCAAAAATGGCGATTTTGCAGACTTGGTGCCCAACTTGCATGCCCCAAAACCAATTTGGGCCAGGCTGGACTCAAATGAATTATGTGCCAGGGTATGTACAAGTCTATCTGCAGTGTTTTTTCAGTGGCCCAAACTGGTTACCTATTGCAAATACACCAGTTTCTTATTCAAATGTGCAAAAATGGCTATTTTGCAGAATTTGGTGCCAACTTGCAGCCCAAAACAATTTGGGCCAGGCTGGACTAAACTGAATTTGTGCACGGGGTTAGAGACAAGTCTGTCTGCGGTGTTTTTTCAGTGGCCCAAACGGTTTACCTATTTGACAAACACCAGTTCTTATTCAAAATGGCTAAAATGGCGGTGTTTTGCAGACTTTGGTGCCAACTTTGCATGCCCAAAACCAATTTGGGCGGCTGGACTAAACGAATTATGTGCCGGGGTATGTACAAGTCTGTCTGCAGTGTTTTTTTCAGTGGCCAAACTGGTTTTACCTATTGCAATACACAGTTCTTATTCAAATGGCAAATATTTTGGCTATTTTGCAGACTTTGGTGCCAACTTGCATGCCCAAAACCAATTTGGGCAGGCTGGACTCACATGAATTATGTGCCAGGGGTATGTCACAAGTCTGTCTGCAGTGTTTTCGAGTGGCCCAAACTGGTTTACTATTGCAAAACACCAGTTTCTTATTCAAATGTGCAAAAATGGCTATTTTGCCGACTTTGGTTGCCAACTTGCATGCCCAAAACAAATTTGGGCCAGGCTGGACCCAACTGAATTATGTGCCAGGGGTAGTGTACAAGTCTGTCTGTGGTGTTTTTTTTCAGTGGCCCAAACTGGTTTACCTATTGCAATAAACCAGTTTCTTATTTCATGGCTAATTAAAATGGCTCATTTTGCAGACTTTGGTGCCAACTCTGCATGCCCAAAACCAATTTGGGCCAGGCTGGACTAAACGAATTATGTGCCAGGGGTATGTACAAGTCTGTCTGCGGGGTTTTTTCAGTGGCCCAAACTGGTTTACCATTGCAAAGACCAGTTTCTATTCAAAGGCTAAATGGCATTTGCAGAATTGGTGCCAACTTGCCTGCCCAAAACCAATTTGGGCCAGGCTGGACTAAACTGAATTATGTGCCAGGTGGTATGTACAACTCTGTGGCAGTGTTTTTTTTCAGTGGCCCAAAGCAGTTTACCTATTGCAAACATCAGTTTCTATTTCAAATGTGCAAAAATGGCTATTTTGCAGTACTGTTGGTGCAACATGCATGCCCAAAACCAATTTGGGCCCGGCTGGACCAACTGAATTATGTGCAGGGGTAGTACAAGTCTGTCTGCAGTGTTTTTTCAGTGGCCCAAAGCGGTTTACCTATGCACTACATCAAGTTTCTTATTCAAATGTGCAAAAAATGGCTATTTTGCAGACTTTGTGCCAACTTGCATGCCCAAAACCAATTTGGGCCAGGCTGGACTCAACTGAATATGTGCAGGTATGTACAAGTCTTTCTGCAGTGTTTTTTCAGTGGCCCAACTGGTTTACTATTGCAATACACAGTTCTTTTCAAATGGGCAAAAATGGCTATTTTTGCAGACTTTGGTGCCAACTTGCATGCCCAAAACAATTTGGGCCAGGCTGGACTAACCGAATTATGTGCCAGGTGGTATGTACAAGTCTGTTGCGGTTGTTTTTTTCAGTGGCCCAAACTGGTTTACCTATTGCAATACCCAGTTTTATTCAAATGGTTTTCTAAAATGGCTGTTTTTGCAGACTTTGGTGCCACTTGCATGCCCAAAACCAATTTGGGCCAGGCTGGACTAAACTGAATTATGTCCAGGGGTATGTACAAGTCTCTGCAGTGTTTTTTCAGTGGCCCCCAAATGGTTTTACCTATTGCAATACACCCGTTTCTTATTCAATGGCTAAAATGGCTATTTTGCAGACTTTGGTGCCAACTTGCATGCCCCAAAAACCAATTTGGGCCAGGCTGGACTCAACTGAATTAGTGCCGGGGTATGTACAAGTCTGCTGCAGGTGTTTTCAGTGGCCCAAACTGGTTTACCTATTGCAATACACAGTTTCTTATCAAATGTGCAAAAATGGCTATTTTGCAGACTTTGGTGCCAACTTGCATGCCCAAAACCAATTTGGGCCAGGCTGGACTCAACTGAATTATGTGCAGGGGTTGTACAAGTCTGTCTGCGGTTTTTGTTTTTCAGTGGCCCAAACTGGTTTACCTATTGCAATACACCAGTTTCTTACAAATGGCTTAAAATGGCTATTTTGCAGACTTTGGTGCCAACTTGCATGCCCAAAACACATTTGGGCCAGGCTGGACTAAACTGAATTATGTGCCAGGGGTAGTACAAGTCTGTCTGCGGTTTGTTTTTTTCAGTGGCCCAAACTGGTTTACATATGCAATACACCAGTTTCTTATTCAAATGGCATAAAATGGCTATTTTGCAGAATTTGGTGCAACTGCATGCCCAAAACCAATTTGGGGCCAGGCTGGACTAAACTGAATTATGTGCCAGGGTATGTACAACTCTGTGTGCAGTGTTTTTTCAGTGCCCAAAGCAGTTTTACCTATTGAAATACATCAGTTTCTTATTCAATGTGCAAAAATGCTATTTTGCAGACTTTGGTGCCAACATGCATGCCCAAAACCAATTTGGGCCAGGCTGGACTCACTGAATTTATGTGCCAGGGGTATGTACAAGTCTGCTGCAGGTTTTTTTTCAGTGGCCCAAAGCGGTTACCATATTGTCAATACATCAGTTTCTTATTCAAATGTGCAAAAATGGCTATTTGCAGACTTTGGTGCCAACTTGCATGCCCAAAACAATTTGGGCCAGGCTTGGACTCAACTGAATTATGTGCCAGGGGTATGTACAAGTCTGTCTGCAGTGTTTTTTCAGTGGCCCAAACTGGGTTTACCTATTGCATAACACCAGTTTCTTATTCAAAGTGCAAAAAATGGCTATTTTGCAGACTTTGGTGCCAACTTGCATGCCCAAAAACCAATTTGGGCCAGGCTGGACTAAACTGAATATGTGCCAGGGGGTATGTACAAGTCTGTCTGCGTGGTTGTTTTTCAGTGGCCCAAACTGGTTTTACCTATTGCAATACACCAGTTTTATTCAAATGGCTTTAAAATGGCTGTTTTGCAGACTTTGGTGCCAACTTTGCATGCCCAAACCAATTGGGCCAGGCTGGACTAAACTGAATTATGTGCCAGGGGTATGTACAGTCTGTCTGCAGTGTTTTTTTCAGTGGCCCAAAAATGGTTTTTACCTATTTTGCAATACACCAGTTCTTATTCAAATGGCTAAAATGGCATTTTGCAGACTTTTGCCACTGCATGCCCAAAACCAATTTGGGCCAGGCTGGACTCAATGATTTATGTGCCAGGGGTATGGTACAGTCTGTCTGCAGTGTTTTCAGTGGCCCAAACTGGTTTACCTATTGCAATACACCAGTTTGTATTCAAATGTGCAAAAATGGCTATTTTGCAGACTTTGGTGCAACTGCATGCCCAAAACCAATTTGGGCAAGGATGGACTCAACTGAATTATGTCAGGGGTATGTACAAGTCTGTCTGCGGTTGTTTTCAGTGGCCCAAACTGGTTTACCTGTGCAATACACCAGTTTCTTATTCAAATGGCTAAAATGGCTATTTTGCAGACTTTGGTGCCAACTTGGCATGCCCAAAACCAATTTGGGCCAGGCTGGACTAAAATGAATATGTGCCAGGGGTATGTACAGTATGTCTGCGGTGTTTTTTCAGTGGCCAAAACTGGTTTACCTATTGCAATACACCAGTTTCTTATTTTCAAATGGCTAAAATGGCTATTTGCAGACTTTGGGCCAACTGGCATGCCCAAAAACCAATTTGGGCCAGGCTGGACTAAACTGAATTAGTGCCAGGGGTATGTACAACTCTGTTTGCAGTGTTTTTCAGTGGCCAAAAGCAGTTTACCTATTGCAATACATCAGTTTCTTATTCAAATGTGCAAAAATGGCTATTTTGCAGACTTGGTGCCAACATGCATGCCCAAAACCATTTGGGCCAGGTCTGGGACTCTCAACTGAATTAGTGCCAGGGGTATGTACAAGTCGGTCTGCAGTGTTTTTTCAGTGCCCAAAGCGGTTACACTATTGACAATACATCAGTTTCTATTCAAATGTGCAAAAATGGCTATTTTGAGACTTTGGTGCACAACTTGCATGCCCAAAAACCAATTGGGCCAGGCCTGGACTCAACTGAATATGTGGCCAGGGGTATGGACAAGTCTGTCTGCGTGTTTGTTTTTTTCAGTGGCCCAAACTGGTTTACCTATTGCAATACACCAGTTTCTTATTCAAATGGCTAAAAATGGCTTTGCAGACTTTGGTGCCAACTTGCATGCCCAAAACCAATTTGGGCCAGGCTGGACTCAACTGAATTATGTGCAGGGGTGTGTTACAAGTCTGTCTGCAGTGTTTTTCAGTGGCCCCAAACTGGTTTACCTATTGCAATACACCAGTTTCTTATTCAAATGGCTTTAAAATGGCTATTTTGCAGACTTTGGTGCCAACTTGCATAGCCCAAAACCAATTTGGGCCCAGGCTGGACTCAACTGAATTATGTGCCAGGGTATGTACAAGTCTGTCTGCGGTGTTTTTTCAGTCCCAAAACTGGTTTACCTATTGCAATACACCAGTTTCTTATTCAAATGGTTTTAAAATGGCTGTTTTGCAGACTTTGGTGCCAACTTGCATGCCCAAACAACAATTTGGGCCAGGCTGCAGTGGACTCAACTGAATTATGTGCCAGGGTATGTACAAGTCTGTCTGCGCGTTTGTTTTTTTTTCAGTGGCCCAAACTGGTTTTACCTTGCAAACACCAGTTTCTTATTCAAATGGCCTAAAATGGCTTTTTTGCAGACTTGGGTGCAACTTGCTGCCCAAAACAATTTGGGCCAGGCTGGACTCAACTGAATATGTGCCAGGGGGTTGTACAAGTCTGTTGCAGTGTTTTTTTTCAGTGGCCCAAACTGGTTTACCTATTGCAATACACCAGTTTCTTATTCAAATGGCTAAAATGGCTATTTTGCAGAATTTGGTGCCAACTTGCATGCCCCAAAACCAATTTGGCCAGGCTGGACTCAACTGAATTATTGCAGGGGTATGTACAACTCTGTCTGCAGTGTTTTTTCAGTGGCCCAAAAGCGGGTTTTACCTATTGCAATTACATCAGTTTCTTATTCAAATGTGCAAAAATGGCTTTTGCAGACTTTGGGGCCAACTTGCATGCCAAAACCAATTTGGGCCAGGCTGGACTCAACTGAATTATGTGCCAGGGGTATGTACAAGTCTGTCTGCGGTGTTTTTTCATGGCCCAAACTGGTTTACCTATTGCAATACACCAGTTTCTTATTCAAATGGGTAAAAATGGCTGTTTTGCAGGACTTTGGTGCCCCAACTTGCATGCCCAAAACCAATTTGGGCCAGGCTGGACTAAAAATGAATTATGTGCCAGGGGTATGTACAAGTCTGCTGCGGTGTTTTTTTCAGTGGCCCCAAACTGGTTACCGATTGCATACACCCGTTTCTGATTCCATATGGATTATGAAAATGGCTATGTTGCAGACTTTGGTGCCAACTTGCATGCCCAAAACCAATTTGGGCCAGGCTGGACTCAACTGAATTATGTGCCAGGGGTATGTACAAGTCTGTCTGCAGTGTTTTTTCAGTGGCCCAAAGCGGTTTACCTATTGCAATACATCAGTTTCTTATTCAAATCCGAATAAGAAACCAACTTCAGTCTGTGAATAAGAAACCAACTGAAAAAGAAACCAACTTTTTTGAATAAGAAACCAACTTCAGCTTCGTTTATCAATGTCATGAAACAAACACAATCTCACCAGAAGGCAGCATTGAGGACCAGGTGAAGAAACGCGCTGTGCCGTGGTCTTTCCCAAACCAACACGGCCTGGATGTAACTAAGCGCCGGCTCGTAGCTGTTGAGGCTCCGCACTAATGTATCCTGAACATCCCGGACCTGTTCCTCTCTTTCACGTGGTGCACAAGTTCGGGTTCCGCTTATCCTCCTTCCCAACCCAAAACTCTCATCTTCTTCACCGGCTCTCTGCGCCATCTTCTGCTGCTTTTCCGAAAGCTCTAGTCTAACACCATTTGACATAAATCCCGAACCGCGACCTGCTAAATAGAGGAGAGTGTAATGGCGGTCGGTCTAGCGCTGTTCCAGTCTGGAAGACTCTATGAAGTAGTGGCTACTTGCCTGCAGATGTAAGATGTTGCCGGTGTCTCCTTAATGTAGCCTTGAAACATCCAACTGCGCCTACCAGTCAGGGGCCACATCCGGGACACTATCCTGATGTTATGTTCCTTGCAATGACAACATCTATATCAGACCAATCACCGCATATCATGGAAAAGACCGCGCCCACCATTTTGTTTCTAAGGGGAGTTGTTTGGAGATTTCCGTACAGTTACGTCACACTAGATCTCTAACCCTTTTATAGCGGCTATCTTCGCCTCCAACATGGCTGCGCACTGTATGTAATTTGAATTAGATATCCGTACGGACACTTGTCTGCTAGTTGGGCTGTCAGCGCGGGAGGTGAGGCGGGAGGAAGTGTTGGGTATTCTGCAGACTGCATCATGCCCCGGGAGATCATCACCCTTCAACTCGGACAGTGCGGTAACCAGAGTTAGTATCTGTTACATTCTATACGTTTAGTTGCATTTTGACTTACGTGTTGATATTTTATAAACATCATGTTTTATTATTGTGTTAAGGCTGACTGCCAGCGAGGTGCGGTAAGGCAAAAAGGTGCAGTCAAATAGAGGAATCACAAATAGGCATGGGTGGCACTCCAGACTGTAATTTTATTCAATACAGACCAAACATCTCATTTGTGAGATGTTTGGTCTGTATTGAATAAAATTACAGTCTGGAGTGCCACCCATGCCTATTTGTGATTCCTGAATTGAATATCCATTGAGGGTTGGATTGTTTGGAGGAGTGAGCACCCACGCTTGGTACGAGTGCAGAGGACACTATTGTTTTTTCGCAGTCAAATAGAGCCCTACCTACCAAACGTGCAGCTGGGGGATGCATGCCAGAACCTGGATATCACCTTTATTGTAATTAGGGGGACACTAAAGCAGGTTTCCATTTAATTGTAGACGCAGGGGAAGGTGGTGTACCGTGTTAGCCAGTCAAAATGTTTATAGGGTAACCCTTTTGAAATAAAACTAATAACAAAAGTGGTAGAAAGGTGATACCTTTATTGGCTAACTAAGATAATCATAGCAAGCTTTCAGAACATTCTAGTTCCCTTTTCAAGCTGAATTACAATGAAGCTGTGGGGCTCTCTAATCTAGAATGTTTAAAAAGCTTGCTATGACTATCTTAGTTAGCCAATAAAGGTATCACCTTTATACCACTTTTGTTATTTGTTTTATTTCAAAAGGGTATAAACAAGCTAATTGTACAAATCTCATACACTGTGCGAAATGAGGGTCCATTACCTTGAAAATATTGAAGTAGACTTTGGTTTTGAAATGTTGAACTAGGTGGGAATGAAACTTGTGAAACTAAAATAGGGGCATTGGTTGGCATCAGCTGCAAAGTTTTTTTACCTTCTACTACTTACCTAACAATGTGTTAAATATTTGTGTATTAAAAAGTAACTTAGAATTGTAGGTTGAATAAAGACATATGTTCACCCAGTCCATCCTTTTTAGTCTACGCATGAGTCCTACCTAACGCTTTGCACATGGCACAATTGTCTACTGAATGGCCATTTCGGCCAACTATTGTTTAACCCTTTTAGTGCCACCAATGGTAAATTTTACGGCGCTCTATGTCTGTCCTTTTTTGAAAAGCGCACAGTAAAATTTACCTTTGGTGACAGTGACCCTTTAAATCCCACCCGCGAGGCTCCCTGTGCGATCAGAGGGCACTATTCAAGTGCCCTCCCTCTCCCCTCGATCCCCCATCGGTTTGGTCCGAAACCGATGGGGGGATCGCAAGATATTAACCCCCCAAGTGCTGTCCCGGAAGGGAATCCTTTGCAGGAGTCGGGCGCATGAAGTGCGGAGGCGCAGCTGAAAGTGAAACCCTGTGACGTCATTGGACGTACAGGGCTTCCCTTTAGTGTTCCCCACTTCCTCCCTGGTGGTCCAGTGCAGTAGTAATCTGCAATCGGTTCCGACTGCAGATACTACCTATCTATAGCAGCAGGCACTGTGTTCCTGCTTGCTCTAGTGTAAGCAAAACAAATTGTAGTGCTAGGGGCAATCAGGGGGCAGCATTCAAGTTTCATAAAAATCCAATGGGGGGATCGGGAGCTTGCAGTGCATCAAGTAGGTCCCCCTCCTCCATTGCCGGTCCCTCACTGGATCAATGGGAATTGCCGCTAAGGGAGACCCCAGTGACATCACAGGGCTTCCCCTTTCACCGGGGTCTTCCCTTACAAGTGTGCTCTGCCCCTGGTGGTCTAGTTGGGATACTGCACTGCCTGAATGGCCATTTCAACCAACTATCCTTTAATGAATGGGCGCTTGGTCAAGCCTTGTTGATAATATGACCCAGCATATTATCCACGACTCCCGACTGAGCACCCATGCATTGAAAGATAGACAGGTGAATCGTCAGTTAAGTACACAATCATGCGTCGTGTGATAGTACTTGTGTATTGACCTTAACAGTTGATCCTGTGCAAGGCAAAAAAAACAACTAGAAAGGGGTTAAACATTTTCCTGACTCCAAATGGCAATTGGAAAGGATCCCTGAATAAACAAGAACTACAGTATATGTATGAATATCAGTAATTCTCAATATATATATAGTTTTTTTAAACCTATCCAGCACTTAAAGATATTTAATAAGCTTGCCATTATAAAATCTGCTGGAAGACCATTTCATCGTTGTCACTTTAAAGAAACCTTTCCTAACCTAAAGATGAAACTTTTTTTCATCTTAAATGAGGTCCACAAGTCATGATTGATGAACAATGCACAGAATCGTTTATTAAATGGTCCATTAATGTATTTTGTATAAAGAAATCATATCCCCATGCAATCGTCGCTCCTCCAGTGCAAACAGCCCTCATTTGTCTAATCTGTCTGCATAGTCAAGCTCCTCCATTCCCTTTATTAATTTAGTTGCCCTTCACTGAACTGTCTCCATTTGCAAGATGTACTGTTTATATGAGGAATACAATAAATAAAAAAAACATTAAAACATCAGACATGAATTTGCCCAACCACTGTATATTGTCTACAAAAGTTTGATACACAATAAAAAAAATCTGCTGTATGTAAATAATGATACGTGGACTCACACTTGAGTCCTCGTATCACACTAGTCCCACCTGACCCATTTCATGCTTCCAAAGCACTCCATCAGAGATGCCTCTGATGAAGTGCTTTGGAAGCATGAAACGCGTCGGGTGGGAGTAGTGTGGAGTCTTTTATGTTTGGGATGTAAAATAAAGAAACTTTTTATCTACAATGGTTATCTTAGCCCATTGATGCGCTGCCCTTGGTGGAGGGATCCTAAGTATCTATTTGAGGAATGCCAAAATCATTCCTGCCTATAAAGCTTGACGATGATTGTTCCAGAGAACCTCACGTAAAAGTTTTCTTTGCAGAGCGATCCAGCTCTGTGCGATCTTGTAAAGGGATTTTCTGTTTTTTTTTTTTTTTTTGTTCAATAGTTTTTTTATTTTGACATAAATAACAATAAAATAACATTAAAGGGCATGTCCACCCCCAAAACTATAATTTCCCCCACTACTGGCCCACTCTGTAGTGCATAAAAATCCTTTCATCCCAGCTCCAAATGGTTCTCCTGTAATTCCCCTCCAAAGTGGAAATATCCTCTCAGAGGTTTTTGGCTTGCTCAGAGCAGCCCCCTCCCTCTCCCTCCCGTTTTGCTCTCACTCCCCCTAGTGTAAAATCCCTTTGGCACTTATTAGAGCTAGTTCCCCCAGCCCCAACCGCTAGAATATCTTTTCCAGAAACTCCCCTGATCTTTTGTTACCCTACCCTCTCTCCTCTGGCGTTCTGAACTGGCGGCAGCCACGTACGTGATTGGCTGCCTCTCAGCCAATCAGGGACGTGGCTGCCGGTCCGGCCCCCTGCTTGCAGTTTCATGCAAGCAGAGGGCTGGGCAGTGCGGCGGAGGAAAGAGGGAAGGTAAGTAAAGATCAGGGGAGTTTCTGGAAAATATATTCTAGCAGTTGGGGCTGGGGGAACTAGCCCTACTATGTGCCAAAAATTGGAACATTACAAATCTGGATTGTAGTTGATTAATGTTTTATTACAATATAATTCAAAATATTACATATAAATAACATTGGCTCGAAAGTTTGGCTTGTGTTTTCAGTTGCAGTTTTGCCATTGATTTATTCTACAGGTTATTAGTTGGTAGGTCCTCACCTCGTGGATTTTTGTCCAGTGTTTCATAGAGTTTTGTGATAGATATTCGTTAGAATATATTTGTCATATTTTGTAAATTAATTTCTAGTAGGAGAATTTTGACTTCCATGTGGCTGCGATTAGATCTCTTGCAGCTGAGCAAATCTAGGATGTAAAGGTTCGTACACACGGTCGATCGCGGGTCCCGACCCGCGACGCACGATGTGTACAAACGTTTGTTTCGGGCAATAATCGGCCCGTTTATGGGCCCTCTATCGGCCAAGACGGCCGTTCGGTCAAGGATCGTTGCCCGACCTAGCGGCCGATTCAGCCGATAAAGGGCCCATATACGGGCCGATTATCTGCCGTAACGGACGTTCATACACATTGTGTGTCGTGGGTCGGGACCCACGATCGCATGTGTGTACGAACCTTTAGTCTATTTGCTGGTGGATTCAGGGTTTCTATTGGTAAGTTGAACAATGCTGTGAATGGAGACAAGGTGATGTGTGATGAGAAGATGTCAATTATGAGGGTCTCGCAGATCAGCCAAAATTGTTGTATTAACGGACAAAGCCACCAACAATATTGTTGGGAGGCTGGAAGTCCACAGCCGTGAAAACATGTATTGGGATAGGTGTTAGAAATTTTGTGTAGGAATTCAGGGGTTATATACCAGTCATATAGTATTTTGAAGGGTAGTTCTCTGGTTATTATGTTAGATGAGCTTTTATGGGAGTGTGTGTATATTGATTTACATTTTTCTTCATCAAGTTCTGTTTGAAATCTTTCTTCCCATTTGGCACAATAATGTGTTTTGGTTTCTTGTGTTTCATGCCATATAATGGAATATATGTCTGAGATTAACCCGGAAGAGACGTTTTATCAAATAGTTTTTCAAATGTGGTGAGCTGTTTTTCTTTGCATTTTTGTATAGTTTTTTGTTTTTTTTCATTCAATGTTTAAGCTGGTGAGAAATGCCATACAAATGTCATACGTTTTCTTATTACTTACATTGTACTTGGCAAATAGAACGTTTCTACATTACATATTTACATTTCTTTTAACTTCATTTTAGTTATATAACCTGTAGGAAAGAAAAGGTTAAAACAAAAGGGGTTTTAAATTAACTCTTAAAGGGCATGTCCACCCCCAAAACTAAAATTTAACCCCTTACTGGCCACATCAAGTAGTTTAAAACACTCCTTACCTTACATTCCTGCTCAAAATAGTTCCCCTGCTGTGCCCCTCCAAAGTCCAGGAAACTGCTGTGTAGGAGCAGTGTGTGACTCATGCTGTGCCTGAGACTTCCTCAACCTCATCAAGGTTGAGGCATGCTCAGTGCAGCCCTCCCTGCCTCTCAGCCAATCACGGACTCGGCTGCCGGTCCCGCCCCCTGCTTTCAATTCCATGCAAGCAGAGGGCCTGAACACTGCAGCAGGGGAGAGAGGGCAGGTAAGTAAGAATCGGGGGACTTTCTAACAATTATATTAATGCGGTTGGGGCTGGGGGAGCATGCCCTACCACATATCAAAAGTTAAATTTCGGGGTGGACATGCCCTTTAACTTTTGTATGATTGTCTTGCCTTTGGAGTTCCTTGCTTTTGGTTACTAATTATCTTATTAATACAATTATAATTCTCTACTCAATAAAGAAATTGTTTTTCCCCTTCATCAGCGTCGGGGGACCACTACTTTATAAAGCCCTCTGTATATTTGTGGCTCTCTGAGGGCACGGCCACACTGCAACGAAATTGCACACGGAATCGCATGCGATTTCATGTGCGGTTTTGTTGCGTTTGTGCATGCTTTTTTCTTTAAGTATTGAAAAACGCATGCGATTGCGATTTAAAATGTGGAATGCAAATTGCAATGCACTCGAAAACGCGAGTTTTCGGTGCATTGCTGCGTTTTCAATGATCTGAAAAAAGCGCAAATGCAAAAAAAACACAGCAGTGTGGCCTAGCCCTGAGTTTCATTAATATTGGTAGTTGAGTCCCTTAATCGTTGGTAGACGAATCCGGATCTCTCCTGCTAAACCTTCCCTTTAGTTCCCCAAAGGACTTAACCCCACATCCTCTGCTGAGTTTACCCTTTAGTTCCTCAAAGGATTTATCCCACATACGTATACATTTGTTATATATTATACTTTAATCTGAGTTAAAATTCTTGTGGTTCCATTTGTAAAATCCATAGATGTCATATTTTGACTGTGTTCTTGGCTAAATAGGTTTGTCTCTCATTATAATATAGCCATCATATCTTATTGATCAACTCCGTTTTAGATGGGGGAGTAGATTTCCACGTGGAGGCGACCTTGTAATTGCACATATATAATGATAAAATGTATTACCGTCTTTATTAAGCTTTGGAGGTGGAAGATTAAATAGGGCTTCCCAAGGATTAGGTGCTAGGTTTGTTTTCATTGTGGAGTTTATAATTGAATAGCTATCTTGCCATAATCTATTTACTTCTGGGCAGTTCAACCAACAGTGTGTTGGCTCCCTGTTGGCAGTTTCTGTAGCAGGTTGGGGGGGGTTAGTGGGAATATTTTATGTACATGCATTGGGGATCTATACCAGCCGTGCAGATTTTAAATGCTTTTTCTTGAAGTATGATGTTATTCGAGCATTTCTTTAAGTTTTCTGCTATGGGGGACCAATTGTGAGTTCCTCTTGTTTCCATCTTTCCCAATTGTGTTGCATTGGGAGTTTAGGGTGTGTTCTGCGTTCTAGCAGTTGTGTATAAATCTTAGTTATCTTTTTGGGGCCTGTGAGGTCTTGAATTATTTGGTGTTCAAATTGCATTCAGTTTCCATATCCAGTGTTATAAGTGTTTTTGCATATGTTATGAGTTGGTAGAATTGGAACCAGTCTTCTCATTGTAGTTTAAATGTATCTTTGGATTTTATTTTGGAATGTTAATTGTGCTATCCATAGTATTCATTTTCTTGACCACTTTTTCCATTCCTGAGTGTTCATTCCTGGGGGGAAGATGGGGTTGGATAGTATTGGTAGCAGCAGTGTGTGCAGGGGTATTAACTGGTATCTGTAGGTTTCTCTTCTCCATTCTTGTACTGTGGTTTTGATAACGGAGTTGTCTAGTTCCTTATTGTGAGCAGAGGAGGCTTGATGGGTACATCTCCCATCAGTTCTTGTTCCATTTCTATCCATCACGTCATAGATTGTGCTAGTCTGGCTGCTAGATGGTAGAGGTGTATGGCAGGTCTGGTAGTGCTAGTCTGATTCAGGGTTTTTTGTTGTTCCATATATATTTTATGTATCCAGTAACTTTCAACATTCCTTGTTTGCAGAAACTCATCCAGCTTGTAATGAATTGAGTCCCAAAGGGACAAAGTTCACTGTACCTTTTAGGAGGAGGTCTGACAGTAGGCCGGGTTGAGCAACTAGCGGGAGCAGACAGGTCACTGGAGACTATGAGTACTTCCCAATGGAGCCGCTACAATGAAGTAGGATACAATGGCAGGATACAACAGATGAAGCGGGAGCAATGGCTGGATACAATAGCTGGACAGATGAAACAGGAACTATGGCTGGATACAATCGCTGCATAGGTGGTAACAGGAACAATGGCTGGATACCATAGCTGGATAGATGGTAGCAGGAACAATGCCTGGATACAATAGCTGGATAGATGGTAACAGGAACAATGGCTGGATAGGTGGTAAGTGCTAAGTGGGGTGCCACAGGGTTCTGTGTTGGGGCCACTTCTATTTAATCTATTTATTAATGATTTGGAAGTGGGTATTGTCAGTAAGGTTTCTGTGTTTGCTGACGACACAAAAACTTTGTTGACCATTAAAAACTTCAGAGGATGTGCAATCGTTGCAGGGGGCTCTAGATAGATTGTCACATTGGGCTGCTAAGTGGCAGATGACATTCAATGTTGTAATGTAAGGTGATGCATTTTGGACTTAAAAATCCTTGTGCTACTTATATTATAAATGGCTCTGTGTTAAGTGAATCCCTGTTGGAAAGGGATTTTGGAGTTTTGGTGGATAACAAACTTAAAGGTAGCAAGCAGTGCCAAGCGGCAACAGCCAGAGCCAGCAGGGTATTGTCTTTTTTTTTTTTTTCACCCTAAAACTATAAATTGGCAAAAAACTTCTTCTCCAAGCTTCCCAATGCCCTCGGTGATATTGGTAAAGTAAACGCAGACCATTATTTCAACCTTTGAGTCCTCTTATTTTATTTTTTCACAAAATCTCCTAAAAGCACGGTTTGTAGATTCCAAAAATATATAATTTTTGGGGGGTATTTCCAAGTTGAATAGGCTGCTCAGATTACAGAACACTTTGATTTTTTCTTGTAATTGCACTTGTGCATGCGTCCCATTTGAGCTAGTTGGTGGCCACGCCTCTATGTGCACCCACGCATATGGCATACCGTTTGATTCAAGACATGTGGGAGATTGACATTTAGTGGATTTAGGTAGGATTTCAACCTTTGAATCCTGTTATTTTATTTTTTACAAAATCTCCTAAAAACACAGAATTCTTTGGATTACTCCATCTGGAATTCATGTATGTATGAAAGCTTGGCACCGTAACGTAGCTGAAGGTGTGTAGATTCCAAACATATATAGTTTGTTATAGATATTTCCAAGTTTCGGGACCGTTTCCTTTGAAAAGCGGTAGGCTGTTAAAATTACAGAGCACTTTGATTTTTTTTGTATTTGCATTTGTGCATGCGTCCCATTTGAGCTAGTTGGTGGCCACGTCTCTGTGTGCATCCATGCATATGGCATACCGTTTGATTCAGGACATGTGGGAGATTAATATTTAGTTGGGGGTTTTATTTGTGGGGGGCATTTCCAAGTTTTGGGGCTGTTTGAAATTACAGAGCACTTTGATTTTTTTCTTGTAATTGCACTTATGCATGCTTCCCATTTGAGTTAGTTGGTGGCCATGTCTCTGTGTGCACCCACTCATATGGCATACCGTTTGATTCAGGACATTTGGGAAATTGATATTTAGTGAGTTTTTTTTTACTTGTCAAGTGGGTTTATGTAGGATTTCACCCCTTGAATCCTAAAAACACGGAGTTCTTTGGATCACTTGGTCTGGAATTCTTCATGTATGTATGAAAGCATGGCACCATAACGTAGCTGAAGGTGTGTAGATTCTAAAAATATATAGTTTGTGGGGGGAATTTCCAAGTTTTTGGACTGTTTCCTTAGAAAAAGGGTATACCGTTTGATTCAGGACATGAGGGTGATTGATATTTAGTGGGGGGGTTTATTTGTGGGGGGCATTTCCTCTGTGGCATCCATTCTTCCAATCAAAAACTCCTAGATATATAAGAGGTCTCTAAATTTAAGGGATAAGTGTCTTTTAAAATAAATATATTAGTCCAAGTGTGCCCATTGGTGCATTCCTTACCGCTGGCAATGACATAGCAAACTGTAGAGACTACAACCATTAATTATTCACAGAATCTGAATTGGAAGCAGAAATCAAAAGGTGATAAATTTGTTGCCTGCAAAAGGATTATTTCTTTGCTCCACAGCTGGGAGGTTTTGTAATTACACCTGCATGACTTCTGGCGGTTTGCAAAAAGCATATTTATATTAAGATACACAAAGGTTAAGCTAATAATTTACAGAAAATGAATACGCTATAATAAATTAACCCATTGTTGCGTGGTTTAAATTGTAAACCATTTTGTTTTTGTCTGTGTGTGAATTTTTTTCGATGTGCAACTGTAACCATAATCTAATCTGATTAGGGAGATAAACGGAAAAAGGAAATAAAATCTCCAAAACTAACTATATACCATTCACTGCAAGAACACTATACACTGGCCTAATAACTGGAGCGGCCTTTAGGATGAACATGCCCTTCAAACTAAATCTTATTATCCATTCAAACTAGATTACCACTAAACTCCTGTGAATGGGTAGGACACATCCCCAGACAATAACACAGATTTAGAATTCAGGGTTCCTTAGGCATTATGCCATGAAACAATGTGTTCCTCCAAAAGTTTTGCAGGTTTTTTCCCCTAGCCTAATTTTTATTTTTGTCAAGTCTTACTGTAAAATAAATATTTTAATATAAATGGAATACAATTGTTGTGGGAGAAGTTTACACAATGATTTATATACAATTTATAAAACTAATTTTGTTTAAAGTGTATAACATACTATGAATAAATGGTAATTACACAAGAATGCATCATAATACATGAGTGCCGCAACAGGAAATTGCATTTCCCAGTGTTACATAGTATAAAAATAGAAAAAGGTTCGAGAAACGCTGGTATTACAGATGCAACCTAAATGTTGTTCTACTATGCTGAAACTAGAAGATGAAAAAAAAGGGTAATTTTTCCCCACATTTTTCTGCAGGCTTTACAATTATTGAGTTGCCTTGACAAATAATCTGTAATGTTACCTTATTTGTAATGATATTCACATTACAGGAGAACTAAACCACTCAAACTCCCCTTCTCCCCAACACGTCTACTTGGCCTTGGTGTTTGTGTGTATGTGTGTGGGGGGTTACAGTTTAATATGACAGAGCCTTTTTTTAAACAATATATTACTGTAAAATGGTTTAAGAATGGTCCACAAATAACAGACTGACTGTCATAACTTAGGAGATACTGCCATCTTCTGGAATAAATCTAGAAGAAACAAAAAAAAAAATTGTACCCTTACTAAAGCTGGGCACACACGGTAAGAGATTTTTGGTCATGGAACTCCCATATATTATTTATTTCATGCAGGTGTAACTTTGTTTAGGTACTGCTTAGAGCTGGTACACTGATTATTTGGCCTAGCCAACCAGACTAGTTTATTATTATATCACACCAGTGCAAATATTTAAAGTAGTAATAGACGAAATTTTAATAAACCAACCGCTGTGTAGATTTGACCATTCTAACAGTATTGAGAAAATAAAAATATAAAGGCTTGTTGCCCTTATCCTTTTATACATAATTTAATAAAAGTTCTTATTGTTTAAAAATTTGCCCCAACCAATCAGATCTTATTTAACATTTGAAAGCTAACATCTGGTTGGGGCACAATTAGCACCATTTTAAACGATAAGAACTTTTATTGAATAACCCTGTCTGTATTTTATAATGTACAGCGCTGTGTACCCAAATGGCGCTTTATAAATAAAATTATACATACCATGCAAAATGATCTGGTCCTTACTGTGTAAAACATAACTTCACCGCAGATCCCACCATGTCATTATTTTTTTAATAAAAAAGTAGGCAAAATGCAAAAGCAGTGTGTAAAGCACTCATTGACTTAACTTGTAGAACTACTTTTAGCAGCATTACCTTGAAGTAATTATATTCTCTATAACATGATAGTCTTTAGCATGTTTGTGGAGGAATTTTGGCCCACTTTTCTTAATATCTTCAGATCATTGAGGCGTGTGTTTTTTTTGGTCATGCAGAGCTCTATTAAACTTTATATATATTGTAGGGCTTCCTCCCCCCAGCCCAAACTGCATTATTATTATATCCAGAAACTCCCCTGATCTTTACTTACCTTCCCTCTATCCTCCACCGCACTGCCTTCTGCTTGCATGAAACTGCTAGCAGGGGGCCAGAACGCCGGGGGAAAGAGGGAAGGTAAGTAAAGATCGGGGGAGTTTCTGGACATAAGAATAATACGGTTGGGGCTGGGGGAGGAAGCCCTACAATATCCCAAAGGGGTTTTACCTAAGGGGAGGGAGAGGGAGGGGGGGCTGCTCTGAGAAAGTCAAAAACCTTTAAGAGGAAGCTTCAGAGGCAGAAACAATTACCCTCCCTGCCAGACTCCTGGTGGCCTGTTTTTTTGGACTTTGGAGGGACATTACAGAAGAAGCATTTGGAGCTGGGATGTAAGATAAGGATTTTTATAAACTACAGAGTGGGGCCAGTAGTGGGTTAAATTATAGTTTTGGGGGTGGACATGCTCTTTAAGGTCCTACCCACAGCATGTCAGGTTGAGGTCTGGACTTTGATTTGACTGTTGCAACACCTTGATTTTGTTTAGCACCGGCCCGTATAGGTACCGGTGCTTCTGACCTGGGAGACGGCATTCTTCCTAGGCGCACGGGCTGGGGGAGGTTCCGGGCTTTCGGCGTCGCGCATTGTGACGTCATTGCGTGCGGCTATTTAAGCCCCTCCCTCCCAGTCTCCGGCGCCATTTTGTGCTTTGCCGGTAGCTGGGCGGACAAAATTTCCCCTCCCTCCCTCCCTAGTTTTAGCAGTTTGGTTTAAATTGGAGTCAGAGTTGGTTGGCGGTGGGGGGCATCCTTGCAGGAAATGGACAATTGAGAGCCGTTACATGCCCTCTGGTAACTCAGAGGCTGGCATCCAAGATCAGATCTATGGCTAGACGGTTAACATCAATGGAGTGAGAAAGATGGCAAGGGAGCCCTATATATATATATTTAAGTTGGCCTTAATAAGGCCTTGTTAATATGGTTTTATTTAAAGAAATAAACTGTGGCCGATCGTTTTTCACCATACAACATCTTGTCTGTGTCTTATTGGAAGTAAGTTTAATTTAATGGGTTAGCTTGGATCTTAGGTCGCGGCTGGGTCTCTTTCTCCGAGGTCTTTTCCCTTTTCATCCATTATGTTGGTCATTTGCTAATGTGTTTAAGATCTTTGCCCTGTTGAATGGCCCAATTTCAGACAAGTTTAAAGGGTATCATCTAAAAATCAAATTTTTAAAGTGTACCTTGATATACAGCAAGATCCCACTGCTCCAAAACTTTTTTCAGATTTTAAAGGATAACTGTATTGCCTCAATGCATTTTTTAAAAAAAAAAAACTGCTTTCAAAAGAGTAAATTTTTTTCCTGATTTCGAGCTTCTCTCTGCCTTCAATTAGCCATGCTGTGAAGGGGGCTAACAATTATGTCTGCCTGTAACTGCCACTCAAAGCTAACATGCGAGAAAACACTCCTCCGCCCACCCTTGATCAACTTGTTTATGTAGGCTTTATCCTAGCAACCAAACATTTCAAGTTTGTTTGACTGGCAGAAAAGAGAGGTTGTAACAGACATTCCCACCTACCGGCTGTCTAGGAGGCGGGCTGTTAGCACTCATCTTTGCAGTGTGATATCTAAGGGAGGGCAGCACGGCTGTAAATGTGAGTAAGCGATTTCAGCTGCTGGAAGTGTGGACATGTAATGGGGGTGATGTTATTGTCTTTTTATATTGTTGTCCTTTAAATCTGAGCTGTAGATTGGGAAATCATCATTTGACACAGCATTTACAGGGAAAGACCTGTCACTCCAGAAGAAGAAATGATGTGACCCATCCCTGACCTCTGCTTGCCAGCACACTTTCTGCAATATTAAGGGCACGGCCACACTGCAACGCAAACGCATGCAATTTCATTTGCGCATTCCGTTTTTTTCATTAACTATTGAAAAACGCATGCGATTTAAAATGCGGAATGCAAATCGCAATCGCAACGCACCCGTTGCGTTGCCACCTTTTCAATGATATGAAAAAACGCAAGCACAAACGCAAAGAAAAAGCGCAGCAGTGTGGCCTAGCCCTAAAGCAGCAAAAAAAGAAAAAAAGGGGGAGGGATGTGTAAGCATAGCAGTGTGAATGGTGAGGCTGTGCAGAACTTATAAGTGTCGCAGAGTTAGGGAGGGTGGCAGAATTAGGAGCACTCACTAAACATTAATAATTTAATGACAAAGCAAGCACAGATAAATGTTTGAGTACCAAACATTTATCTCTACGCCATTTATCTCTACGCCATTCCAGTAGATGTGATGCATGGTTGTATATAGGCTCAGTGACCAGACTTCATGGAAGGAGAGCAAAGTGTCCTGGATAATATGAAATATTCTCATTTACATTTTATATTAACTCTGTGGATGTCCAGTATAGGTGTCCTCCACTGAGCACCTATTAATATTTTGGATGCCATCATTACATATTGAACCATATCAAATATTTGTGACCAGTATTGTTGGGCTATTGGACACGTTCACCAGACATGAAAGAAATCACCCATCTGTTTTGCAGAGTGGGCAAATGGTGTAAAGCGGAGGGAACCTTATAGGTTAGGTATAAGATTCTCATTGTTGTTTGTTTATCTCAAAGCTATGTTAAGGCTTCCCTTATTAAACATGGTAAAAGTATCCCACCATTGAAACTCTTCGAAAACGATTTGCAAATCTGTTTCCGAAGCACATTGGAATTTCTGTTTGTTGGGGAGGGGGAATTTATACATTTGGGATAGATTTCCACAACTCATAGGGTTCATGTAACAATTGTGAGAGGCGTATGGAAGGGTCTGTATTTTTAAAATTGTTTGATGGATAGTAGTGAATATGTATAATTTGGAAATGGCTACGTAATGGGACCCAGTAGTTTTTTTGGAAATGCTGGAGGAAAAGGAAAGGTCCTAGTCTATAGAATTGTATCATTCTGCAGCATTTCCCCTCCCTCCACAAGGCAAATCCTTCATTTAGAATGGGTGACTGTAGCCATCATTGAGGTGGGAATAGTCAGTTGGAATTGGGTTTAGTAAACACTTTAGTAGTGTTTAAAGTCATTGGGCTAGTAGTGTTTGGTAGTTGTCGTTTTGGGGAGATAGTAAGTTGGTTTCTAGTTGTACCCATCGGGGGTGTGGGGTGCGTGGCAAACTATTAGTTGGGAAAGTTGGGCTGCTATATAATATTTGTATATATGTGGTACTCATGCTTGATAAAGGAGCACATAACTCCAAAACATGTTGCACAAAATAAAAAGTTGTTTTGCAGTTTAAACTTCTGCCTGTGGCTCTCCTACTAATTTGGTATGCTTTTGGTACTCATACTCCCCCTTGTGAGATGGGGTTGCATAGCAGATTTCTATTTATTCTGGGTCTTTTCCCATTCCAGATAAAAATATTTGGGCATGTAAAGGGTTGAGCCACCCATTTAGCAATCTAGATTAGTAAACCTCTAAATAAATAAAAAAATTCTTCGTAGGATGTTCATCTTGAACGTGTGGATTCTGCCTAACCATGAGATGCTAAAATTTGCCCATTTTGCAAAATCTTTTTGTATGGTATTAAATAGTGGGGTAAAGTTGGCCGAGTGGATAGTGTCTAGAGATGGCGCAAGTCAGATTCCTTAAGAAGCAAAATCTTTCTAAGATATATGGAAATTTAGTATTAGGAGTTTAAAGGGACTGTCCACCCCTCTCTATAAAAATCTATATATTGTAGAATACCCCCAAAAAGCTGGAGATCATTTTATAGAAAAGCTTTAAATCAGCTCCAAGACAGAGATATACTTACAAGCTCCACTATCCACCACCGCTTCCTGTCTCCACTGCGGCTGCTGTATTCCTTTTGCGTTCTTGAGCAGCCGCAGTGGAGACTGCTCCGGGAATGGCAGTCAGTGATTGGACGTGACATCACTGTCATGGACGAAACTGACTGCTTTACCCAGAAGTGCAGAGCCGTGGTGGAGGATCGAGGAGGAGCATGTTAGTATAATAGCTCAGTCTGGGAGCTGATTTAAAGGGCTGTCCTGTCTAGGAGGGAAAATGTTTGGCCATATTGAGGGCTATATTGTCTGCAAATAGGTTCAGTTTCCAATATGAATTTGAAATTGTGATTCCTTGAATTGTGGAGTCCTCTCTGATGGCCTGAGCTAGCGGCTCCATGGCCAAAACAAATAAGAAAGGGGATAGTGAGCAGATCTGTCGTGTACCTCTTAGTATTTTTATTGGTATGGGTTTAGTTGATGGTAGTCTAAGATTGACTGTGGGGTCAGAGTAATAGGTTTTTAGAATTTGTAAAAAGGTGGGTGGGAAGTTAAAGTGGTTGAAGGGTGGTAAATAAGTGGTTCCAATTAAGGCTATCGAAAGCTTTTTCGATGTCCAGGGAGATAATTCCTCTCTGGAGTTTATGGATGGTCATGTGCGAGATTACATTGTACAGGTGTCTAATATACCTTGCTTGTCTCCCTGGGACAAAGCCCACCCGGTCTGGATGTATCATTTTAGAAAGGAAGGTGTTAATTCAGGTTGTGTATATCTTGGTTGGAATTTTAAGTCTTGATTGCTCAAGGATATTGGACGGTGTTTTTTTGGAGATAGTGGGGATTTGACTTGTTTAGGGATTAAAGTGGTGGTGGCAAGATTCATGTCTATGGGCATGGGTTGTCCCTGTCTAAAACTGCTAAAGAATTGTTCTGGGGGTGAGAATTTGAGTACATTTTTTGTATTAGATTTCTGAAAACCCGTCAGGGCTAGAGGCCTTGTGTGGTGTAATTTGTTTAATAGCCTGAGAAATTTCAGTAGCTCTTATTAGTTTGTGCATAAGGACATACAAGTCTTTTGTCAAAATAGTTAGGCGGTCGATTTGTTTTGCCGATAATGTCTGTTAGTTTGCCTTTGTGGAGAGGTATAGATAGTCGAATAGTATGTATGAAAAATTTCACAGATAAGGTCAGGATTATTAGTTAGGATTCCACTGGGTGTCCATTGAAAACCTGACGTAATTGGTTTGTCATATCTAAATTGGTCTTTATATATATATATATAACCTATTGTAGAATAGGATGAAAACCCTGAGGTTTTTTGTTTTTTTTTTAAGCTGCGCCCATTACTGCTAATGGGCGCAGAGTTTAGAGTTTGTTGATAAATTCGGGGGCAGATTTTGAGATGAAGTGTGTCTCCTGACAAAAAAATTAAATGCGGCTTATGTTTTTTTATATTCCCCAAATGCCATATTTTGCAAAATTCATGCCTCGTGCATTATGCGATATGCACATTTAATTTGACAGGGTTTTGAATGGCTATTGGGGAGTTCTATCTAAGAACGACAAGGCTCAGGCGTGGCTAAGATGGCGGCTTGAGCTGGTGTGGGGAACTGGAGCTCTCCCGGCCAAAATCCTGAAACAAACACCCTGAGGGAGTGAAAACCCAAAAACTGGATAAATAAATATCACAGAACACCCACCTACAATGCCTAAGTATGGTAAACCTGACAAAGACCCGCCGTACGCAGAAAAGCTGGGGAAATACGCCAGACGGGAGCCAGAACAGGCCCAGGCGGGCGCTCCCGAATCAAACCACGTGGTGCTCAAACTGCAGGGGGAAGGGAGCGCGCGGCAGGCAGCAGCTTCGGATGTGCCCCCAAGGAGCTCTGAACCCACCAAGGCTTAGATAATGGCGGCGATACAAGACACCAAGGCCTCCCTCACCGTCCTGATAGAGGAGGTGAGGGTCGACGTGGGCCTACTGAGGAACGATATGCAGGCGGTGCAGGGCCGGGTGGGGGAGCTGGAACAGAGTATCTGAAGTGGAAGATGCCCCAAATCCACTTACACAAGAAATATCAACCCTCCACCAGCAGCTACAGACCCAACAGGCCCGGTCGGAAGACCTAGAGAACCAGTTGCAATGACAAAACATCAGGTTGGTGGGCATACCGGATGGAATAGAGGGTAAAGATCCTGAGGTATTCTTGGAGGCCTGGGTGAAAGAGACCCCCAAATTATCGCAGGTCTTTACAATAGAACCCGCCCATCGTGTCCCAGCCAGGCCCCTGCCACCCGGATCCAGACTCCGACCCATGCTGGGTCGACTATTGAACGCTAAAGACAGGGACGCTATCCTCTGTTTGGCCCGGGAGAAGGGAGAAATCCACATGGAAAACTCCACAATGATGATATTTCCGGACTACTTGGCAGAGTTGCAGAAGCACAGGGCGACATTCATAGCAGTCAAACAGCGCCTACGCAGTCTAAACTTACCATATGCCATGATGTATCCGGCAAGGCTCCGAATACAGCACGATAATACCACAAAATGTTTTGAATCCCCAGTGGAGGCCACTGAATGGCTGGATAACCGATTCGGCCCTGGATCTGCCCGACAAGGTAACCAGAGATGACCCGACCCACAACAAATCCGCGGAGCTAAACAATGCTTGCAAACCGATCCCTCCCAGATCATAAACTACCTGGACCAGGATGGTAGAAGTATAACCACTATATATGTTTTTGACTATACTCTGTGAAATAACCACCCATGCATCCAACCCGTGAATTGACACAAGGGAATAACTTTGGAATATGATAACTATACCTGTATAACCCCAATTGAGTAAGATTGTGTGTCAGGATCGAAAGCAGGAGATGGGCGCATTATACCATGACTCTCCTAGACCACTCTTAAACAGACCTAGAGGAACATATTGGAATCCTTTTCGGCTCCTCAATTCCTCAAACTACACTGGAGCATTCAATTCCCTAACCCAATACTCCATATATGCAATTGTAAATAGTCTGAATCTATCATAACAAGCACAGCAATGGTTGATAAATCGCAAGACGATATATGTTAAATTGATATGCGCACAGCCCAGAATGACTAACTATCAATATGCGGAAGATTTGGCTGAGCTGAAGAGGGTGGAGGGTGGGGAGAGGGCTGAAGGGAAGGGGTATATCGGAGCTACTATGATATATGTAACGCTTAATAGACCGTTTTTCTAAGCTTGAATCACTTTTGGCTCCTCAATCCCCCAAACTATACTGGACCATTCAATGTGCTGAAAGGAAGAGATATAACAGAACTATCATGATGTATGTAGCGGTTAATGGACTGGCTTTGCATATATTTACAAGTCGATTCATTACTACTATATCACTACAAACTGGGAAGTCACCGGACAATTGGCAGATATTGCATAGCTCCCGATGCCCCCCCGGCTCCAAATCTATAGCCTGACCAAACGGGAGTCTCTGAGTACCCCAGATAATCACTCAGCATGGCTGATTGCCCAAAGAATGTATAATAATATGTTACCAGTAAAGGCTGCTAACAAACAATGCTTCATACGCCAAAACTACTTTGAAAACGGTAACCAACCTAGTAAACTGCTCACCTTCTTGATCAAAGACCACACACAGATAAATACCATACTCTCCATAAGATCCAAACAGGATACAATGCTGTTCTCTACCCCACAGATCTTGGTAGAATTTAAGGAATTCTATACCGAACTATATACCTCACGCCTAAGCCGTATCTCCCTAGAAATCACAAAATACCTAAACGAAATAGGTCTCCCTACCTTGGGCCCTACACACAGGCAATCACTAGACAGTCCACTAGCTTTAGAAGAAATACAGCTCGCAATACAGCAAATGGCTGCTGACAAGGCCCCTGGACCAGACGGACTTCCAATTGACATATATAAGAGGTACCGGGAACAAATAGCACAACCTTTACTAGATATATACACTACTCCTATGAACAGAACTCACTTCCCCCTTCACTATACTCAGCTACAATAGTGGCACTACCCAAACCTGGCAAAGACCCGACAGACTGTGGATCGTTTCGCCCTATTTCACTACTGACGTCAGATTACAAAGTCCTAGCCAAAGCACTAGCAATCAGACTACAATCCGTTATATTATCCATCATACACCCAAACCAAACTGGATTCATGCCCGGTAAATCCACCTCTACTAACCTGCGCCGTGCACTAACACAAACAGACCACGACAATGCTGGGAACCACATAGTCCTATCTCTGGATGCGGCTAAGGCATTCGACTCTGTAGAGTGGATATATCTGTTGGAGGTACTCAGAGCATTTGGATTTGGCCCTAGCTTTGTTAGATGGTTCCAAATATTATATACAGCCCCTATGGCACAAGTCCAGGTGAATGGTAGTCTATCAGCCCCGTTCTCACTACATAGAGGTACTCGCCAAGGATGCCCCCTTTCACCTTACTTGTTTGCGCTGGCCATCGAACCGCTGGCAGCAATACTGCGGAACGACTGTAGGCTCAAGGGATTCAGGTTAGAAGGGCACGAGGAGAAACTAGGCTTATATGCAGATGACGTTGTAATGCACATAGACAACTCACATGATGCACTCACAATCTCATTTGATTTAGTTACCACCTTTGGAACATTTTCCGGACTAACCATCAATTGGGGAAAAATTGGGGGCACTGTATTTACTAGATGCTAATTATATATGAACCTGTCTACAAATCACAATAATACAGGTACAAGATGCATAGTTACACTAGACACAGCCCAAGCCTCTCTACGCCCTAGTAGTAGAACCTCTGGCTATCCAGCTTCGCAAACACCCTAATATAAGAGGCCTAACAAAATAATATAGTAGAAATAGCAAGTCTCTACGCAGATGATATGATACTTTACCTTGCCGACCAAAATACCTCTCTTGAAGCTGTGCTGTTAACAATAACTGAATATGGGAAATTCTCTGGCCTTTCAATAAACTGGACGAAATCCCAAATACTACCGCTCAACAGTTTACCCCCTGAAGCCCCGCTAAACTCATCCCCCTTGGCACGAGCATCAACAATTAAAGGGGAACTGTGATCTCCAAACAAGTTTATTTTAAATGAAAGGCCAGGTTCATACCTTTAAAACGAGCCATCAACCACCTCTCTACGTGCTGCACAGCCCAAAATATGAAGAAATCACTGATCAGAAAGTTAGGGGATGGGAGGTTCTGAATCTGCAGTCAGAAATACTGTTTCCTCCTGTAATCTGCGGTTGGCACATGCTCAGTGCATGACTGAAGGGTAGGAGGGGGGTAAGGAGAAGAGCACAGCCCACAACACTGCTTTTTTTAATGCCTCCCACTTGCTGGCCCTGTGTCACCTCCCCTTGCAGCCCCTGGTGGCCCCTCCCACTCACGGACTGTGGCTCCACACCAAGTGGGAGGGGCCCCTAAATGGGGGGGCGAGTGGGAGGGGCCCCGGGGACCCCTGAGTGGGAGGGGTCCCTGAGTGGGAGGGGTCATGGGAGGCCTGAGTTGCAGGGGCCCCTGAGTGGGAGGGGCCCCTGGCCCCCAAGTGGGGGGGCTGAGTGGGAGGAGGCCCCCGAGTGGGAGGGGCCACGAGAGGCTGCAATGGAAAGGCCCAAGGGGCTGCAAGGGGAGGGGCAATGGGGGCCCCCGTGGCCACGAGGAGCAGGAAACACGGAAGAGGGACTGTCACATGGTTTCAGTATAGGAAGCAGGAAGTGCAGGGGATCTGGTGATGCTGCAACCATATCACACATATAAATGTAAATATCTTCAAAACTATGTAAAATAAATAATGAAAGTACATTGCAAAAATCCTCAGGAAAGCAATTCCTGTCAATTTACCTAGTCATTTTTGGACCACAGTTACCCTTTAAATACCTGGGAATTCAATTTTCAAAACAACCGAAAGACTATGCCGTTCTCAATATCAAACCCCTTATATGCCTTGTCAAATCTAAGGTACAGACCTGGTCCAAACTACCTCTAGGAGTGATGGGCCGTTCAAAAAAAAAAATTAAAATGGTCTTACTACCGAAAATACTATACATACTCTGGCACTCACCCATATTCCTACAGCTAAAATATTTTAAAATCCTAGAATCTCTCCTCAAATCTTTCGTATGGGGAACCCAACGGCACAAACTGGGCAACCCTTAAAAACCCATCAGCGGCTTGGCTATCCCAGATCTCCAGCGGTACTATATGGCCGCCCAAGTCTCTCATATATTTCATTGGTCACATGGGGAATTTGACAGACTGTGCACACTTCTTGACATCCCTAATGCCAGCTCCCTCTACACTCCACTCAGCCTGATTGCTTGGGGATATCGGGGTACAACTCTGCCTGAGAATCCACACCCAATCCTCATACAAGCACTAAAGACGTGGGAGCTAGCAATCAAATCACTGGGTATTTCTACGATCAACAATTCTACCCCACTATGGTATAACAAACAACTACCAGAGTTCCTATCTATACCACAGCCAAAGACATGGTTAAGACACAAAATCACCCAAATATCCAATCTTCTGAAAGATAACACTCTTAAAATGTTTGACCAGCTACAAAAGGAATTCAAATTGCCAATCCATATGCTTTTTAGATTCCTTCAGGTTAGACACGCATTCCAAACACAATTCAGAAACCACTCCCTAACCTTTGGGGAAAACCCTTTAATTGGCCCACTAACCGCTACAACCTCCTTGGGTTTGATCTCGGCAATCTATCGCTCTCTCCATCTCCCCACTGCACGTTCTCTAGCGTTTGCTAAAAAACAAACGTGGGAATCCGATGTTGGTCCGATAACTGGAGACGAATGGGAAGAGGCCTTGACAACTCACACTCAGGTGTCCCCTAGAGTATCAGATAGACTAACACAACTATATATACTCCACAGAGCCTACCTGACCCGAATTCAACTCTCACGCTACAGAACAGAATATAACTCACATTGCCCAAAATGCTTGATTGCCCTCGGTAATTTCTTTCATATGATCTGGACCTGTCCAATGATCCAAGGATTTGGTATCAAGTTACGAAGTTCTTACATGATCACATGGGCTCTCCCGTGGGACTGGACCCTAGGGTGTGCCTCCTAGGGATCTCAGAAGAAGTAATCCCTGACATATCTTCGTACATTTATTACTGAAACTTTGTACTATGCTAAAAAGCTGTTGGCTCAAACATGGATACAGGCCACCCCACCATCCCCGCCTTCCATGCTGCCATTAACACAACGCTTCTCTACAAAAAGCTAACCTATATTCACTGAGGTTGTCCCACGAAATACTCTAGGGTCTGGGCCAGATTGGCAACACCCCCATTACCTGTAATGATTAAAATAAAGAAAAACTAAAAGGAAGGAAGGACAGGGTAGCAGCGAATAATCCTAATCTATAAAATAATAACACGTTGAGAGGCAGATGTTATACAAGTTTTGTTTACTTTTTTTTCCTTTTCCTGTCAGGAGGCATTGGATGACGTACTGTATCATATAAACTGGATTGAACTAAAATGTATGCTATAAACTTTATTTACCACTCTCCTGCTATCTAAGGGACTAATTTAGAATAATTTACTGGTTGGAAACCCTGTACACAACAAATGTTACCTGACTACAAATAGCAACAATATGTACAATATATCCAATGCTTCACCTGTTTAATGTTTGTTGAAACTGTTAATTTTATTATATTCTTATCAATAAAATTCCTCCTAAAGGAGGGGATTAAAAAAAAAAAAAAGGCAAGTCCAGCCCTAAAATGAAAACTTACATACAGGTAAATAACCCCTCAAAACCCTAAACGGTAATAGTTTGAAATCTGAAATTTATAAGTCTAACCTGAAATCCTGCACAATGTCCTGTTTTCCCGGTTTCTGCTTCCTGGTTCTTCCAGTTATCAACTGTCAGATATGGATTCGACAGTTGACATCACAGTCAATGACTGAAAGTTAATCCCCTGTCTGCCTCTTCTGCGCATGCCCAGGCTCAGTACAGGGTTCTAAATTGCTCAGTTTCCATAAGGCATTTAGAAGCATAGCAGGCATACAGTAATGAATTCATAGGATAAACTATTACAAATCAACATTTTAAAGAGGCCATTCTTTCTAAAAGATGTTCTTATGAGGGTGGAGTTGTCCTTTAAAGGACAAGTCCAGCCCTAAAATGAAAACTTACATACAGGTAAATTACCCCCCAAAACCCTAAACGGTAATAGTATGAAATGTGAAATATGTAAGTCTAACCTGAAATCTAGCACAATGTCCTGTTGCCCGTTTCTGCTTCCTGGTATTCCAGTTAGCAACTGTCAGTTTTGGATTTGACAGTTGACATCACAGCCAATGACTGAACACTAATCACCTGTCTGCCTCTTCTGAGCATGCCCTGGCTCAGTACAGGTTTCTAAATTGCTCAGTTTCCATGAGGCCTCCAGAAGCATAGCAGGCTTACAGTAATGAATTCATAGGACAAACTATGATATATCAACATATTTTGAAGAGGCCATACTTTCCAAAAGATGTTCTTATGAGGGTGGAGTTGTTCTTTAAAGCAGAAAACTGGTCACTTGTCAGTTACCTGTCCCCCATGTCATATATTTAGCACTTTATTAGAGGTTTTACTAACCAGATATTTTGTCCCCATTCTGGCAGAGTAAGCTGTCTCCTCCCTCCATGCAGTCAATCAAGGCTGTGACTGTGGACATCACAACCAATGATTACAAATTCCACTGCTGTCTCCTCTGCACATCCTTATGATATAAAAAGCTCATTGAGAAGAGGGAGGAGGCAGACATCTGTTGCAGAACAGAAAAAAAACTATAATTAAATATCTGGTTACAAATGCATGTAATACAACTGGTAAAAATAGCAGTTGTGGTCAGATAACAGACAAGTTATTTTTTGTTTTAAGGGTGGACATGCCCTTTAAAAGTGACGGTAGAGAACGTGTCCTCTTTTTCATTAAAAGCAACGGCCAACTTAACCAGTGTTTTCTCTGTAAGAAAATTAAAGGATGAGTACACCATTAAAAACATATTTGCAAGATGTTGTTTTAAAACTAAAGTTGGCTAAAACATTTTTTTTCTCTCCCCCCGGAGCCTACCTCTTTCTGCTAGAAACCTGCTGGTGTCCTCCTCCTGTATAAAAGTCATCTGCAGCTCCGTCCCAACGAGATGGACTGCTCCCTCCAGCTTCCAGGGTCTCCAAGTGTAGTTTCTGCATGTTCCACACCCGCGCGACATCAGTGCGTATGCAGCGTCACGCGCCGCGACCAAACACGGCACGATTACATCAGAGGCGTGCATGGTCGCACGCGGAACATGCGAAAATTACGCTTGGAGGCCCAGGAAGCTGGAGGGAGCAGTCTCGATGGGACAGAGCAGCAGATTACTTTATACAGGAGGAGGAAAGCAGCAGGTTTATAGCAGAAAAGGTAGGCTCTGGGGGGGAGATAGAGATAAAAAATGTTTTAGCGAACTTTTAGTTTTAAATCAGCATCTTGCAAATAACGTATGTAACGTACGTTTTCTTATGGTGTACGTTTCCTTTAAGTATGATGAACTGCTTATGTTTAAATCATTAGCATAAGCAACCAGTTCCCACTTTACCTCCATGCTCCAGGAATACCCGCACACACCTCTCCTTTCCACGAGCAGCAGAGAAGTGTAGTAATGTCCACCCATTGGCATCACGTCCATTAGGAGAATATCCCTGCTCCAGCATAGTGCGTACAGTATGTACATCTCCAGCAGCTACAGCTGCCTGGATACGCAGCTCCTCCTGTAACTCCGGATTCCTGCGGCAGTGATGGTGTAACATGCTCCCAATCTTTTCTACCTCACCAGACTCATCGGTGCCACACCACCTAAATGGACAGTTAAGATACACACACCCATCAGGTATACAATCACATGTGCAGTTTGTCAAGTGTTTAGACCACTCTATATTCCATTAAAAAAAAAACGCTGCAGATTTGAGGTTTAACAAGTTCTTTTACAGCAGGGATGGCAAATGTGCAGCTCTCCAGATGTATAAAAACTGTCACCCCTAGCGAAAGACTTCATAGTCAACAAATTCCAAATAGATATAGGAACAATAAGGATCAACGCTGGACTACCAGATCATCTGATTGCAAAGTGATTGCAATTAAACAGCATTCATTGTAATGTTGGCCATGCACTTGAAAGATGTTTGATGGATGTGACGTTCGATCAAACGTCTAATAAGAACAGGGAGAACTGGCAGTTTTATCATCTGACGTTCCAGCAACGCCTATCCATATGCAATCGAACCTCGGTCACTAAAAATATCGCCCCAGATGGTTGTGCAGACTTCTAACTTTGTGGGAATGTCTTTAAGAAACATTTCTTAAACTACACAGTGGTAGTTTGGGGGGTGGACATGTCCTTTATGTCAGTCATACTGGATGTGTTTTAAATGATGTACTTTTCAATGATCTGGTAGCTTCAAAGCAAGCAAAAAGACAACAGCTTGTATGGATGGAGTTCCCTCTTATTTTCTTTATTACCTGTGCACATGGATATTTATCATCTGGACAGACATAGCATTACCTAAATTCAGCCAAATTTGTGTACAATCTATTTTTTTTTTTTTAAATTCTCAATTTTTTATTGGAAACATTTGTGCATATGTTACAATACATACATTTTGCATTCTTGATTCTTCTGAGCTTGTCTCCATTTTGTTATTTTGTCTGTAAAACTTTATACAATAAAATTCAGTAACAACTTAATGTGTCATTAGATCGTCATCTTTCTTGTTTGGTAGCTGTGTGGGTGGAGGGGGGGGGGAGAGGGTTTGATTGTTATTGTTTTGTAGAGCCACTGGATGACTTTAAACATATTATTTATGCTATACTTTAAACATTCACTAGTATCAGTTATTCACACTCTTTAGGATTCACTATGCATTTTCAGGTAAGTAAAAGCTTTTTATATTGCTCTGATTCCGTGAACAGAATCCATGGGGTCCATATGTAGGTAAATTTGTTACCTTGATTCTTTAGGGATGCTGTTAGCTCTTCCATGCGCCTGATGTGATTCATTTCCGTGATCCAGTCTGAGTTTGGAGGGCTGTTTGTTTGTTTCCAATATCTAGGGAGCACGGTTCTCCCTGCTGTGAGGAAGAATTTCAGTAAGCTGTTTTTGGTATGTTTTGTTGGTCCTGGTATCATTGATAGGAGAACAATTTGAGGCTCAATTGGTAAATTGTTTTTTGTTATTGTATTGTATGTTTGTATTATTGTTGTCCAGTACGGTTGAATTTTTGAGCAGTAGAACCATATATGTGACAGGGTGCCTCTTTGTAGCTGGCATCTCCAGCATGTTTCGGGTGTCGTTGGATATATCTTGTGCAGCATGACTGGATATCTGTACCATCTTGACAGTAGTTTGAAGTTGGTTTCCTGTGCTTTGCAGGATAATGATAATCCGTGGGTTAAAGAGAAGCTTGTGTCCCACTGTTCGGGAGTAAACTTTAGATTGAGTTCTTTTTCCCATTTAGATATATATCCAGGTGAATTGGGATGTTTTTTGTTTTGTAGTATCCGGTATATTTTAGCTATTATGTTTTTGGGTGGTGAGGGGAGAGTGCATAATTTTTCGAACTCGGTTGATTGTTTTTGAGGAGGCAGATTATTTTGTATAGATTTTAGGTAGTGCTGTAGTTGGATATACTGATATTCGTGAATCTGGTCCGGGTTTGGTTCTTTGACGATATCCTTTATTGGGATAGGTTTGTTATTTTTCCATATTGTGGTGATGAAAGGGTCGTCAGTCTTTGTTTTGTTTAAAAATGTTTGTGTTGAGAAACCTGGTATGAATGCTTTGTTATGCATCAGCGTGGTTAATGGTCCTGGTTGAGCTGTGAGGGATAATGTTTTTACAGACTCGTCCCATAGTTTCAGCACCCCGGTTGAGTAGTGTGGTGGGTAGGGGAAGTGGGGTCTGTCTGTCTTGGGTAGTCCTATTAGCGATTTCATAGGGATTGAGGTTATCGTATTGGTTATTTGTATCCATTGTTTGTTTTCCTTGTGGTATATCCAGTCTATTATATGGGTCAATTGTGTTGCTTCGTGATAGGAGCGTATATCTGGAAGTCCGATGCCCCCTTTGCTTTTTGTTTCTGTTAATGTCAGGTATTTAATCCTATGGTTTTTTTTTGCCCATATGAAGTTGAGTAAGATGCGTGTGGCCGATTGAAAGAATTCTAATGGGGGGGTTATCGGGATTGTTTGGAAGACATATAGCAACTTTGGGAGTACATCCATTTTTACAATATTAAGTCTACCGAACCATGAATAATTCTTTTTGTTCCAGTTATCTAGATCGGAGGAGATGCGTTTCAGCGCTGAGAGGTAGTTAAGAGAGTATATTTTAGTTAAATCTTTTGGTATTTTGGTTCCTAGGTATGTGAAGTACTCTTGTCGCCAATTGAAGGGAAAGTTTCCCTATGTTCTGTTCTCCTCTGTGGGTGTTAGTGTGATGCTTAGGCATTCTGATTTATGAAAGTTTACCTTATAGTTGCTTACTTTGCTGTATTTGTGAATTTCTTGGATTAAGGATGGGAGTGATATGTGTGGTGATGTAATGTATAAGAGGAGGTCATCAGCGTATGCTGCTATTTTGTAGTGTGAGGTGCCTATTGAAAGTCCCTTAATGTTTGGGTTTTTGCGGATTGCGTTGAGTAGGTGTTCCATAGTGAGTATATATAGCAGAGGGGAAAGGGGGCAGCCCTGACGGGTTCCATTTTTTTATTGGGAAAGCTGTGGATATAGTGCCATTTGCTTTGACCTTTGCTGAGTTGTGAGTATATAGAGCCATAATTTTTTGGGTGATTTTTTGTTTTAATCCAATCTGTGAGAGTGTCAGTTTTAGGAAGGACCAGTCTACTCTGTCAAAGGCCTTTTCGGCGTCTAATGATATACAGCATAAGGGGGTTCGGTTCTGTTGGGCATATGCTATTAGAGTTACTGTTTTAATAGTGTTATCTCTTGCTTCTCTGTGTGGTACAAAACCTACTTGGTCGGTGTGTATCCAGTTTGGAATATGTTCTCTTAGTCTATTGGCTATCATTTTTGCGTATATTTTGAGGTCTATATTAATAAGCGATATTGGGCGATAATTGCTGCATTGGGTGTGATCTTTTCCTGGTTTAGGTATTACAACTATTTGGGCTTCTAATGCTTGTGGGGGGAGTGGTGTGTCGGGAGATATGGCGTTGAATGAGTCTAAGAGAATAGGGTTCAATTCTTTTTGGAATTGTTTATAGAAGTGGGTGGGGAACCCGTCAGGGCCAGGGCTTTTTCCTGAAGGTAGTGCTTTTATTGTAGTTTGTAGTTCAGTTAATTGGAACGGGTTTCTAGTGCTTCTGCCTGTTCCTCCGAGAGAGCAGGGAGTGGTGTGTCGTTGATGTAGTGTTCCTTGTCTTGTTGTGTATTAGGGGTGGAATTGTGGTCCGCTTGTTGGGAGACATTATATAATTTTGCGTAGTACTCTCTCAACGTTGATGCTATCTCCTCCGATCTGTACATATATTGGTTATTGGCATTTGCAATTTTTGTTATATTTACATTGTTTCTCTTTGCATGTAATGATCGAGCTAAGGATCTGCCATATTTGCTGTTAAATTCGTATATATGTCTGTGTTTGTAGTTTAATTGTATGTTGTATATTGAGTCATGTAGTTTTAATAATTCCTGTTTAGTTGATTGGAGGTTTAGGTAATCACTGTCCAATCTGGTATGTTTGTGTCTTGTTTCTAGTTTTTGTACTTTTTGGATTAAGTTTTCTATTCGACATCTTTGTTCCCTTTTAATGCGGGCTCCCTGTTGGATTAAGATTCCCCGTATGACACACTTCAAGGCTTCCCACTTATAAGGGGGAGAGGTGGTGTCTTGTGCGTGGTTTTCTATAAATTCTGAGATGGTTTTACTCACTGCTGTTTTACATGTTGGGTTTTCTAATAGTTTCTCATTGAGTCTCCATTGCCATTTACCTTTTTGGGATTCGGGTATTATGAGATGTAGGAATATAGGTGCGTGATCTGACCACATTATTGTACCTATGCTGGTTGACATTTTCCAGTTAAGTAATGAGTGTGTTATTAGCCACATATCTATGCGGCTGTATGATTTATGTGCATGTGAATAGAAGGTATAGTCTTGTATGGGATTTGTGTATGGCCTGAACTGGAGTCATATGTGGGGTTCAGTGTGAGGTTAAAATCCCCTCCAATAATTATGTGGCCTTCGCTGAACTCTTGCAATTTGGATAGGTATATTAGGCCCTGAGTAATTTGGTTGTTGTTGGGGAGGTAGAAATTTGCTATGGTGATGATTTTGTTTTGTATGTTTATTTTTAGAAATATGTATTGTCCCTCTCTGTCAGATAGTGTTTCTATTACTTTAATATGGCTTTTCCTGTGAGTGGCTATAGCTACTCCTTTAGTGCGGGTATCTGGATTGTTGCTATAGTGCCAATTTGTATAGTGTCTATCATATATTGGGGGTGAAACCCCCGCCTTGAAGTGTGTCTCTTGGAGTAATAAAATGTCTTTTTTTTGTGCATTTCTCCCAATATTTGGTAACGTTTCTTGGGGTTATTGAATCCTTTCACATTAAATGAGCAGATCCTTAACTCTGACATTTGCTTACTGAGTAAGTATCCAGTGGCGAGTTTATTGAATGGTAGTAGGGGGAGAGGGTAGATAGGGAGGGGGGGTGGAGAACGCTGTAAACAAATCTGTTCATACATCATATACATTTGGTAGACACATTGTAAATTATTTAAACATCATTTTAACCTTAAACAGTTTTAGATTCTTTAGTGGGTTTGGTGTAAAGTTATCTTTATCCCAGGTGCCTATGGGTTTATTCCCACAAGCAAACACCCTTGGGGGGAAGGAACTTTCGGCCAGGGGTATGCTCCCGCGCGGATCACTCCCCTATATTTTAAAGGATTGCTATTAACAGCTAATAATTGGTTACATACTTGTAATTGCTTTCCAACCAACCTTAGTGTCTTACTGTTCGCTTTGTTTGGGACTCATCCCTCTGGATCATTCATGTGGGATTGGCTCCTTTTATCTCGGTTGTGTCTGTATTTTTGTAGTGTGGCTTTGGTTTGTTGCCAGAGCTCTTTGGCTGGTTTAGGTGGGTTGGGTATGGGTTGGTCCCATTCTGGCAAGTCAAATTTCGATAGAAATTGTTGTAGGTCTTCTGGTTCTCTTAAGATTGCTCTTATATCATCTTTCCATGCTTGTAATGCAAAAGGGAATCCCCATCTGTATTTCACTCCTCTGTCCTGTAATAGGGCCAGCAGTGGTCTCAGGGCTTTACGTTGGTTCAATGTGCGTCGAGAGAGGTCTGCATATAATTGTATTTTTGTGCCATTAAAATCTATTTCCGAGCATTCTCTGGCTTTTCTCATGATTTTGTCTTTAATATTATAGTGGTGTATGCAGCAGATGACATCTCTTGGGTTGTTGTTGTCTCTGTCCTTAGGGCGTAGTGCTCTATGGGCTCTATCCATTTCTATCTCTGTGTCATCCGATTGTCCCAACAGCGAGTTAAATATTCGTTGGAGCACTGAGGGTAATTGGGGGGTGTCAATTGTTTCTGGTATGCCTCTAATGCGTATATTATTACGACGGTTTCGGTTTTCAATATCGTCTATTTGATTCAGTATTGATCTGGTAGCTTTTTGTTGTGTGGACAGTTTGTAATTTATGTCAGAGATTAGGGTTTGGTGTGTGTCCAGAGTGGATTCTAGGTCTGTTACGTTTGATGTAATCTCTTGAAGGTCTGTTTTGAGGCCTGCGATTTCCTCCTTGCATGTCTGTTCCACTCTGGTCACTAGTTCGGCGAAGTCTCTTTTGGTTGGGAGGGACCGGAGGATTGAGTGGATGTCCTCCTGGTCCTCTTCTCCCCAGTCCGATTCAGGAGCTGATCCCTCTGTTTCTCCCTCGGGTCCGCTGCCTGTTCTGGGTGCTAATGTGTGGCCGCGCGCCATTTTGTGTTGGGAGGCCTTTCTTTTTGCTCCCAGTAATGCCGCGATTCCGGGCTCCGCGGCCGCGGGTTGGGCACCGGAGGGTCTGCCGGGCTTATTCTTACCCATACCGGGCAATTGGTGGTTGTTTGGTGGGTTTTTAGCTGTGTGCTGGGCCTTTTTTGGGGAGAGGTACGCGGGAGCTCTCAGTCCCTGCGTCTGATCCTCATGGCGTCCAGGCTCCGCCCCCTGTACAATCTATTTTAACCTGTTTGTGCAGGCTAGCAGAGTTGTGTATGGACAAAGTTTAGAGGGAACATTGCTTGCATGCTTTTTCACCTTTTTGTGATAATTTGTTGACCAAATAAAGAAATTAAAATACCCAAATATATGCATTTGTTTTTTTAAATTGCCTTTAAAGGGTATGTCCACTGGAGAAACTTTAGGGATTTCAATTTAATGGAAGAACTGGAGAGGAACCAGGAGAGAAGATACTTACCCGGTCTTGCATTCCTCCGCTGTTCTTCTGATGCACTTTGTACTCTATGCATGCATATGCGCTGAACATGTCCAAAGAGGACAAAGTGTGTGAACTTGTCAGAAGATCAGCAGAGTATAAGATCTTCTCTCCTGGCTGCTGCAGGTTTTATTGAAGAACGGGGGGTAAGACATAGCTCCTCCCATTCGTCAATAAAACTGAAACCCCCAAAATCAATTTCTCTGTGGAGATACCCTTCTGAAAAATTTTTTACCAAACATTCCCCCTGTCCCCCCAGCCCCAACTGCTATATTAGTAATATCAGAAAATGCCCAAAACTTTACTTACCTTCCCTCTTTCCTCTGCCGCGCTGCCAGGCCCTCTGCTTGCGAGAAAATGCAAGCAGAAATGCAAGCATTAACTCCCGGATGCCAGGAGTTAATGCGGCGGAGGCAAGAGGGAAGGTAAGTAATGTTTTGGCCATTTTCTGATATTACTAATAGAGTGGTTGGGGCTGGGGGGACAGGGGGAATGTTTGGTAAAAAGGGTTTTATGGTAGGAGGAGAGAATCCTAATCGGGAGGGAGAGGGAGGGGGAGAAGGGCTGCAGTACGCATGCCAAACTTCTCCCGGAGGCCAGATAGGAGGCAGAGTCCTATATGGACTCTGCTAGCCTCCTGGTGGGCAGTTTTTGGGACTTTGAAGGGGGACTACAGGAGAACCAGATGGAGCTGGGATGTGAGGTAAGGATTAAACTACACTACACAATGGGGCCAGTAGGGGGGGGGGATTATAGTTTTGGGGGTGGACTTTTCTCGTGCTGCCCCTCTGCCCTGGAACTCCCTTCCTCGCTTTATATGTCACTTGCCATCACTTTGCATCTTCAAACCCAACCTCAAAACTAACCTCTTCAGGCAAGCTTACAATCTGGACCTGGACACTCCTACCCCTAGTTGACTCGCTAGTTATACTCCACTGACACCTTAGTTACAGCTACTGATCTGCTTCACCTTGTGTTTCTCCTCGAGAATGTAAGAGAAGAGAAGTAGAGCTGTGATACCTTTTATTGGCAAACTAAATAAAAAAATTAAGCAAGCTTTTGGGAGTCCTAAACCCACTTCATCAGTCTGGATGTAAGCTCTTTTGGACAGGGCCCTCCTTCCTATTGTACCACAGTAATGCTGTAACTTACCACACTGAATGATGCTGGACCAGCACTTAAAATATTATTATTGATTTATATAGCGACAACATCTTCCGTGGCGCTTTACAATTACATAGCCATACATTACATAAAGGGTAATACATGTTATACAAAGTCATACTTATTACATACACTGGTAATACATAATATAAGTAAACAGAGTGTGGAGTTTCTTACAGAAATACCATGATACAATAGGAAAGAGGACCCTGCCCAAAGAGCTTACAGACTAGAGGATATGGGGGTGAGACATAAGGTGACGGGAATCGGTAGGCTGTAAATAGATTGGCAGTGGAGCGTGAAAGGCGGGTTGGATCATATTGGGTAGTAAGAGGGGTAATGTTTAGGCCAGGTTATATGCTAGCCCAAAGAGGTGGGTTTTAAGGTTAAGTTTTAAGGTGTTAAGGGATGGTGAGTGATGGACAGACGGAGGAAGGGCGTATATTTGCACTTTGTACTACCCTTGTATGAAACATGTATGTTTTCCTCATGTATATTAATGCAACTATATATACTGGCGCTATATAAATCTACAATAATAATCTGAATGGCTCCTAACTTCAAAATAATTTGTCCATCCCTGAGATAAAGCCATGTTTAATCTCTGTTAAAGGGCATGTCCACCCCTAAATCCAAAAGCTCGTCCTCTAAAAGGAAGAAATCCGGAAAGGAGGAAGAGGTGCTTCAATTACCGGAAAAGATTACTATGGATAAATTAATGGGCTTAATAAAGACGGCTGTTTCTGAGTCCGTAAAGGAAAGTAAAAAGAAGAAGGCTAAGACTAGACACCTGTCGGATATTTCTGATTCAGACCAGTCGCAAGGGGAAAACTCGGGATCATCAGAGTACCAAGGCTTTGATTCTGAGGAAGAGGATGAAGAGGCGGAGTCAACTTTTGATCCAAGTATAGTAGCCCCATTAATTAAAGCTATTAGAGAAACATTTTCGCTAACAATGGAAGAACCAGTGGCTGCCTCAGTGGACAAATACTTTCCTTCTATTCAAAAGAACTCAGTATTTTTTCCAGTGCATAAATCCTTAAAACAGGTTATTTCCTCAGAATGGAAAAAAGTTGAGAAAAGAGTAGATCTGGGTAACCGGTTTTTTAAGAAATACCCGTTTCAGGTGGATGATGCGGAGTCTTGGGAGTCACCTCCAAAGGTTGACGCGGCGGTGGTAAGATTAGCTAGAAGAACCACTTTACCTGTGGAGGACGCCGCTACATTTAAGGATCCGATGGATAGGAGGATTGATTCCAATCTAAAGAAGTCCTATATAGCTGCAGGGGCAGCTTGTAAGCCTTCAATGGCCTTAACTTCTACCTCTAGAGCATTGAAAGTTTGGTTAGGGGACCTTCAACGTGCCATTGATTCAAATGTGAAGAGGTCTAAACTTTCTGGAATGGTCCAGGAATGTATATTTGCGACAGATTTTATTTCAGAAGCTTCGGTTGATTTGGTCAAACTTTCAGCCAGGTCTATGGCTCTATCGGTGGCAGCCAGAAGGGCGCTTTGGTTAAAAAACTGGTCAGCGGATGTCAACTCAAAATCTAACCTTTGCCAGCTTCCATATGATGGAAAGATGCTGTTTGGGGAGAAACTTGATGATCTCATAAAACGTTCTTCGGGAGGTAAGAGTATATTTCTCCCCCAGGAAAGAAGGTTTAAGAATGTTCGTGGGGACACATTTTTCCAAAGAGGCCGAGAGAGGTTTTTTCGCCCCTCCAAGCAAAACAAAGGAAGCAGGGAGGCCTTTCGGCAATCGAATTGGAGAGGAAGACAGGGAATGCAGTCACAAAGGAAGTCAGCGGGCTCATTCCCAGGTGTTTCCAATCAGCAATGACAAAGAGCAGGTTCCACCTGTGTGCATAGGAGGAAGGTTGAAACATTTTGCACAGAGGTGGGCCGATGTCGTTTCGGATTCTTGGGTAGTGTCTTCTATCCAGGAAGGATACAAGATAGAGTTTATAAGAGAGCCTCGTTTTCACCATTTTTTTCCCGGAAGAGAATCTTGGGATACTCAAAGGAAAGAAGTAATTTCCCATTATATAAATCAGTTATTTACTCTGGATGCAGTCCAGGAAGTTCCAAGGAGAGAAAGAGGAAAAGGATTCTATTCCCCGCTTTTTATGGTTCCAAAGTCCTCAGGGGAATTAAGACCAGTGTTAAACCTCAAAAAATTAAACAAATTTTTAAGGCTCAGGAAGTTCAAAATGGAGTCATACAAAAAATAGTGCAAAGCAATAGACAAGGATGATTGGTTGGGTAACATCAGATTTAAAGGACGCTTATTTTCCGTTCCTATACACAAGTGACCCACCCCCTATGGCGGATTTCTGAGGTTTCGATTGCCAACGGACTGGAGTTCAAAGGATCTACCCTTTGGTCAAATCCAATCCCCAAGGTATTACAAATGATCAATAGTGTCAGGGTGGGACGGAGATAAGGAAAAAAGGAATTCAAATTTCATTACTTGGACGAAATTCTTTTGGTGGAGACTCAGGAAATAGCAGTCTTCATACGTCCGAGGTAATAAACATCCTTTCAAGTTTCGGTTGGGTGATAAACAAAGAGAAAAGCCAATTGGCTCCGTCACAAAACAGGTTTTTTTTGGGAGCTCTCTTTGCAACAGCAAAAAATTTAATTTTGTTACCAGAAGACAAGATACAGTCAATAACTCGGAAAGTGACAAACTTCTTAGAAGCAAAACAGATTACGGTGAGGCACTGTATGGTCATTTTAGGTCTAATGACGTCTTGTATTCCAATGGTGGAATGGGCAAGGTGGAATATGAGAATATTGCAAAACCATCTGTTGTCATCAATCAAAGATCCTCAACTAAATCTCTCGAAATTGATCTTAATCCCAGAAGGAGTAAGACGTTCTCTATGGTGGTGGACAAAGTCGGAAAATCTTCAAAAAGGAAGATTAATAAGAGAACCAACAAGAGTAGAAATCACAACAGACGCATCCGAAGTAGGATGGGGTGCACATTGTCAAGCACAGTTTGCTCAAGGAACTTGGAAGCTCAAGGGAAAACAAACGTCAAACGTGCTAGAGCTGAAAGCAGTGGGGAAAGCGATTCATTTTTTCGCCCAACAAGTTCTAGGAAAACATTTAAAAATTGTTTCGGACAATGCTACAGTGGTAGCTTACATAAAGAAGCAAGGAGGGACAAAAAGCAAGTCTCTATTGAGAGAGGTAGCTCCAATTCTCAAATGGGCAGAAAAAAACTTGAAAAGTATTTCGGCAGTACATTTGCCTGGCCCTCAAAACGAGTTAGCGGACTTTCTAAGCAGAAAATCAATTCAGCCAGGAGAGTGGAGTCTTCACGACGATATATTTCAGACTATTTGCAGAAAATGGGGGACTCCTACGATAGACCTTATGGCCACAGAGACCAACTCAAAATGTCGGAAATTCTTCTCAAGGGTTCACAGCTATCAGGCATCAGGGACAGATGCCCTTATTCAGGATTGGTCAAAAGAGCTCTTATATATCTTCCCTCCGATTCCGATGATCTGGAAGGTTCTCCAAAAGATAAAGAAGGAAGGGGCCTTGGTCATAGCAATTATTCCCTTTTGGCCAAGGAGACCGTGGTTTCCGCTCCTAAATTCCTTAGCTTCGGAGAAACCCTGGAAAATCCCTATATTTCCAGGTTGGTTGAGTCAGGGACCAGTGAAATTCCAAGAGAGCAACAGTCTGAACTTGATGGCTTGGAAATTGAAAGGCATAGGTTGGCGGCGCTAGGCTTGCAAGAGCAAGTGGTGCAGATGCTCTTGAGATCCAGGAAGAACTCCACTTCAAAGCAGTACTATAGAGTCTGGGACCAGTTTGTAAGGTTTTCCAGGGAGTCAAATTTTAATCCCCTGGAATCTAATGCTTCTTTAATTGTCAAGTTTCTTTTTGCAGGTTACAAATTAGGATTAAATATCAGTACCTTAAAAGGACAAGTATCCGCTCTCTCTGCAATTCTAGACTATCCTTGGGCCACGAATAATCTAGTCTCTCGGTTCTTTAAGGCTCTTATTAGGGTAAAACCCCCTTCAAAGTCAACATGTCCAGTCTGGAGTCTTCCTACGGTTCTAAAAGCATTGACGATGTCACCATTTGAGCCTATGGAACAAAGCTCGGACTGGATGCTAACACTCAAAACCATTCTGCTGGTCGCTATCACGTCCGCATGTAGAGTGTCAGAGTTGGCAGCGTTCTCATCGAAAGAACCAGACACTACTATTTTCCATAACAGAGTTAGGATTAAACCTGCTTTTGACTTCTTGCCAAAGGTAGTTTCTCCTTTTCATTTACAAATGGAAATCAATTTGCCAGTTTTCTGTCCAAATCCAAAGTCTGAAAAGGAAGAGAAACTTCATTCCTTAGATTTAGTAAGAATTTTGACTTACTACTTAAAAAGGACAGAGTCATGGAGAAGGTCGGACAGGCTCTTTGTAATCCCTAGGGGGTTCAGAAGAGGGGAAGCTCCATCAAAAAGAACCTTAGCTTCTTGGCTCACTCAAGCCATTGCAAAGGCTTATCAAATAAGAGGCGAGGCAGTTCCAGTTGGGTTAAAGGCTCACTCAACTAGAGCAGTATCTACCTCGTGGGCTCTAGATTCCAAGGTGTCGTTGGAAAAAATATGTGAAGCAGCTAAGTGGTCGACATGGAAGACTTTTGTGCGACATTATCGCCTAGATGTTTCAACTACCGACAAGACCAAGTTCGGTCGGAGGGTGTTGGAAGCTGTGATTCAACAGTAAAAAAAAAAAAAAGAGTAGGTTTTGTTTCCCTCCCTGGTTTTAGCTTGGTGATGTCCCAGTCTGGTGAAGTGCTGCCACTGGGGTGACAGAGAAAACACGAAATTGTTTACAACATACCGTAATTTCTGTTTCTTGTCACCTTCCATGGCAGCATTCACCAGGGGATTTCCCTCCCTTTATTGCTGTTGACTATTGATTAATATGTTTTGATTATGTTTCCTATGACAGCTTATAATAAAGACAAGATGTGGATGGTGGGAGGGACTTTTTAAAATGTGCGTTTCCTGTGAGGACAGGGATATCCAGTCTGGTGAATGCGGCCATGGAAGGGTGACAAGAAACAGAAATTACGGTATGTTGTAAACAATTTCGTGTGTTTTGGTAGTACTCTCTGAACGTTGATGCTGTTCCTCCGATCTGTACATATATTGGTTATTGGCATTTGCAATTTTTGTTATATTTACATTGTTCTTTTGCATGTAATGATCGAGCTAAGGATCTGCCACATTTGCGTTAAATTCGTATATATGTCTGTGGTTTGTAGTTTAATTGTATGTTGTATATTGAGTCATGTAGTTTTAATAATTCCTGTTTAGTTGATTGGAGGTTTAGGTAATCACTGTCCAATCTTGTAGTTTGTGTTCTGTTTCTAGTTTTTGTACTTTTGGATTAAGTTTTCTATTCGACATCTTTGTTCCCTTTTAATGCGGGCTCCCGTTGGGATTAAGATTCCCGTATGACACACTTCAAGGCTTCCCACTTATAAGGGGAGAGGTGGTGTTTGTGCGTGGTTTTCTATTAATTCTGAGATGGTTTACTCAATGGTTTTACATGTGTGGGTTTTCTAATAGTTGTCATTGAGCTCCATTGCCATTACCTTTTTGGGATTGGGTATTATGAGATGTAGGAATATGGTGCGTGATCTGACCACATTATTGTACCTATGTGGTTGAAATTTCCAGTTATTAAGTAATGATGTGTTATTAGCCACATATCTATGCGGCTGTATGATTTATGCATGTGAATAGAAGGTTATGTCTTTACTTAGTGGATGAGTTGTTCTCCGGGGTCTATGAGATTGTATCTTTCAGTTTGCCATTTGAATTTTTTAAGCTCTTTGTATGGGATTTGTGTATGGCCGGAACTGGAGTCATATGTGGGGTTCAGGTGAGGTTAAAATCCCCTCAATAATTATGTGGCCTTCGCTGAACTCTTGCAAGTGGATATAGAGTAGATTAGGCCCTGAGAATTTGGTTGTTGTTGGGGGGTGTAGAAATTGCTATGGTGATGAATTTTGTTTGTTTGTTTATTTTTAGAAAGAAATAGGTATCGTCCACTCTCTGTCAGATAGTTTTTTCTATTACTTTAATATGGCTTTTACCTGTGAGTGGCTTAAGCTACTCCGTTAGGCGGGATCTGGATTTGTTGCTATAGTGGCCAATTTGTGATAGTGTTCTATAATATTTGGGGTGAAACCCTGCTTGAAGGTGTCTTTGGAGAGAATAAAATGTCTATTTATTTCTACTCTTGTGCATTGCTCCCAATATTTGGTAACGTTTATTTGGGGTTATTGAATCCTTCAAATTAAATGAGCAGATCCTTAACTCTGACATTTGCTTACTGAGTAAGGTACCAGTGGCGAGTTATGAATGGTAGTAGGGGAGAGGGTTAGAGAGGGAGGGAAGGAAGTGAGGGGGGTGGAGAACGCTGTAAACCTGTAAACAAATCTGTTCATACCACCTATACATTTGGTAGGACACATTGTAAATTATTTAAAACATCATTTACCTTAAACAGTTTAGATTCTTTAGTGGGTTTGGTGTTAAAGTTATCTTTATCCCAGTGGCCCTATGGGTTTATTCCCACAAGCAAACACCTTTGGGGGGAAGGAACTTTCGGACAGGGTACGCTCCCGCGCGGATCACTCCCCTATTTTTAAAGGATTGCTGATTCAAAGCTAAATAATTGGTTTACATATTGTAATGCTTTCCAACCAACTTCGTGTCTTACTGTTCGCTTGGTTTGGGACTCACCCTCTGGATCATTCATGTGGGATTGGATCCTGTTATCTAGGTTGGTCTGTATTTTTGTAGTGTGGCTTGGTTTGTGCCCAGAGCTTCGTGGGCTGGTTTAGGTGGGTTGGGTATGGTTGGTCCCATTTATGGCAAGCAAAGTTTGATTTAGAAATTTTCGTTGTAGGTCTTCGGTTCTCTTAATATTTGCCTCTTGTAGCGTTTTCCATGCCTGTAGTGCAAAAAGGAATCCCCATCTGATTTCATCCTTGTCTGTAATAGGGCCCAGCCAGTGGTCTCAGGGCTTTACGTGGTTCATGTGGGGTCGAGAGAAGGTCTGCATATACTTGTATTTTGTGCCATTGAACATCATTTCCGAGCACTGAATCTGGATTTTATCATGATTTTGTCTTTAAGATGAGTGAGGGATGCAAGCAGATGACATCTCTTTGGGGTGTTGTTGTCTCTATCCTTAGGGCGTAGTGCTTGTGGGCTCTATCCATTTCTATCTCTGTTTCATCCGATGGTCCCAACAGCGAGTTAAATATTCGTTGGAAGCACTGCGGTAATTGGGGGGTGTCAATTGTTTTGTATTGCCCTAATGCGTATATTATTACGACGGTTTCGGTTTTTCATATGTCTACTTTGATTCAAGTATTGATTCTGCTGGTAGGCTTTTTGTTGTGTGGGACAGTTGGTAATTTATGTCAGAGATTAGGGTTTGGTGTGTGTCCAGAGTGGATTCTAGGCCTTTTACCTTTGATGTAATCTCTTGAAGGTCTGTTTTGAGGCCTGCGATTTCCTCCTTGCATGTCTGTCCACTCTGGTCACTAGTTCGGCGAAATCTCTTTTGGTTGGGAGGGACCGGAGGATTGAGTGTATGTCCTCCTGGTCCTCTTCTCCCCAGTCCGATTCAGGAGCTGATCCCTCCGTTTCTCCCTCGGGTCCGCTGCCTGTTCTGGGTGCTAATGTGTGGCCACGCGCCATTTTGTGTTGGGAGGCCTTTCTTTTTGCTCCCAGTAATGCCGCGATTCCGGGCTCCGCGGCCACGGGTTGGGCACCGGAGGGTCTGCCGGGCTTATTCTTACCCATACCGGGCAATTGGTGGTTGTTTGGTGGGTTTTTAGCTGTGTGCTGGGCCTTTTTTGGGGAGAGGTACGCGGGAGCTCTCAGTCCCTGCGTCTGATCCTCATGGCGTCCAGGCTCCGCCCCCCGATTTCTACCTTTTTGAGTGCGTTTTTTCCCCAATTTTTTTAGAAAATCTGGCAAAACTGCGAACTTCTATGAAGAACTGCTTCCACACCATTGATGGTATGAATGAACAAACTACAGAATTATGTAGATAAAGGTGTGTAGATTTGAGAAATATATGGTTTGTGGGGAAAAACTGCAGACTGTTCAAATTCAGAGTTGGCTGAATATTTTTGCTGTTTCTGAGACATTGTGCATTGTCTCACTTTGTGGCCATTCGCTTCCACGTCCGCGTGTCTAACCACACATATGGCATACCGTTTGATTCAGGACATTTGGGAGATTGATATTTAATAACTTATTTTTACATTCCATGAGGTTTTGGCATGATTTCTACCTTTTGAAGTTGTTTTTTATTAATTTTTTCAGACAAATGCAAACTTCTACGAAGAACTGGGCCCACACCATTGATGGTATGAATAAACAAACTACAGTGTTACATTGCGGAAGGTGTGTAGACTTCAGGAATATATAGTTTTTGGGGGGTATTTGAGTTACGGGGCATTTTGTGGAAAAAACTGCAGACTGTCCAAATTTGGAGTTGGCGAAATATTTTTTTGCTGTTTCTGAGCCATCGTGCATTGTCTCACTTCGTGGCTACTCGCTTCCACGTCTGCGCGTGCAGACCACACATATGGCATACTAGCTGAAGGTGTGTAGATTTCAGGAATATATAGTTTGTCGGGGGTATTTCTGAGTTAGGGGGGTGTTTTGTGGAAAAACTGCAGACTGTTCAAATACAAAGCTGGCTAATATTTTTTTGCTGCTACTGACATTTGGCATTTTTTCCCAGTCTGGGTTAGTTGGTAGCCATGTCTCTTGGTACACCCATGAATGTGGCATACTGTTTTATTCGGGAGGTGTTAGGCTTTCATATTTGAGATGTGTTTGAACTTTCCTCCACAGTTCTTAGCTGAAATTCACATTTGATTTTTTTCTCTTATTTTACAGTTGAGGAAAAAAAGGAAAATGTGTGAAAATAACTTACAATTTGACGAAGAGCTGCGTCCGGGTATCTGCATTTTGAGTGAAACTAACCTCGCTCATAAAATCCTGCGGGTGTGTAGTTTCTAAAAATATCTCACTTGTGGGGATATTTTAGTTAATTTGGTAGATATTCTATGTTAACTGTCAGTAGTGGTTATACATTTCGATTTGGTGTAATATTCTTGAAGGTGCAGTTTTAGTTTGGGGGGTCTCCTGTACAGGAAAAGTGGGGTACCTACATATATAACCTGAATACTGGCACTCACACTCACTGGCAGAAGAATGTTGCAGCCCAATCTGTCCATCCGACACTGGTGGTACCAGAACCGGCAGAGGCAGCACAGCTTCCTGGATCAACGCGGCGTGCGTGACGTCGGGACGTCAGCGCTGAAAGAGCACTAGTTCAGACCGTGAAGGACCATTACAGGCTGCATTCCTAACAGACAGTGCAGCGCTTGTGGCCTAACAAGTTAGACTCGGACTCGGAGTGTCCTGTCCAAATTCCTCTTAAGGCAAGTCATTAAGTCTGATACTGTAATAGGGTGGATGGGTTCTGACTATACCCACCTCAAGAGAGATAGATAGATACAGATGATAGACAGACCGACTGATAGACAGACCGACTGATAGACAGACCGACTGATAGACAGACCGACAGACAGACAGACCGACAGACAGACAGAAGAGAGACGACAGACAGACAGAAGAGAGACGACAGACAGACAGAAGAGAGACGACAGACAGACAGAAGAGAGACGACAGACAGACAGAAGAGAGACGACAGACAGACAGAAGAGAGACGACAGGACGGTAAGAGAGACAAGAAAGAGAGACGACAGACAGACGAAGAGGACGACACGACAGAAGAAGAGAGACGACAGAAAGACAGAAGAGAGAGACGACAGACAGGACAGATAGAGAGACGACGCAGACAGACAGAAAGAAGCGAGCAGACAGACAGAAGAGAGAGAGACAACAGACGAAGAGAAAGGTCCAACACAGACAGCCAGAAGACAGAAGAGCAGTAGACAGACAGAAGAGAGACAGACAGACCAGAAGAGAAGACGACAGCAGAAGGGACAGACAGACAGAGAGAATAACCAGCAGACCAGAACAGAGAAGCGAACCACGCAGAAGAAAGAGTTCAGACCATGCAAGAAAGAAGGGGGAAACCGACAGACAGAAGAAGCATGACGTCAGAACAGACAGAGAGACGGTACGACACCAGAAGAGAAGTTACGAAAGAACAGAAGAGCAGAAGACAGAAGAAGAGAGACACCAGACAGAAGAGCAGACGACAGCAGAGAAGACCAGAAAGAGAAGAGTACAGACAAGAAGACGACAGACCCCCAGAAGCCAGAGCGAAGTACAGAAGAGAGACCGACAGACAGAACGAAGCACGACAGACAGAGAAGAGACCCACAGAAACAGCCAGAGAGAGGGACCAGAAGAAAGACGAGACGAAGCAGCAAGGCCAGAAAGACGAGGACAGACAGGCAGAAGAGCAGACAGCGAAGAGAGACGCCAGAAGAGAGAAGAGACAGAAGAGGCGACAGACAGAAGCCAGAAGACGACAGACAGAAGAGAGCAGGACAGACAGAGACAAAGACGGACAGACGACAGACGGGACAGACGGGACAGACCAGCGGACGGACAGATGGACGGACAGGCTGACGGGACAGCGGGCTGACGGAGGGCTGACGGAACGGGACGGAGGAACGATAGACTCTGACTGACAGCGATAGACTGACTGACAGACGATTAGACGGACTGGGACAGACGATAGGAATGACTGACAGACGATTAGACTGACTGACAGACGATAGACTGACATGACAGACGCTTCGACTGACTGCCCCGCCGCTTTTTCTCGCCCTGCCTGCCCGACCGCTTCGCATTTTTTCGATGACCCTGCCCCGACGCTCTCCTGGCTGACAGCCGATCGGGCCTCTGCCTTGCCCGCCGCTTTCGCCTTTTTTTCGAGCCTTGCCCGCCCGAAGCCGGCCTGGGCCCGCCGCTTTCGCCCGCTCGATCGATCGCTCGCTCGCTCCCGCCTGCTCGGCTCGCTAGCTTCGGCTCCGCTGGCTGTCGCTCGCTCGCTCCCGCCTGCCGTCGCTCGCTCGCTTAGACGGCGTCCGCCCGCCGATCGCTCGCTAGGCGCTGGCTCGCTCCCGCCTTCTTTGCTCGATCGCTTCGCTCGCTCGCTCGTCGCTCCCGCTGCTCGCTCCTCGCTCGCGTCCGCCGGCTGTCGCTCGCTCGCTTCGCTCGCTCCCGCCTGCTCTCTCTGCTCGCTCGCGCTCCCGCTCGCTCGAAGATAGGCACGGGCTAGCCGTGGCGCTCAACACGCGGCAGCTAGGGCGCTGGCTCTGAGGGAGTGCCGCCCCGCGACGGCGGACTTGGGCAGGTTACGGTGACGAGGGAGCGGCGCTCCGCCGGCCGGACCCGGTACCCAGGCACCTACCGCTGACCCTGAAGGCGGCGGCCCAGATCACCCGCTCGTGCTGTCGCGTCACGCTGCACCGCGGCGCTGTGGAGCCCCGCTGCGCGCGCTAAGCACGGGTCACGAGAGCAGCGCGACACCGCCTCCACAGCGGGGCACGCCGCAACACCGGGGCCACCCCAGAGAGTCCGCAAAGGTCGCAGGCGTGGGGGCGCGGGGTCGCCGTGCGGGCTGGCGCACACTCACTCGCGGCATGGTGGCGGGCCACCGTGACCATCACGGCCGGTGCCGCCGGGGGAGGCGCCCAGTCGGCTCGCCCTCCCCACGTCCGGCTAGCGGAGCGTGTGCCTGGCTATCTCAGGGGCCCGCCGGGACGCGGGTGGCCACGAGCACTCACGCCGCGCCATCTCCCTGACAGAGCTAGCTGCACGCACTACAGGCGCGGGACCCTCAGCACCTGACCTGAGAGCGCCCCACACCCACCCAGCACTCAGACAGACCGCTGATGGCTAGATCGACAGCTGCTGGATAGTAGGAACAGATGAGGATAGCTAGATAAATAGACAGACTGAGTTGATTTGATAGATAGACAGATGCAATAGATTAGGACAGTACTGATGGATAAGATAGATAGATAATAGATAGATAGTACAGCCAGGAAAAAAACTGATAGGGGACAGCCAGACTGATAGACCCCACAGGACAGGATGATAGACAGACAGATGATAGACAGACGAATGATGATGGATAGACAGGACAGATGATAGAACGAAAGAACAAGACAGATGATAGCTAGATAGACAGATTGATGGATAGATAGATAAAATAGATCGAAGACTTGATAGATAGATTAAAAATAGATAGATAGACAGACGAAGCTAGATGGAAGATAGGGTAGGAAAGCAGATGAATAGAAATAGAAAAGGATGATAGAACCTAGACGATGTGATAGGATAGACAGAGTGATTAGATAGACAGCTGAAGATAGATAGCGTAGGCACAGATGATAGATAGACAGGGGACTGAGGATAGATAGAATAGATAAATAGGATAGGATAGAGCAGCCAGACTGATAGGACAGCCCAGCACGGATAGACGCGCACGGGACTATAGACAACAGTAACAGATGATAGATGCAGACAGATGATAAGACAGACAGTGATAGACTAGACAGGATGATAGACAGACAGACAGATGATAGATAGATAGACAGATGATGGATAGATAGATAAATAGATCAGAAAGTCTGATAGATATTGATGTTAAAGAGAAGTAGACAAGACCGATGAAGAGAGATAGATAGACAGATGATAGGATAGACAGATGATAGAATAGACAGAGGGTTTAGATAGACAGATATAGGAAATGGAAGATGAGATGATAGTAGAAGATAGCATAGACCAGTTAGATAGCTAGACGCTAGAATGATAGACAGATGATAGATAGATAGATAGACAGAGATAGATTAGATAGATTAGGAAACCGATGATAGATAGGAATGAAGTGTAAGATAGAACAGGGGAATGGGAAGGATAGAAAGACGCATGATAGATAGATTAGATAGACAGATAGGATAGAAAGATAGAAGAGATAGACAGATGATAGATAGATAGATAGACAGATGATAGATAGATAGGGACAGATGATAGATAGATGGACAGATGATAGACTGATTGGAACAGAGCACGAAAGGAGCTCACTACGCCGCAAAGCGTGTGACGAGTAGCAAAGAGGACGAAATGAGAAATCCGAATGAATTAGAGAGATAGAAACGCCGAAGAGTGAGCTATCGAGTGCTAAGATTAAGGAGAGATAGATAGGACAGATGATAGATAGATAGATAGATAGACAGATGATAGTAGAAGACAGTGATAGATAGATGGACAGATGATAAGACAGATGGACAGATGAAACAGGATGATAGATAGATAACAGATGATTAGATAGATCGGACAGGATGATAGATAGATAAGATAGATCGACCAGATGATAGAGAGATGATAGAAGATAGCCAGATTGGACTAGATAGATCAGATAGATAGACAGATGAGAGATAGATAGATAGATTAGATAGACAGATGAAGATAGATAGATAGACAGATGATAGATAGATCATAGACAGATGATAGATAGATAGACAGTGATTAGATAGATAGGACAGATGATAGATAGATGGGACAGATGATTAGGAAAGATAGAGGATGATAGATAGATTAGGACGCACGAATGTACTGGTAGATAGACTATGATAGATAGGATAGACGATGAATGAACAGAGGAGTCATTAGGAATGTAGACCAAGAAGAAGACTAAGATAGACAGATGACTATGATGATGCGATTTAGGACCGCAGATTGAAATATAGATAGATAGACAGAATAGATACGGATAATAGGACAGGTATCTAGATCCGAATAGATGGCCAGATACGAGTAAAGATGTCGCGCAGATGAAGGATAAGATTGAGGACGATAGAGGAAGAATATATGACGTAGATAGATAGATAGAACAAGACAGGGTAGGAGGTAACGCGGATGGAAAGGATGATAAGCTAGATGAGACAGAAGAATAGACTAGGAAGAGAAAAAGAACATTAGACGCCAGACGCTAGATTACGCAGAAGACTAGATGACAGAAGCAGTAGCCCAGATAGCTGAAGCTAGCTAGATCGCCGATGAATAGGATAGGAAGTGAGACAGATGATCTATGATGGAGGATGGATAGATCGTAGATAGATGAGGATGGATAGATGAAGCATAGAACAGATGAGGATGGATAGAAGCTAGCTGATGGAGGGATACGAACCATCTAGGTAATGAGGTTAGGATGAGTGCTGCCAATCACTGTGTTCGACGCGTCACGGCGCAGCACAGCGGCCCCTCTTGTCCCTCAGCGCCGCAAGACTGAGGACCAGGAGCCTGCGTCTGCATCCGGATCGCTAGCCTAGGCACACCGATTGGGAGGAATGGATGATAGATAGATAGATGAGGATGGATTAGATAGATAGATAGATGATGGATGGCTAGATAAGATATGATCGAAATCTTTTAGGGGATTCCTATGTTCTAGATGGGTGCGGGTCCTTCAACAGGATGCAGGTATTGTAAATAACGGGAGGAATGATATGTAAATATAATGATATGCACACGTTAAATCCAAAAGTGTAAAAGCCCCTCCCCCTTCTGGACAAGCAAATTCCACTTTCCGGACAAGCAACACCCACTTTCAATTCTAAAAACACACACTTACTGGGGCGAGGGGGCAGCATTTAGAATTTGTTGTCAGGTTGGCAAAAAGTCTCGAGACGGCCATGCTGGGATCGTGGTGCCGGAGTATGAGCGCTTTCAGAAAAACAATTAGATTTTTTGTGTACCTTAACATACTTGTAAAATAAACAAAAAATGGCAAAAATCCATGAAAATGTGCAAAGTTTACATTTTTTTTTTTCACTATTTTACCATAATTCTAGTAAAAATTTCAGGAGAACATAAACATAAATTAGGCAAGTTATGTGGTAAAGGGGCATGTCCACCCCCAAAACTTAATCCCCCCAACTACTGGCCCATCATGTAGTGTGAGTGTAATCCTTACCTCAATCCCAGCTCCATAGGGTCTCCTGTAAGTACCCCCCCAAAAGTCCCCCAACAAACGCCCACAGGGAGCGATAGCAGGGCTCTGCATGCTACCTTGCCTCCGGTAGGAGATTTTGCCATGGTTACTGCAGTCTTCTCCCCTCCCACCCCTCCTCTCCCTCCCGTTTGACTATCCCTCACCTGGCAAAAATCCCCTTAAATAATCCGCTCCGGTCTCCCAGCCACCAACCCATGTTTTTAATTTTAAAAAGATCCCCAAATCTTACTTACCTTCCTCTTTCTCCGCTGCACTGAATGGACAGGGCAAGCCGCGTCCGTGATTGGCTGCCGACTCAGCCATCACAGAACGCGAATGTCCGTCCTGCCTCTGCTTGCATTCTCGCAAGCAGAGGGCCGGCAGTGCGGCGAGGAGAGAGGAAGAGGAGGAGGAGGTATAAGTAAAGGAGTTTGGGGGGGCTTTTAAAACAAAAAATATGCGGTTGGGGCTGGGGGACATGGGGGAAGCAGCATGTTAAAATGAAATTAAGGTGGACATACCTTTAAAGTACCAAGTGTGTGCTGAACTAAAACAATGCATAATATGCTGATTACTGCAATGGTTTCATTACTGTTAAAAGTGTCTACGCAATTAAGGGAAAAAATCCTGAAAATATGCACGTAACGCAAAAACATTGTAAATTCTGCTGCACTTGAGGGTTTTAAAGAGCATTGTCCAGTAACCCAAAAAACTATTTATATCCCACCCCCCACTACGGGCCCCAATGTTTAGTGCAATAAAAACCTTAATCCCAGCTCCCAGTGGGTTCTCCAGTAAATTCCCCCCCCCCCCCCAATGTCAAAAAAAATTGGCACAGGAGGCTTAGCAGAGTCCATATAGGACTCGGCCCCCTGTCTCCCCTCCGGGAGAATTTTGCCATGTGCAGTGCAGCACTTCTCCTCCTCCATCCCTCTCCCACCCGCTTGGTCTCCCTCCCCCTAGCATAACATCCCTTTATGTATATTAATAGTAAATGTGCCCCCAGCCCAACCACGATAATCATTTTTTTGTGCCGTCCCCAGTTACTTCCATGCCTGCTCCTTCACCGCACTGAGAAGCCGGCAGACGCGTCTCTGTGGGATTGGCTTGTGAGGCCCGTCCCATGCTTGCATTTCTGTGCAAAGCAGAGGGCCTGGTGCCGTGCGCCGAAGGGGCTAGGCATGGTAAGTAACTATCGGGTACTTTCTAAGTGGTTGCGCTTGGGGCACATTTTACTATTTATATACTAAAAATTAAGGGTGGACATCCCCTTTACGGATTGTCTGAAATGTCTTAGTATAGGGCGGGGTAAATCCGTCAGGGGGCCTGGAGATTTTCTTGATTTAAAGGGTTATGGCAACCCTAAAATCGATTTTTTTATATATGATCCCCCCTGGGCTCCCAGCCCCAACCGCCTTTATTTTTTTTTAGAAAGCCCCCAAACTCTATTACCTCCACTATTTCCTGCAGCCGCGCTCCCGGCCTTCTGCTTGCGGAGGAAATGCAGCAGAGGGGCGGGACCGGCAAAAACCGCGTCATGTGATTGGCTGAGCGGCAGCCACTCAGACGGCGGGCTGCCGGGCGCTCCTTCCCGCGAGGAAAGCGGGAGTAAGGTAACCTTCCCCTCTTTGTGCGCTTTCTCACCCTCACCCCCTAGCTTTTTTTTTTTTTCTCCTTTTTCCTCCATTTCCCCTTTTTTTCTTCTCTGGTCTTTCTCCTCCCTCTCTTTCTTCTTTTTGTCTTTTTTTCCCCTTTCTACTCCTCCTTCCCCTCTTTTTCTTCTTTCTCTTCCGTCCCTTCTTCCCCTCCTCCCTTTTTCTTTTTCTTTTTTTTTCCTTTTTTTTTTCCCTCTCCCCTTCTTTTTTCTCCTTCCCCCCCCTTTTTTCCCTTTTTTCCCTCTTTCTTTCTTCCCCTTCCCCCCCCCCCCTCCCCCGACGACAGACAGAAGAGAGACGACAGACAGAAGAGAGACGACAGACGAGAGACGACAGACGAGAGACGACAGACAGAAGAGAGACGACAGACAGAAGAGAGACGACAGACAGAAGACAGACAGAAGAGAGACGACAGACAGAAGAGAGACGACAGACAGAAGAGAGACGACAGACAGAAGAGAGACGACAGACAGACAGACGACGGACGGACGGACGGACAGATGGACGGACAGGCTGACGGACGGGCTGACGGAC